>OX442437.1:2508451-3108451 GCA_949361645.1 Spongilla lacustris | reverse complement strand
ATAAGACATTTTGCTTCAGTTTTACTAAAAAGTGTAAAAACAGGAGATTAATGATTTTCAATTCTCTAAGGACATCTCATTTATAAAACAGAAATGTTACATGTAAGTGAACTAATTTGTCCAAAATCTTGCTAATCTTGATGCAACTCCAAAAATGGAAATAGTCCTATCTTTTCCAACTGTTGTGATTTAAGCACCAAACCTTGTTGGTCCTGAGAAGTGTTACAAATCTGAGCCCTTAATTACATTCCGTCAATGTGCTGTGATCAAGAGGTATGTATTTCTGACCAACACCTGTTCACTTATCACTAACTCTTATTTATATTTCAGTATGTTCAATCTATAGCCCAGAAAAAAAAAAGAATCACATTTGCAACCTGGAGGTGTGCACAAGCATGGCACACATCACAAGCACTATGCACTTATACACAAGTATTACACACCTGCACACAAACAACCTGTATACAAGCACTACACACCTGTACACAAGCACTACACACAAGTACCATGCAATGCATGCAATGCACATGTACCTAATGAAGGCCATCAGGGCAGACTTTAGTAATCCCTCTTGTTCATACAGCAGACCCAAGTAGTTGTATGCACAGGGATCCTTGTGGCGACTCCTGACACACTTATCCAGCCCATCCCTGGCCTGAAGCACTCCTCTCTGTGTAATCACATTCATAGTGGTGCCATCCGACTCCAGAATCAGCTTTCTGTCTATGGCTTGAAGGCTGTGACAGACCCAGTAGCCATATCCAATCCCACCCTGAGGCTGCATGACAGAGAAATGTAAGGTGATACATTGTGCCATTATCAGAGTTCAGACATGCAGCAACAACTCCAGAACATAAATAAGTATGACATGTACATTTATTGTGATTATTAAAGTCTCACAATAACCTTCTTTAGGTACATGTGTATGTGTACCGTATAATTCAGCAATGCTAAACAGTCATGTGTAAGGAGGTAGTAGTTGGGTTGTAAGGTAGTACAGAAACTTACATACTTACACCTGCATTTAACAAAGTGTGTTTAAGTGATAAAAGCATTGCGCATTCAAAAACATTTATAAGTATGCATGTACATGTAGTTATAATATGTTCTCTCCTGCCCCCCGCCCCCCTCCCTATACATGTACATCCTCTATTAAACATGTATAGGTCTACTGGTGAGATGATTAGGTGAGGTTAACGCCTTGTGTATACTTCTTACCCATGTATGGCTACATATCAGTTGTGCTGCAATCCAAATTGTTTGGTAAATATAGTAACCACAAGTCTATCTGTACACCCCCCTCCCCCATTCTACATAATGTTTTTCATTACATGCAGTACATGTATTTCATTGCACTGTACTACATTTGGAATTAAATTCACTTGAAAGCTTACATCAAGTACATGAATCACCCAGAATTAAAATTATGGAACGTCAACTCACATGATATGCAAGTTCTGCAGCATGCCTGAATAAGTCCATTGTTTCATTGTGACCAATGGTTTCTGCTATAAATGCCTGGACACACACACACACACACACACACACACACACACACACACACACACACACACACCACACACATACATGTACATGTACAGAAGCACATACAGCACAACATGCACGAATGCACGCATTCACACATTCATTGAAGTATACTAATCAATGTTATTAGCCTTCACACCTGTCCGATCCAAGCTGGAACATAGGTGGGATCCAACGACTGGGCATATTTGAATGCTTCGTGAGCAAGCTAGATAAAAGGACCAGCATGCAATACTCAGTTTGCACATTATCACATGTACACCAATTCCATACATGCTCATGTATTTACAATGTACAACTGCACTGTAGATGACTGAACTAACCTCTGCGTTTCCCTGCTCAAGGTAAAGTGCTCCAAGGTTTGACCATGCCACAACATTCTGAACATACAAAAAAATATTCCCAAATAAGCTGGAAAATACAATACCATAATAGTGCTATTCTGATTAAATAATTGAAACTGAATTAAAGATGTGTCTGTGATACAGTATAGCATATCTAAATGGCACCAAGATCCATGGGAACAAGCGCATGCATGCACTCACATTCGACTCAAGCTGGATAGACTTGATAAATGCATGCTGTGTTAGTGCTAAATTGGAGAGCGCTTATGAGAGAGGAGGGAAATATCCCAACAGGTTGGTAGTAATATCCCCTACAAAACCTTTGGCAATGACTCCAAGACCAATCCAATGAAGATAATTGGATCCCATGGCAACTGCCTTCAGCATTAACTACAAACAGCAAGTGAAGGACAAGATGGAGTGGGAGAAGAGATGTTGAAAAGACAATGGATGTTATGGACAGGGGTGCTGGGAGGGGTGTTATGGGAAGGGGTGTTATGGGAAGGGGTATAGAAATACAAACTCGGAAAAAAGGTCTACAGCTAAAAAGGAGCTCAAGAAAAGATAAGTGCCAAATCAGGTTTACCTGAAGTGCTGTCTGAAAATATTCCGTGTTTGCTGTTAGCTGAGTCAGATAAAAGATTATGATGAGGGAGCAGTGTCATAAGTAGTGACCCCTCACCTTCCCAAGGTAATAATGGCTGATCGCAAGATCATGCCAGTGCAAGGATACTCCTGGATTGAGCTGGACAGCTCTACCATATGCTCTAAAACCAAAGATAGGAAGAAGAGTGACTAATAGGTTGAAGTAGAAAAATAGACCATGTGCACCTCTTGGCAACAAGAAAAAAATCCAACTTCTGAATGATTCTGCTGTCATGCTGAGCAGTGGATTTTGCATCCACCAGGGCAACTGGCACAGCAACCCTAGCAGGGAACAGAAGCATAACTCTTTGTAAAATAAAAATGAACCCCAAAGTAACATTAAGAATTTGAGTCCCCTAACGTTATAGCCACCAGACTGTGAAGAAGCAACAGCAAAGAGAACTACAGTGTAGCTACTACAAGTACCCAAAGGGTAGCAATGACTTGTAGCACTTACACAACACTAGAACTTCCAGTTTATTATTTCTATTTCACATTGCGTACTACCAATTGTAGACCCTTACAAGAGGCAACCATCATAACCACCAAATCTGCATGTACCTTGTTTGCCTCAATCAGCAGAAAACTTCATTGTCCTGCAATACCAGTCACCTTGCCGCTTGAAATCATGGCCACAGGCTTCATATTAAGGCTCCCCCTTAGTATTACATGGAGTTGCAAAAATTCCTTCCTTCTTTTATGCTGCCCGTTCACCCAAAATGCCCTGGGCACCCGACTTGTGCCAAATTACAATATCACAAGGCAAAGCAAATTAAATAAACTTGAATATTGGATCATTATTTCAACAAGAGAATTTGAGTTAAAACTCAATTTTTTCTAAATGAATCAACTTGCTAATAGTATTGCTGAGTAATAAGAATATAAAGTTGTTGCCTAGACACAAACCACTCTGCTGGTAAACCCTTCAGAATACAAAATCGTATTTATTCCTTGATCTATATTTAAACATTTGGCACACAATAATACATGAAGAAGTTACATAAACAATCCTCTCCATCCACAGCACATATACCATCCCAATCAATGCCCACTGACCTAAAATCTTCCTCATCCAGGTCATACAAACAGGTACAGCAGTCTCCAATCAGTTTCCACAGACACACAAACTCGGACCTCAGCCATGCAGCCCTGAGTGCATAAAAAATGATGTTAGCCACACCGACTCATTGGATTCCTATGCACAGGACTTTGTAAGGTCCTTCAATGCCAATGAAACATGGTCCATAGCTCTTCCATTAAAACCTTCCTTCAAAGCAGATACAGCTATTGCAAGGTTGCTCTCCCCACGCCCTATAAGAGTAAGTTATTAAGTAAACCTGATTATTAAGACACAGGCATGGTACCTTTAAGTGCCGGAACGTAAGAAGATTCCAATTCAAGCACAGCTGTGTAGTCACTCACAGCACCAAAAAATAATCCTTGAATTTTCTTGATGGTAGCAATTCTGGGAGTGGGGAAAAAGGACAGATGATTGGCCTGAGGGAATACCATGCCTGCAGCCATGACTCACTGGTACAATGTATTGAGTGAGAGTGGTTGTAACTAAGAAACAAACAAGATAAAATTCATACATTGTTCAACAAACCACATAAAGTGGACCAAGGAACATTATTATATTCACTGAACATTATTAAAATTCATTACTAGCAGACAATACATGGATCCCTGACTGCTGACTACATACTTGTACCTTAAGAACTTCAGTGAACGCCTCAAGGGCAGAGTTAAGACTTCCTCTGGACAGATATGCTTCACCTAGACACTCCCAGCAGTGTCTAGAACAATTAGCCGCAACAATCTCAACCTTAAGGCGTTTAAACTGCACACACAGCGTACCTATCTTGAGGATCAGTTACAAGTATGTTCTGGAAACTTCACACCAAAGCATACAGAGGTGGCATCATACATGTGCACTGTATGCTACCCCTCCTCACCAATGTATGGCAGCTGTGTTGTCTCCCTTCTTCCTGTGGTACAGACCAATCTTCATCCACAGCTGTCTGCATGCATTGGGCATGAAGGCACAGTTAGCAGAGCACAACGTGATGGCCAAGGGATGACACACTTGGCAAATGGCCCTGGGTCCACAGACAGCTTGCTGTATATGGAGTAAGCGGTGTCCTAAAAGCAGTCATATACAGGAAAAGGTAAGCAGCTTTATAGAGGGCATGTTTGCTTGCACATACGATATCACCAGTTGCAAAAAATGCATCTCCAAGCTGTAACAATGTCTCTGCACTGCTTGGCTGGAGTCCCAGAGCTTTCTCGTAGCACTTCACGGCCCGCCTGTGTGGCACAGTAAATGCACACTAGAGTTTTGAATTAAGCAAACCTACACGAGGTCATGTGCAACAAGTCTTTGGTAATGGCCAATATACAGGAATACGGTAGCATCATTAGGATCAAGCTTAGCTGCCTGGTGATTGCACACATAACCATGATACATGTATAAGAATCATTGCACCAAGGCTGCTGATCGTTACCTCAAGGAATGCTGCATATGCTTCAAGTTTGTCACTGGATGCCATTTCCCATAGCACAATCCCCTTCAGTAAGTGATACCTCTGACACCTGGGCTTCTTCTTCAGTGCCAAGATCCAACTGGTTTTAAGGCCACACAGGATAATGAACAACTCTATACCTTCTTCCACATCAAACCCCCCCAACATCACACCCACCATTCATCATTCTAATGCAACTTACAGTACTGGCACCAAACTAAACTGACCTAAATCTAAACCACAGCTTAGACATTGATCACCCAAACAAATGACTCAAAATTTACTGAGCTAAAAAGTAATCCGTTTCAAACTGACCATTCTAGTGCTGCGCTGTACTCCATTCTTCCACGTAAAATTTCACCCTAAATATCCATTCAATTAAGTCACTCACTAACGCATAATACTTCATCCCTAACCTTTAGTGACCAAAGGATATCACACTCTGAGCCAAGGACCTCCAAGAGCTGGTCCACTACCTAGTATCCATCAACCTTATGTACAGCAACCACTGCTGAGCATCTGAGCAGAACTTACTGCTTGTGCCTCGTCCAGCCTCCCTAACATGATGTAAGCCCTTGCCAGCAAGATGCAGGCTTCACTATTGGCATGTGACTCTGCCATCTGGGAATGAGCATAAAGCAAGTCGGCAAATTATTGTTATGGTCCATGCAATACTTTTTTTAAAGATGCCAGGGCCATCGCAACAAATTTGTGAGACCTCATATCAATGTAGCAGGCAGCCTGGTACAGTCTAATGACAAACCAACGTTGGAACACATGTTCAACCTTGTCTCAGGACACTGACTCACTGAAACAGGTTATCGTATGTTTCCCTCAGGAATATAGGGGCAGCCTTAATCATCCCCCTCCCTTCTTGAAGGTGCACCAGTGCAGTGCTATGATCATGAAAGTGAAAGTAAACATGAGCTGCTGCCAACCTCCCTTCACAAAGCTTCCACACTGCATTACAGGGATAAATAACAATGAATTGCAGTTTCACAGAATTTTCACCACACCTCTTTCCACAAATTCCTTGGCTTCCTTCCAATTTCCATTTGCCATGCAGACTAGCATTTGGCCCAGGCAAGCAATACCATCAGAGTCCACTGAGCCAGCTGAACTAGCAATGGCGGTGTACAGCTTCATGAAGTACTCACACGCATCTCCAGGAATAAGGATGTCTCCAGACGGTTTTAAACCTACAACCAAGATATACAAAAATACACACAGTATCATACTACATAAGCTGGGCATTACTTAGAATGATGTTGTCAATGGACAAAGTTGCCAGCACAGACAGGACAGAGCATGATGGACTACCAACCAGGTAATCCTGACATTCCCTCCGGATCTTTGATTCCAAATCTTGATCCCTAGCCTGGCGAGCCTAAGCCATAAAATGCAGCCATAAAATACGCACAGAGACAGAAAGAAGGATGAATACTTTGTACACTCTGTGGAGTTTGAGGATGGAACATTCCCTCAGTTTGACCTTCGTTTCGATGCTAACAGAAGTTGATTCCATGAAAATTGTGATTCCCTGACTCATCTGCACAGAGTTAGGTTAGACTTGATTCAAGACACCCTACAGTGACCCTATACCAGTTCCAATTCCTCCTCTACTACGCTGCACAAGTAGCCTATCACTTCAGCCCACAGGTCGATAGTGGCATGTTGACTTTCTGCTGAAAGATGATAATACATCAGAGCCACTTGGACGTTACCCAGTTTTCCTTCCAGGAAGGCCAACTTTGTCCAGGTGAGGTACTTCTTCTCATGATCACTGTTTAAGTATCCCATGATGAGCATTTCCCTGAAAGGTGCACTTACGTGTCCAAATACAGTAACAATTTCTTGTATGTACCCACTGCATCTAACATCTCCTGGGCAACAGTTGGTTTCTGCTTATCATAGAAATCTGCTAGGCCCTAATGTATGAAAACCATATTGCCAATATATGCAAACTAGCTGAGGTATGAAGTCACATAAAAAATGTTTACACATATTATATACTACACCTGTATAAATTTTGGTTGTGAATACCTTACCTTCCAACCAAGCTTTTCATCGGGCTGTAACTCAATCGCTCTTTTGTAGTACTGTTTAGACGAAGCTGTGTTCCCTAATTTTAGGTACGCTAACCCTGTAAAGATGCAGGCCATATAGCATGATTTGTCCATCTCGAAAATAGCCTGCACCGAAAATGATTGGAAAAAGCATACTCTAGTAATATCTACGGAAAAAGTGAATCCTGGAGCAATTGTTGTGCAAGGGATGGGGGAAAGCATGCTCTATCTAGTGCCTACCGAACGTCTTTACCTCACATATCCTAAGCACGTCGTTATATTCCTCCTTCGAAACGGCATCTTTTGCAGCTTTCAGACCGGCTTTGACATCTTTAAAAGCCATTTATAATATCCTGTTTCATTCAATCAGATTAATATATCGGAGATGTTATGAAAGTTATTAACGATACAACGAAGTGTCAATCATGCATAATAGACGAGGTGAGTCTTTTTCTTCGCTTGCACTTCTAGAATACCTGTGTCGAAGAACCAATGTCAAATTCGACATCACCAGGGCAGAACACACTGCACACACCTTCCATGTAGTCTTCATGGTTCAACTCACTGGCTCCTCGCCTTAGAGCAATCATACCAGCTTCCACACACACAGCCTTTAACTGGGCACCATTAAAGTCATCTGTACACCTAGCCAATTCCTCATAATTTACATCCCTTGTGGTATTCATCTTTCTCGAGTGAATACGCAGGATGTTGGCTCTGGCCTCCTCATTTGGAACAGGAAATTCAATTTTGCGATCCAATCGTCCTAAAATCATGTTCCACAACTTACCACAAATACAAAACGGTTAAAACAATATTTACCTGAGCGCAGCAAAGCAGGATCCAAGGTGTCAACCCTGTTTGTCGCTGCAATCACCTGTGCCCGCACAACACCATTTAACATAATCCACAATTATATTAGAATGCAGTACCTTGATATCTGAACTCGAACTGAAGCCATCCAACTGATTCAGCAGCTCCAGCATGGTTCTCTGCACTTCCCTGTCCCCTTCCTTTTCACTAGCAAACCTCTGTGGAAAAAGGAAGACTTCCGTAAGCACCGATCTGCAATTCTTGGCTCGCATGATACCTTTGTTCCAATAGCATCCAGCTCATCAATGAATATTATAGCAGGTGCCTTCTCTTTTGCTAGGGCAAATGCATCTCTAACCATCTTGGCACCATCGCCAATGAACATCTGGAATCAGAAATTCCGGTTTTCACACTCTTAAGTTATAACAAGCATTAATCTCTAATGCCTTCGATGTCAAACTGAGGGTATAATATTAGACACGTTTTTGAAGTTCAAATAGCTGTTTTTAAAGGGAACATTTACATGTAAATGGTACAAACACATCTAGAGTACAAGTCCTTTTAGGACCATACATCCTTTTGATACGTGCAGCGTAAGATGAGCTGCGTTATGGTAGAGCTACCCAATATGCTCCACGCAATTTAAAAAATATTACATTTTACAGGTATCAAAAAGATTTAATGACAGATCGTTGCCTACGCGTTAACCTACAGGTAGGCTTGCTAAAGAGCCAATAGTTGAATAAGCTCCAAAGTGAATTAAAAACAAAACCCTATGCTTAAGTGTTACATTATTCGAGTTCAAAGTTTTAAACGCTATTGAATGTGACGACCATAGGTTACAATAGAATGCCTACAAGTAGGCTAAACACCTACTGTTTGTTCGATCTATCATTAAGCCTTACTATCTCAACCCTAAAAGAACTTGTACAACGTGTCTATAACACCAAATATAAAACTGTAACTAGGTCCCTTAAATAGCTGGACAGCAGAACGTTAGACATTACATGTAAATAGTATCACTCACTTGAACTAATTGTGGTCCTGCAAGCTTAAGAAAGGTCGACTACAATATGAAAAATTAATTACAACTGTTACACATCTAATTTAGTTGTCCTACCTTTGTTTGAGCAGCACACGCTCTTGCTAGTAGTGTTTTGCCTGTTCCGGGTGGACCATACAACAGCACACCTAATCAACAGAGAAGAAGCATACACATTCACGTGCCAGAAGTCAAAATTTGCTTACCTTTAGGTGGTTGTATGCCAATATTTTCGAACCTTTCCTTGTGGGTGATTGGTAGAACTATTGCTTCAATCAACTGCATCGGCAGTAACAGAGAGAAGGTGCAACACAGCCTAAGTGTGCCGCACTAACCTCCTCAATCTGCTTATCTAAGCCTCCTATGTCTGAATACTGTTCCGTTGGGCGCTCATCAACTTCCATTGCTTTGACCCTTGAGTCATACCTGTAAAAGAGAAGTTGTTCCCCAGCATTTCCCCTCAGTTTTCACTGCCTTATGTACAAAGCCTGATAACCCATAGGTTAGATTTCCATGTATCCCAAGGTACACATTTACATTCAGTACATACATACATGTAGATGAATTGCAGAATGTTGATTCTTATGTTCCTTCACAGAGGTATATGCAGTTAGCAAAGTGTGTGCAGATTTTCCCACTTAATTTGCACCAATGATTTAGACCAACTCAAACACACGGGAGGAAAGTGAAGAACTTCTTGGCGTGTAAAATAACTATCAGTAAGTGCACATATCATTTAAAAAGTGAACCCTTGTGTGCTATATCATGTTAGTATGAACCCGTTTTCAATTGCATATTTAAAAAAGTAGATAGGACATAAATTGAGGTATATGATGATCTTCTGACACATAACCCTGCAGAAAAAAAATCTATCCTTATTTACCTTTTTAACGATAGTTTTAGTAACAAGTGCATGTGCGACAAGTAAAAGATACCCATCATATGCACTGAATAAGAAATACATGCAAGTGTAATAGCATGTGTGATGTGCAGGCATGGCCACAGTGTGTGGCATGTGGCCTAACATATGTGCAATTAGACAGCCAATATCTACACGTAACAAGAAGTGTGTGTAAACTTACAATACCCCCAACAATTCCCTATTCTCTCCTTCAATGCTGACAACACTTGCAACATATATATACATGTATATATATGTTTGTAACTCACTCAGGAGGCAGTGTATCCAGTATTAGGTATGAATCCTTGTTCACACCCTGAAAAGACAATATTAATCATAGATTGACTGAAACGGGAGTGACTTACTTAAGTCACTACCCTGGGATACGGTGAAATGAGATTTATACCTAGCTATTCAAACAAATTCTTTACATGTGGTTGATTGTTAATACAGATAACAACAGGTTCACATAAATGAATTGCATTTAAGCTACAGATGATCACTTTGGAATATGCATGCATGCTTGCGTGTACAAAGGCATGGTATATCACTGATTATATATGCTTTACTATACAGGCACTTCCTTGCTTAGACTTCAGCCCACATAAGGCAACAATGTTGTCATTTTCCATTTCAGAGCACACACTACAATAGTTCTTGCAGAGGCTTTTGCATACACTGCAAGCTCTACTAGCATTGGTAGCTACACAAGTAGCAGAGTTTTTGTCATACAATGGATGGGGCAATGTTGTGTGGAAATGTTTCATGTTAATCCTGTTGCTGAGCGCGAGTAGGTTTACGTTTATTGGTACTTGCACTGATGTATATAAGTAAAGCTCATTCAGCAACTGCTTCTGTGAACCTGGGTGAAACCATTTGAACAGAGAGTACGCATCGTCCAAAATATGATACTTATTTGCAGCTCTCATGATCAAACCAATAAGTATTCAGTGGCCTTAGGGCATCCTACAGGCAATCGGTCTTGAAATCACATCTGGCAGCATGCATTTGTAATGGAAAGACAGTTTCCAGTAGTCCTGTGTACCTCTTCTACATCATTACCCCACAAAATGTGTGTATCAAACTGAGGTGAGGATTACCAGCCTTCAACAATGCCATCTACTTGGCCTTCCATTATACGCCATGACAAGATAAACTACTGCCATCACCGACGTCATCGCTTTCTTGCTCATGTGGTTCTTCAATCGCCGGATTTGGGGAACTATTTGCTATAGAAATGGCTGTGGGAATGGATGCTTCAGCATTGCCGCCTGCTGCAGTGCTGTGCCGCCTAATGCTGCGTGCGGAAAACGCCTTCAAAGTAGCGACTTCATTAAAATAAATGATGCATTTTAAACTACACCCTTTACCGTTAATTCTCTGTACACCCCCAAGGAGTTTTGTTTCGTTAAAACGCCTTCCATACCTCTTCTTTGCATGTTTGTTGCCTAATACCTTAGCTGCATTGCAAGTAACACGCTCGCCAACAAGGAAAGGCATCGCGGTTTGGACACAAAAAAGGGGCGTATTTTGTAATGTTTGCCGCCAAACAGCGATACAAGCTGCCCTGTTTGCTACGCTCCTCTGGCTTAAAATACAACCATTTTAGAATAGTTTAAAGCTGCATGCCACACAGTACGTGCACAATTAAAAAAAAACGCACTGGCGTCACCAATTCGAGTGTTTTATCGTTCCAAAGTCACTAATTAATGACTTAAGTCACGATCCGTCAATCTATGATTAACAGCAATACAATGCATACACTATGTACTAAATGAAAAGTTAGTACCGCATTACAGAAAATGAATGTATGCTTCTTTCAGCCTCAACATTCAAATCGCGCCTAACGTGTATGAATTTACTCTTGTCTACAGAATTTAGGCCATTATTTCATTTTTACTATTTGTCTGATAAATTGCCAATATCAATATCAATATAGACATGTACAACAACTAAAGATTGCATTCACTCGGGTGTCACTTTTAAATATAACTTCTGACTTAGACTATACTTTCAAATAGTAATATATTGACAAAAATTGGATTTCTGCTGTACATATGCTTGAAGTACATCTAAGGACACTAGTTCAGTGGTAGACTAGTATAAAAGCTTCTATTATACACTGTGCAAGCAGACTTAAAGAAATAGTGCAAAATATATATACGGTGTGACATGATGGTGAAATGATTTAATCCGTGGCGTGTGCACATGAAAACTATTGGGTGGCGATGAGTGATGTGTAGGTCTAGAGAAAGGTACGAAATGCTTGCTAAAGGGACATATTGTTGGTGTAAGGTGCATGTGTTTATTTTATTAAGTGTGTCTTTTAAAGTCTTCTAGTCATTTCAGGAGATACATGTATATTGTGCATGTGTACATAATTACTGGATACTCACAACGAGATCGCCTGGACTAAGCTTCTCGGGGTCAACAAGGCCAATCACAGGAAGAAAATATGTCTAAAACCAAAACCCAAAATAATAGAAACAGCATCATCAAAAGACACAAATTCCACACCTGTCTTGTCGAGGTCTTTATCACAGCACACTTTCCTTTCCGTTGTGCGTCCAAGTCCATATGACCACCATCTTCCTCAGAATGATCTTGCGGTTCTATGTCAAGCAACTTTTTTGCAGAGAAAAAAATTACACACAGTAGAATCCAGTGTTCCACTGCACCTCGACTACAGTTGACACAAGGTAAGGCAGGACCTTGAAAACCTTTATCTTCTCTGAATTTTCCTATCCACACAGCAACAGATAAACTTCCAAATCAATACCAACTCTCATTAAGTCACCTTGATTTTCTCCTTCATTGCTTGTTGTTCATGACTTATTCTTGATGTTTCGCTTTTCATTATCTGTAAAACGTGCAAGCTACATCTACAGCAAACTACACATATGTATGTATGTATGTATGTATGTACGTATGTATGTATGCCTGCACAAGCTAACCCTTCTTCACCGGTCCCTACTTGTAGCCTACCCTAATGTCATTGTCGAGGAGTCTTGTGCGGCTGACTAGTTCTTCCGTGCCCATGCGCATCACCTCATCATCCAGCGACGGCTAAAGAGATTGTATGTTTCCTACGTGAGTGACAACAAGCCCACCACCACCAACCTCCTCTAACGTCGCCATTTTATTTAAATCAGTGTCAGCTGCCGCTCCGTACCGGATTCTGACGTTGCTTGGTGATTATGTAACCGTTGCGGTTAAAGCTTCGGAGGCAAGGAAACTAAGAACTAAACATGCAGCAGGACAAAAACATGTGTAATTATGAGAAGGATCAGTGCACGTCTGGTCTGTTCGTGCAGCCGAGGAAGGGGATGGAAACTCCAGACTTTTATTGTCGTTGTAATAATGTTATGCAACCTTCAAGTGACTTCATGCCGTGGTCAAGAATAAAAGTAGTGGAACATTCGGCTCATACACATCTTACGAGACCTCTTACGGCGGCGAAGCCCAGGTCGAAGCTTCAGGATAGTTCTGTTCTTCTAAATTATCAATTCAAACATCACGACGACATTTCGATGTTTATAAATGACTACAGAAAAACCTACACAATTCCCAACATGAAAAGTGAGTTTGTCCAATTTTCAATTTCAAAATATATGACTCCCATTATGTTATTATAGTATCAAAAAATCCAGTCAACACCTCTCCAGTGGTCAAACAAAGGTTGGTTGAAATGAGTGACGCACTTGGTGCCAGTATCAACGAAAGAAAACAATTTGTGAGTTGGGAATAGATACTTAAGTGGATTAAAACGTAGTCCAGTAAGTCACACTAGTGTGTTTTATCCTGAGATTGTGTGCATTGTTTTTTTCTCTTTCCAGAAGGTAAATTCTGATCAGAAGGGAAAAGCAGCAAGAAAGCAGAATGAGTTTCCATAATTTGAATTCATGCCACACTTAAAGATCGTTGATAAAGGCATACAAGAGAACCATAGCATATTCATGCATGGGAGATTTTGTGATGACATCAATATTAATTTTGTATTTAATTATAGTGGTCCAAAATACTACCAGAGACTGACCACTCCCTAATGCCTCGAGTGACGATTTCCACGAAAGCCCCCTCTGGTACCTGGTGAGAAATGAGAAAGTGTGAGGTTGACACAATGCAATGCCACAGGCAAAGTAATTTAATGACTCACATTTTGCAATATATCAAACACTTGCTCTTTTGACATAGCAGCCATCAGGAGTTGCCTTCTATCCAAGATTAATGACACAGCCACATACACCAGCACAGTACTGGATCCTGCAATAACCTTGTCCCAAACACTGCGTAACATTAAATATGAAAGGATCGGTGACATATTCTGCACTCAAATTTACACTACCTTTCTAAACATAATTCTGGTAACTCATCTGAAAAGCATTGATTAAACCACCTAAAAAGGTTGTTTAAAAATCAACACAAGACTACATGTATGCAACTCACTTATCAAACGGAAGATTACCCAATGCATTAATGTACATCAAATGATCATGAACCTCATGATCAGCACTCTTCAAATAGTAGATGAATTTTGTTTTCTAAGGAATTGATATTAAAATATCAATACTAACGTATTACAATAATCACAGCCACACCAGGTCAGTAGATTCAAGTTGCATTTCCCACATAGCTGCAAATTTTGAAAACAGCCAATAGACATCATCATCACCAGCAAACAGCTTAATAAAAGACTTTGCAATAGCATACAAGTCACTGTGTTCCTCCTTTTTGGATACTATCAATCTATTCTTCTCAATCAGGTATAACAAGGAGAATTCTTCAGGTGATGGTGAAGTGTCTGGCTCCTGTGCAACCACCTTTAGGCACCTCTTGAGGTCTTCGAGTTGCTGCTTTCTTTGTTCTTTTACATACAGCCGTGTGGGTTCATCATTCGCGGTGGGAGAAACACCTAGAACGTTAACGATCGATATTGACATGCACAAGCGTTTTGCATGAATATTAACCCAAAATTGTTTTCCAGACAAGAGGCCGATGAAATGTTTCCAAAGGATGTAGCATACAAACGGATTTCAGCTTTTCTACGTCTGAAGATGATGCGCAGTCAAACACTACCGGGGTATTAATTAAGGTTTGAGCAAACTTGCCCAGTATGTCAGCTTTGATCAGTACATCCAGTGAACTCGGTGGTTTCGCCACAGCAATGCTACTAACGCCCAGGCTTCCATAATAAGACGACCTGAAGTTGTCGGACATAGACCTCTTAAAATAAATAAATTATGCACTGGTCTGGGGACCCGATAGTACAACCCTGGTCCCCAGACTGAAGATGCACGTGGTTTAATACAAAAGAAATCGGTTGACACCATACATATAGGCCTATATAGACACGATGGAGGAGCGGCTAGACCTGAATTGTACCCGTTATATTGTAGAAGCAGGTATTTTAAGTGACAAGAACTTGAAACAGGCTTTATGCAGACCCTTATCTAGGCATGAAGTTGAAGCTGGATGAACAGGCTATTTGCAAAGCTGCTGTCTTCTACCACATATTCTGTTCCCAGACGCGTGCATCAGCTGAACAACACGATTTGAAGGTCAGTTTTGATGTATTAAATATGGCTGACTTGTAAGGGTGAAGTTAGATATGAAATAGAGCCCGCGCTTATAAAAAGTAGCGAAGCATGAGGGCGGGCCAGTGTATAGCGGTCACCGATCACTCCAGTCCTGATCTACTGTCGTAAAGCATTCTTATTTCAGAGTGTCTTGTGAAGCATTCTAGAGTTCCCGGACATAGAAACAGAGTACGCATTGATTGTGACACCGGCGTTATTTGAGTTACAGTAGGGTAGATTAAGTAGTGTTCGGCACCCACGCATAAATTATATGCGATAGAAAGTGATAAACTTTGAGCAAAACGGAGTAAGAATTTTGGATATTGAACAGACTCTCAACTCTCTACTACCTTTCTTCCTCATAAATACGTTTTTGTATGATAAATACACTGCAAAATAAGAACTGGGCAATTTTTCAAACAAATTACGTTCGATTTCGGGAGTGTTCGGTAACGCAATTGGTCTTTCGGCATGCCAAGTAGGTAGTGTTCGTCACCCATTTACGCACCGTGCGTAACAGTGCAATACTACATGTACCTTTCTCCGAATATATTAACCAAGTAATTTATTGACATATTACACTCCTATGTGCAAATATATAAATAATGGATACAAGCCAGTACACAAGCTGCAATATAATACCTCAGCTAGCTAGCAGGCCAACTGGATCTTGCAAGGATAGTCCGAGCATTCTCCATCACTAATTATAAGATCAGGCTGTGTCTAAACTCTATATTGTCATTTGTACTTCAATTTATAATTAACTGATATGCACATCAGTTGCAATTTTAAATGTATGTCCAATAATTGTGTAAGTGGCTTATACATACGTTTAAAATTGCAACTGATGTGTATATCCGTTAATTACGAATTCGAGTACAAATGACAATGAATCAGTGCATCATTCATTGGCATTGAATCTGGTTGAAGCATACTCCATGAATACCCTGTGTTAGGGGTTGCCGTTTCTTTATGCAGAGAAATACATCTCAGCTGTCCTTGTCATCGATGAAATTATAGCAGTCTGGACACAGGTATTCTTCATCATCAGGGCTGAAGGAAAATAAGTTTTGGTGTAGCAAAGGAATGCAGTTTACATGTGATGTAACCTTGCACATGTTACATTGAACCCAATCACATGGATCTTCATTTTCATCATTGACGCTTGAGTTACAAATCACGCATATCCATTCTTCGTCAATTTATCTATTTCCTTACTGACAGCTTTCTTTTTTCCTTTATCAGTGTTCTGTTTTTGTTCTTAATTCTTTTATTTTCTTCCTTAATTGATTTCTCTTCATCCTGCAATTGTCTCCATCGCTTACTTGTTAGAGCATAGATTGAAGATGACACCGAGTGTTTTCTTTTTTTACCTGTTTGATTGCCCTGATGTAATAAATGCAAGCGTTCAGAAAGGTGCTTGTTTATAACTATAATGGATGTTGAAAGTATGCAGTCCTTACACTTGGAACCATTGGGTGTTCCTGACAAACAAGGCAGGCCAACATGGAGGTTCATGAGCGCTAGAAGACACTTTCGATGCTGGAGTCCCTTCAAAAACAGGTACACTAGTGGATCTGTCACAGGGATTTTGGTCCTGGAAATTTTGGTCCTGGGGAACCAATTTTTTTCGCTAAAATTTTGGTCCCCCCAGACCACTTTTATCAAATAAAATGGTCCCCACTGGAAATTTTGGTCCCCAATCCCATACCATTTTTTATGATCTATACATCTGGTGGAATAATCTTATCAATATTTTTGTAATCCATTTTGAATATATATTTGTTATGATGATACTAGTATCGATATTAATCTAATATGGAATCGAATGAAGAGTACTCTACCTCCGAATCCTCCGATGAAGAAATCTCTACTGGACCAATTTTCTTTCTTAGACATTTTTGTGTTTCTATACTCTAAGGAAGACTCGTGATACGTTGGGTGCTCATTACAACTTCAAATACCGACGGGACCAGTACAGTAGTAGTTGTACTTCTATCGCCAATTATAAACTTGATGAATGGCCCAAATAAACTGTCTTTTATATCAATTTCTAAGTCTATCGCGTCCAAACTGTCCTTCGACTTACCCATATAAGCTTTAATTAGAGCGTCTTTCTGTTCCGTTTCCAAACAGTGTTCAATTGTATTGATAAAGAATGATCTGATTGCTATATTTTCACCATTGGCTTGGCATATCATATATAATCTTGTTCAAAGAAACAACACTACAGTTCACTAGGGTCATGATTATATGGATGCCGAGAGATGCAATGAATATGATAATGCTTATGATCATTATTATAGTCTCAATAAACTTATTTTTGATAAAAGGGATGCAGGCGTAGACCAGAAACTAAAGATTAGTTTGGTGTGGCCTAATTGTGCGCTTGGCGCATGTAAGAATAGTGGTTTGTGCAATCTTTTGTCCTTGCTGTGTCTAATATTGAATTCACGAAGAAACGAACGACCAAGATTACATATGAGCACGCATGCATATATATGAATATTGTTGTTATCATATCACACTCCTGCGCTCACCTAGTAAAGGTGCACACTCATTAGAAATTGTGGACCTGAATGAGCACTTTTATATGCATGTGAGGTTAGGGCGGTAATCTCTTTGGACACTAGGAAAGTGCATATAGCACTTTGATCGTCAACATGACCTCTGGCAGAGCTCGAACCACAGCGCGCAAGTTGTTGTGCTGATTACAATTACTTCAGACGAAGATATCAACATGCACAGCAACGTGTTTGTGGCTTTTCCTACACACGGTGAGACAATCGAGAGGGGTAAGGCCAACCAGTATGGGGGTAAGTAAGCAACAGCCCACAGTGGTTTAGAAGTGTAGTCCATGAGGACATTTTTAATTTAATAGAATCCAAGCACACCAAAGTATTACTACCACAGCTGTAATGAGTTAGTGTACATTGATTAATATCTGTTTTGTATTTTATGTTACATAATATCAAACCAACATAATCAAGATTAAAAGTACTGCTTTTAAAACTGAATAGCAAAATACCCTGCAGTAGTTAACTACAGGTAACTATTTCTTTATTCACTGTTAACAAGTGGTGAAATAAAATAATTTTTATTAATACAAATTAATTAACTAGAATCAAACCAATGTAATCAAGTATAATAATACTGTAGTTCAATGCAATAGAAAGTTTAGTTATTACTACAAATCTATTAAGGACTCAGTTTAAACACCACTGTTTAATTGCTATCACCAGATGCCATGTGAGTTGAAGGTTGTTGGGCTGTAGCAGTATCTTCATCATATTCCATGTGTACACCTTGATCTGTTCCCTCCCCAGTAGTAAAAATACACTCAACCAAGTGATCTTCAATTGATTCACACCCACTAGTGACCTCCAATCTTTGAGGGCAGGAGCAAACATTGTGTGGTCCATTGCAAAATGAACATTTAACCACACGTTGATAACTCCTGACTATTGGATCTGACTTGATCCATAGTCTAGTTAACACATCTGTTAGGTTTGCTTGCTGTGTTGTTTTTCGAGCCAATCTTTCACGATATGCACGAAGATTTTTATTATTATGCTCCAATGGCTATTCAGATAGTGTACCTAAGCCTTTTGAGTCATTAGCATGAATCAATGCTGCTGAATGTGCAAGAATTTCATGCATGGTTGGTGTAAATCTGAAAGTAGGCCAGTGACGTACCAGTTTAATTGCCATTTCCTTACACAGTTGATCAAGCTGATGAGTGTTCACTATTTGCTTAGATGAAATTGCTCTTAAAATGACAGAGAGGTTAGTGATAAATTCATCAAAGACTTTTCTATCACACTCTCCATCTGATCTGACCTTTAGAGGTATACACTATCAAAACCTGACGGTTTTTTGCCTCAAACAAACATTTTCTTGCCGTGTTCCCAGTAGTTGTGGTTCCTCCTCCTACACTGTCAGGCCTGTCAATAATCATTCCAGTTTTTTCTTTTATTATTCCCCTCACTCTTTCCTTAGCTTTATTAACCCGACTGGCCTGCTCTTTGTTTTCTCTCCAGGCAGTCACTCCTGCATTCAGCTTGTAGATTATTTTCAAACAGTAGTCCAAACCCCTAAGGAGCGCATGAAGAATGGGAAAGGTGTAATAGGAGTTTGACTTAAACCCATTCGCTCCTCGTAATCTCCTCTTGATTTTGAAACTTCCCCATCAACTTCCAAACTTTCATAAAGAGCCTTCAATGTATCGATATCCACATTATCCATTTCAAATCCATCCTGAATTTGGTCCACAGAAACAGCATCTTCTTTTGTGAATGAACATAAGATACAAAATGCGCCGCCTCTCCCAACCAAAAGCTTTTGCATTTTACTATCGTTCATTGAGCGAAGAAATTGTATTTTCATTTCATACACCTTTCCATCATTGTCAACTGTCGCACCACTTCTATGCAGCAGTTCTATTTCACTATTGACTGGAGGAACGATTTTGTTCAGCAAATCACTGTCCTCTTTTCCCAATGTGATCAATATTGGTCGAGCAGCATCAGGGCTGTTAGGAGTGCATTCAGTCCATATTACATTGCTCTGACTTGTGCTAGGCTGGTCTTGATCTAGATCTTTTGAGACTTCTAAGGGTACCCACATCCAGAGAATCATGTTGTGAGTCTCAACATTTCCTTTTTGATCATAGATGGCATGCCTCCCTGATCCATCAAGACCTTCCTTTTCAGACATCCTATATGTTCCAGGCTGCAACCCCAGAATCCCAATAAGTCTCTGAAAGTGAATCTGAACAGATTCACAGAGGTTTACAGAGACCCCTGACACTCCAGTTGGAGAACTCACACTGGGCATAATCATGTTCTTGTGCTGCATAAGTTTATAATGAGCTGGTAGGTCCACCTTTTGCATCAGATCATGTCTCAAACTTGTATAGGCAGATCGACCCAGCCTATAAGTTGACAGCATATACAAAGCTTCATCCAAGGTAACCTCTCTGTCTACGGATTCCTGGTCGAACAACTTCTTACCAACCTCAGCCACAGCCTTATCGTGAGTGTAGTTTACCCTGTAAAGTAGGTATCCCAAAAGTTGAGTGACTGTTATCATCTGCTTCTCTGCCTCCTCTTTCAATTGTGTAAGTATAGCATCAGTTCTCCTCCTTGCGTGTCTTTGGCTGAGTTCATGTAACGGGCTCAGAGGTACAGTCCTCAAGTGCACTTCTTCGCTTTCTTCAACAGTACTTCCACCTTCCACATTCTGTTCAGGCAATGAATCTGATGACATAGTGGTGTCATCTTCAATTGCAGTGGAGGGATTGTAAAATACCTCTTGTTGGTAGGAGAGAAAGGCTTCTATTGTCTTCTCTGACCGTTTATGTCGATTTAGATTATTCCACTTCCTTCTCAGCAGAGCCATTCGATTAGACCAATGTTTCTTTATCTTGCTACTTTGATCCTTCTCGGAAAGTAAGCTTTCATCGCTAATAAACTGCCCTGAAGCCTCCCAATCGCTTTTAAACCTCTTTATGTATTTGTCGTAAGCGTCCGCGTTGGAAATCAACTTTCCCTTTTGAGCCATACAACCTTTGCAATCAAACTGCAATAGCACGCTAATGTCACCGACCAGCTTCGAACAACCAAATAGCAATCAAACAACCAAATAGCAATCAAACACACTTCGCATATAGAAAAAGAGACGGGTATAATTGCACACATAAGTCATTATATACAGGTATGCATACGATATACGCATGCGTGTGCACGACACAAAGAGCACAAAGACAGCGCAAATCCTCCATAAAAGAACAAAGACAGTGCTGCCGTAGCCTGCTATTGTTGTCTTGAGCTAGCAGCACACAAAAGAATCCAATCGTCACTTAGGATACAGCTCATCTAACAGCTCATCTAAAATCAGTCATCGCTATGTCGCGCGTTTGAACCTTAGTTGCAGCACTAAACGGAAAGTCGGTTGGAGTCGGCTAGGTTGGAGGATTGGAAATGCACGGGAGATTTGATTGGCCGTTACTCCTTGCTTCGCTCGGTCCTAGAATCATGTAGAAAAGTGCTTGAAGTTGGTACATCAAAAAAGAATCGTTTTTTTTTTTACATATAAAATGGAACATATTACCGCGCATTTGAAGCAAGTACCTATGAGTTTAGTATTATTGGAAATAGCAGAACAAACGCTATTTACTCACATACTAAACTGCAAATTTATATATTTTGGAAAGCAGATAAAATTTAAGTAAGCAGAAATGAAAATTGCTCATCAAATTCACTTTCGAAATGCACAGCTTTAAAAAATAAATTCAATTTCTTATTTTACTAATAAAATGTAACACTTCAATCAGTTACAACAATGTTTATGCAAAAAAAAAAATGCATCATACCCATACCCAATGTCCTGCTCTTAAACCACTGTGCAGCCCTCGTGACTTATAATCGTACATTTGAAAGTCATGCATGCATACACAGTATAGTCTCTGCACATGGCTAAATGTATGTACACATGTACCCTACTGTTTTAGATTAGTTATGCACAAGTTTGTATGGTTCCTACACATACAAAACAAGCAGCATTACATGTAGCTTCATCCCCGTGGCAGCCAGCCTAACCTGATCGTACTCCACGGACATTTGTGTGCAACAACGTCCATCTGCCTCAATGAGCCAGAGACCTGAATGCAATTTATCTGTGTTCTCTGTATGAATGGTTGGCAAAACTGTCCTAAATTTAAAGCAGTTTCTGATGGCCCATATTTGACACGTAATGCTGCAGCTACAATGTATGGTATGGTACCACATTTGTCATACCAAATCACCAGGGAGAATACCATTACACCGCTCCACACACCGTAACGTTTTCCTGTGTTATGCTTTTTGTCCTCGCACGGCAGAAAATGCTGTGCTCATTGGCAAAACTAAAATTAGTTATTGTGGTATGGTAGGATTAGGATAACTGCACTCCTCCCTTCCCTTAATACATCAAATTTAGAAGATTGATGATGTTTAAAACCTTGCAGCAAGACTGATATTCCAGTAGTAATGTTTATTAATGTATACCTACTCTGGTCCTCTCGCTTGAGGTGTTACAAGGTCAGGTGCTCAACCAAGGTGCATAACCAAGAGAGGAAGAGTGCATGCGTATCATCAAGAATGGAAGATGTGAGGTAAAATGGAAGGACCAGTGTACTGTATAGTGAAAGTTTCCGTCTTTGGGGTTGGGTACTCAGGTTGTGTCCATCCCTCGACCAAGGTAACAAAGCAAGGTTGAAGCGTTATTCTGGCCTGGAAGTGAGCGTGCAGGTATTATGTGCACATAGCGTTGTCGTACAAAGGTAGGCAGGGCTCAGAGAAGGGAAATAAATATTTAGCGAGCAGTGTACACAGTAAAGGCGCGTATAAACAGTGAATTCCATTTAGAACTCGGAGAGGTCAACCACAAGTGGGTTTACTAAGTACAGAACAGTTACGCAATGCAGGCGCTATCTTAATCTTTTCCCATCCGCAACACCTAATGGCGTTTACTTATGCAATTGGATCAGGGAGCCTAAAATAACAATGAACATGTCAAAAGTCCACTGTTCTGAGGTGTGAAAGTCCACTGTTCTGAGGTGTGAAAGTCCACTGTTCTGAGCGCCCCCCCCCCCGTACCATAAAGTCACAAATTTTTCTTAGTGGATGGGCCTGCCTTAATAGCCTTAGAAGATGTACATGTATCTGAAACACCAAGGCATTGACCACCTCGATCACCACCACCTTGATTGCCATTATCTCAAAGACCATCTCCAATGCTGTCCCTATCTAAAGGTCTGCCCACTGAAATACCATGTATGAGTGCAGCAGGCATGACCTTGTACCTTGTTCATAAACAAGTTGTCTACATGATGACAAAAATTTAAGTCCATATGTGGACTGGGATGAAGAAGGCATCCTTGATAAATAATAAATTAAGGAATTTTTGTCATTTTAAGCTAACTGCCATGGTGATGGGCGTACAAGAGGGTGTAAACACATCCACACTAGAAGTCAAAGCTAACCCTCCACACAAGAAATCCAAGCCTTAAGGCAATGCAGAAGGTTATGAACATAACTACCTATTTGGAGTTTTTTTTGGAGTGGATGTTCTTCTTAGCTTATGGTAAAAACTTCAACTTACTGATCTAAGTGTGCTTAGATGATGATATTAAGACGAAGACAAAATGCATTCAACTTTTGGCTGGTTTGGCCATAAGGTTGGGGCGTTTCCTTCTATAGGACAAGCTGTCTACCTTGGTCATGCAAGAGGGTGTAAATACAAAAATGCCTTGTATATACTCACAGATGATTGAATGTATTCCGTGAAGCGTATCTGTTAATTGGTTGTTAATTGAGTTAATTAGATGCAGCGCATTATAAATTCATAGAACCATCTTTAGGGGATGGTCCATTTTGCTTTGGTTTGAGCAAACAGTTATGTAAGTTATAGATGTCAGTGAAACCAAGGGTAATCTGTTTTCTTTGCCAACTGTATTGAAGTTGATAATGCAGAATTGTTAGTGTTCATCTGGGATCAGTATCCACTAAGTCAACATATTGTTATTGTAGTTGCTGATCATGGCTGCACTTAACCTTGCTGCAAAAGTTCAGGAAATCTCTGTAAAGTTGGGCGACATTGTAAACACTTGTTATAAGTAAGTTCTTCCCATCAATACATGTGTATGACAGATCCATTTTCCCATAGATGCCTTCATCCAGATGTTCCATTTCTTGAAGCTGGGGATTTTTATTGGAAACTGAAAGACAGTGTTGCAAAGTACGAGCTTCTTCTGTTGAGAGCTCTGAAGTTTAAACTGAATATACAGCTGCCTCATCCAGTACGTTTAACTATGGTTGCATGTGGGGGCAGCAAATCAAGTAAATCTTTAGCTTACTAGTGGTTCACACATGTTTGCTGGCAAACAAGATGCCTGTCTTTAAGTTAGGGTTTGGAAGCATTGGATATGGGGCATGTACATGCAGGGAGCATTGCATGTTTTTCTTGTGCAAAAGTGGGATACTGTATAGGTGCATGTAAAATGTTTGTATTTCTTCTTGTGCAAAAATGGGATACTGTATGTAAAAGGTTTGTATTCATGTCATCCATAACCTAACCACTGTTGTCTTGGTGTCATATTGGGATACATCTAGATTTATCTCAACACTATAGTGTGCGTTTGATTCTGAAAATTGGCTGTGACAAAGGTGTTTTATTTATTCGAGTTTGTTCAATACTTTCAACAAGATGACATACCACTCTGGTCATTAAGAAATAGTCCTTTATTTACTTGGAATATGCATCGGTGATGAGTAACAATTTTTCCCTAGGAAGTTGATGGCATGCTCTCTATTTATCGTACTCAATGGATGGTTTGAGGCCTTGGCTGGCAAGCGCTTCTGATTTTCAGCACATGTAGTGTTGGTCCACAATGTCCAAACCAAGCTTGGGCCAGTAGACTACTGTCCGGGCCAGTTATATGCAAAAATGGCCAAATACAGGAACTGGGGCACTTGAGATTGTGATGTGGGCGGTATAACAACCCTGGACCCATAGTGTGGACAGTAAGCCAGATATCTTTCAGGTCAATCCATCTATTGTGAGTGGGAGTTGTGCCTCACGTCTTCAGATTTTGCTCCAACCTCTCATATATGTTGGTCTTGATATGAAAGTGACTTTTACCATTTATTGAGTTAATAACGTTAATGGTTTACGAAATACACGCCACTGAATAATTAATTTTCATAAATGTTGCAACTTTGCACACTCATATCTTGGCTGCAATACAATTGAAAGCAGAGTTTTTGGCATCAAATTGAAGGGCATGATCAGTAAAACTGATCTATGATGATTATTTTTAGGGTGTGGGTAAAGGGTTAAATTTTTAGCAACTTCAACCGACCTTTTGCAATTTAGAGGTGTCGATTAGTTTTTGTTTTCACAAAAGTGAAAGGACTATCAATCTCTGTGATTTTCAAAGTCTGTGTATTGATAACCCCTGAGAACCACGCAAGGTTTTACCTGAGGGCGCCATTTTGTCTCATCAAAATTCAGTTTAGTGTGCCCAAGTGGTGTTATGTAAACTGTCTTATAAGCCACAGCTGCCCATGACTGAGCAGATATTGCCTCCTTATTTGGGCACGTGTGCACATTTTATTCTGTTTTGTGCATATTGTCGTGATGGTCACTGACCCGTTAGAGAAGCATTGGCGCCGCATACATTCGCACCTTCGAGTTGCAGAAAAACTTATACAGTAGCAAAATATCCATTTGCAAAGTGGAAACTTGCTGTGTAAACTGCCGAAAAGCAGTTCAAAATCATTGTTCTGAAGTTGCTTCCGAACACGCAGGGCCTAGCAGTCTATCTCAGGAATGTGCTGTGCGAAGGTTAGCGAGTTATGTCAACTATTGGCATACACATTCCAAAGTCCAAAGAAAGTCTGCTGGGCCCGGAAGCTACTACACAGCATGATGACCAAGAGGATCAAGGGTCGTATCAGGGCAGAATGTACACATAGATCAACCTGAAGTGTCCAGTCCCAGCCACCACTTTATAGCCATTTGGTACTCATTGGACCTGAGGTGCAAGCCCAAACCAGGTGAAGGGACCACTGATAGCCAAGAGGAAGAATGAGGGGCTGCCACTGACAGGAGACGAGCTCTGTTGGCGTGAGAGGAAGACTCCAACAAGGTGGAGAAAAGTTGGTCCTCGATCATTCCAGACAAAACCTTCTGGGTAGGAGTGGGAGAGGCCAGAATGGATATAAGTGAGATGGCATTGGGAAGTGAGACCTGGGAGTTAAATGCCACTACTGCCTGTTGAAGATGGATATAGTCAGCACTGCCATAGCCGGAGGATGATAGGGATGCAATGAAGGCAGCAGCAGCATGAAGTGAGACAGAGCAAAGGCCTAGACCACCAAATTTCAGTCCGAGCTGTGCCTGACACCATGCCCCATTGGGAACTTCAATGGCTGTGCATAGTGCAAAGCACCGTTGGACCTCCTCATCAAAGGACCTCAGAGCATCTGAGGCTAGGCTGGGTGGTGTGACCCTTGCTATGTGGACCATCCTGCAGAAGCTACCACACATGCGCAACAAGGTAACTGCTACCTGGAGATCGACTGCAGCCACATCCACCAGCCCAGACAGCAATTTCCTGGACTCTGCACACTTACCAGCAATAAACTTAGAATAGTGCAAGTAATCACCGATTGGTGCACCGAGGATATCCAAGTTGGGCAAGAATGAACATCTCACATCAGGTGGAAAAGAGGCGTTGCCCTTTCTACTGAATAGCTCACACTTGGCCAAGTTTACATGGAGGCTCAGGGCTGGGCCCATCTCCTCAATCAATGCAGAGCCCGCAGCACAGCCGGGCGGCTACCAGCCAGGGCTCCGTCATCTAGGTACCAGGAGGTCAAAGCATACATCATCAGCTTCCATGCTTGCTACCAGCTTGTGAAGCACTAATGCAAACAGCAAAGGACCCAGAATAGATCTAGTATTACTATGGTTTAGGTCTATAGCTAGCCTCAGACCAACGGTGTTATGCACTGAGTCCTTAAAATTCTGGTAATAAAAGTACCAGCCTTTAGGACCCTAAGCAAAACCGGCCAACAACATGGCCCTGACAATGTGGCCAGCACTCGGCCCTGACAATGTGGCCAGCACTCAGCCCTGACAATGTGGCCAGCACTTGGCCCTGACAATGTGGCCAGCACTCGGCCCTGACAATGTGGCCAGCACTCGGCCCTGACAATGTGGCCAACAACACGGCCCTGACAATGTGGCCAGCATTCGGCCCTGACAATGTGGCCAGCACTCGGCCCTAACATTCAGGTCAACACTATCGAACTACGGCTGAGCACATACACACCACCATCCATGCGATCCCTATTAAAGCATTCAGCCGATGACCGCTAATGCATCACCCATATAAACATCATCTTCTCCCCATGGACTGGCTACCCCAGTGAAGGCATGTTTAACCTACACTTGCAAAACCCCCATTTTTATTTTTGAACTTTTATTTTTTTATTTTATATATACAGCATCGAAAAATACCTTATACAACAGCCTGACAACTGCTTACACACCAACTGAGGGGCTTTTCACCAACTCCGAGCAATAGCACCTCAAATGCCCAGGCTGCCCGCAAGTGAAACAAGGCCCGATCAACCTCGTCCGGGGTCCAGACGCTGCGCCGGTTCCTGTTGATCGCGCGGTGCTGTAAACAAGGTCCTCAGTGGTAGTGGTTGCCGCCGGCTTCAACTTTTTCCGAGCAATCGCCTTCTTTTGCGCCTCCTTCTCTGCTCGCGTAATCCGCTTCTCGTCTTCAGAATCGAACACAAGCTTGTCGGTCTCATGTTTAGCAACTGTGGCCCATCCATGTTCGGATCTGTCTGCTAGATCTTTATGAGCCTGACCCTCTGAGTCAATAGCTGCCGCCACCTTCGGTCCCTGCATGCTTTGGAGCAGCCACATAGTCTCCTTGACGTGCTCCACTACCTCTTCCACGGAAGGCCATTTGCACCGCATTACCCTACCCGACCGCTTCAAAATGCATGGCTGGTCCTGCCTGGACCACTTGGACGCAATGCGAGTGACTTCCTCTGTCATATCCTCTTTGAATTCCCGCAGACTAGCCATAAATACTGCCATTCAAGACAGAATGACGTTTGGTGGGTTGGGTTCCACCTCCTTCTGCAGCTGTAACTGAGTTCTGTCACCGTCTCCTTCCACAGCCATTTCTCCGTAGTCCACTCCAGCAGCACTGCACAATACAGATGCCTAGATTGAATTGGCTCCCAAAGCCAACCACTTTGTACCAAGCTACACGTGGTCCACTATGTGTACGCGTCTCCAACACCACTCCACAGCTATGCACATAGTAGCTTTACATACGCCCCTCCAACACCACTCAGCAGCTAATATTGCATCACTCTCACCCCAGGCACCACTTTCACACATAATTGGCTTGATACACTTTGCTATATTCATATAGGAACTTATTTTCTGTCTAATTGGTGCCTCAAACGACATAAAACTGTAATTGGTCCAAGTGCCTTTCCCATCTTAGATATAGAGCAGGTGTTTTGTTTGCACCGAGATGAGTCACAGCCTCCTTGCACATTCTATTTAAATGTTCCATATGGAGGTCTCCTGGTATGTTTCGGCCAAGACCACCATGAGAGTTGACAAATCGTCCCCAAATTAATTGTTCTGCTAATCTTGGGGTAAAAATATAGTAGTATTGTGACAGAAGCGTCATAGCCTCATTGTGTAATTAGTGTGGCCCATTGATCTAAACCAAAGAAACTAGAATTTCCAACATCTGATGACTCAAAGACCATCCCCTTCTCTTATGGCATCTTGAAATTCCATATAAAATAATCCCATTGTCAACACTTCTTTAGCATACTCTTGTTTGTGATCCAAGCCAGATCTTTTCTTTTTTGTTACTCTTGGACTGTAGCTTAGGTCAACAAACTGGTGTATCAGTAAGTCCACAGCTGCTTGTAGTATTATCAGATGTATTGTGATAGTCTTGTTCTGGTGGGAAGATATTTAAAGTCTGGCTGATCATCTTGATTATTCATTCTGAAGAATGATCCTGAATGAATGATCCATCCTGTCCTAGTATGTTCAGGTTTGGTGTTTCTAGGTCTGTGAATTTTTCTTTTCTTCTGCAAACTGTGTTGATAATTTAATTGCTCACCAATATGTATTGAGCTGGCTGGTAACTTCAACTGCTTCTCGATGGCAGATCTATATACATGGTACATTGAAAATAGAAGTTAGGCAATTCAATTTCAATGGACAGAACTTACAAATGCAGGATCAGCTTTAGTGCTAGCCCTCATGTTTTTTTTCCTTTGAATCCTTTTACACATAAATTACAGAACACTAGATTGCGTGCCTCATTTTCATGAAAAAAGGCCATGATTTAAACTGCAATACCTGGAAAGATCTCCATTTTCACAAAAGAGCGCTTAGTGAACGAAACATGTTGAGGCTGATGCGGAGCATCTGGCAATTTGGTGACATTCTTTGTAAAAGGGACAAGATTCGCCATGGTCACGGTCCAAGGTCAGCCCAGTAGAAGTACGCACGGCCAGCGCAATCAAAGCTTTAGTTGCAGATGCGTTGGTCAGTTGGATGAAGTGGTGAGGCCGTTGAAGGCTGGGTAGTCTTTTCCCAGCAGCAGTAAATGAACCCTACATGAAGAATCAATATGCAATAGGTCATGTAAACATCGAAATACATACAGCACTTCTAGACCAGTCGGGTTATTTGTTGGGCCATCATATCATGAAACAAATATTTTCATGTCTTGAAAGACAAGCCAAAAGAAAATACCAGCAGTCAAATTTGTGCCACTTTACTATCATCTGTGAACAATAAAAATACATGGTTTTTGTAAGAAAGTACAATACATTTTTTTTAGAGTACCCGTAAGTACGTAACTGGATACTTATATGAACAGAACTGGTGTCTTATAAGAATCTATGCTAATAATGTCTTCAACAGTCCGTGGATCTTGTAAGACTAAAGTATATTGCGCACATAGTGTCATGTACATGTGTACTGTCCATACATGGGTATCTTATAAAAATCAAGTCTTAAGGGGTCCCGCAAAAGGAATCTTGAAAGAATGGCTTATAAAGAAGTTTTGTACGACTACATGTAAGAATGAAGTTGCATTCAATTGTTTCTTGTCATACTGATACTTTTGCTTGGCCTGAAAGAGTAAATATGACTAGAAAGGTCATGATTTGTATTTACCTATGCAGTAATAATATTAGCTTTAACTTCCTTTAAGAGATTCAGTCGTTTGCTCAACAAAGGTTCCATACATTCTTTTGGATTGCCAAGATCAGCACTTCTAAATAAATGAGAAAGGATGAAGCTACATGTACAGAGAACTATATGCTAACATACTCTTTTGTGGCTGCTGTACTGCGCAACTCTCAACCTCCACTGGTAATAGAGCTTTCCTTCCAAACATTATAAGCAAATACAGCTGCATCAATTAACTCATCCCAAATGTGTTTATGATCCTTAGCTGCTTTTACAAGCATTGACTATAGTGTCTGGTTAAATCTTTCATCCAGACCATTAGACTGCATGAAAGGAAGAATGAAACTCACAATGCTGTACGTGTGCATACATACCATAGGAGTAATGAAATTCTACCTAATGTTCAATCTCTTAGCCATCTCGGCATTTAGCTGGTTTATAAATTCAGCTCCATTATCAGTTGTCAGAATCTCAGGCAGGCCCATTCTCATGCATTACTGGTATATGTGTACATGGGCTAATTACCTTATACAGTGCTTTGCTCACTTCACATGCTTCTGTTGCTGGAATAGATACTGCCTCCACCCACTTTGAAAAATATTCACTCGAAGTCAGAATATACCTGCATTAAGATTTAAGTCATTAGCACATTATCATACCAAAATGAAGAAGTTGGTGACAAAGGGCCAATCAAAACATGAGCCCATGTAGAATGCACCAGGGACAGGATGCAGCTCAGTACAATGCTCGGATAGTTTCCTGACACTTAGACACCTGCAAGTAATGATTCAAAATGTACTGCAATGATGTGTGCTTAATAGTACATAATCACTTACATGTAAGTTCGTAAACAGCTACTTCTTTATTCAATCCCTTCCATGAAAACCGTGAACCCCTGATTCTGGTGATCATTCTTTTCACACCAAGATGACCTGAAGTAGGATCCGAATGGCAGGCTTCAACAATCCTTTAACACCCAGAGGCAGCAAAGGAGTCAGAATTTTTTTTTTTAATACAGTGACAGCACATTATTTTATTTCCCAATTCCTGCTTTACTGAAGTGTTTATATTATCAGTCAAACATCCTACAAATAGTGTAAAATTGCATAAATCTTGCTTGCAAATGTCAATCGAGAATTAACATGCGGCTTTGTCCTTATAATAAATAAATCCTATCCATTTAATACAACTCACTGAATTGGTCCATTCCGTTTTTGCCGTTTGTACAGTTCTCCATTGCGCAAAAGCAATTTCTCAGCCTTCCTTCTTATCGAATGCTTCGTGTTCATGCATGGTGCAACCTTCTGGATATTTTCCTGTTGTTCTGAATATGTAAGCTTGAGTAGTAGGTAAAATGGGGGTTCTAGAACAGCGGGTATAGGAGGCTTTTTACGATCTGCTTTCGTTACCATATATGCGATATTATGATATGGCTGGAGGGCATATCATAATGAGTTAAGCCCTCTACATATGAAAAAACGAAGGTAGAGATGTTGACCGAAGTTATTTGAGTTACGGCCCTGCCGGCCCTAGGCACATAGAGGGCTTGGAGTTGCGTAAAAAGGCCGTACGTATAGCCCGTCCGGCGAGGACATAGAGGCATTGGCGTAGCATAAGAAGGGCTGTAAGTATAGCATCTCGGAAGACGGGGTTAGCCTATTTCTGATTGTATCTGGGAATGTGGGTGTAATGGCGGATGGTAGCACCGCGATCGGGCGGGTACCGAAAATATAGGAGAAAGTTTCTTGCAGACGGCGCCGTCTAGGCAGACGGCCTCCCGCTAGGGAAGGACTATACTATCAATAGCTCTTCTCTGACGAATGACCTAGAGGGTGTAGGCCCTTCCGGCCCGTCCGGCGAGGACAACTTGTAAAGTGCTGGATTTGACGAACTTGGGTGTATGACACTAGCTATATGATGCTTTGTTAAGCTCCAGATAGGGTCAGTAGCCCTTCGTGTTCCGCCCTCCAGTTCACCATCAAGATACAAATACCGAACAGTATCGCCGGGGTCTAGCAACGATTCGTCTCGGGGCTCATACTTTGATGGTTTAGCATGTACGTTTTCGAGCTTTATTGCATCTACCGGGGCCAATCCTGTGAGTCTTGTTGACTGCTCGTTTAGGTCCTTAACTACTTCTGGCAGGAACTTTACCCACGTCTTGACTCTAGCACTTGGGTCCTTTATCTCACCGTGATACTGATGTACAAACAGCCTCTCGGCTAGGGTTCTATTAAACCTTTCGACTATGCCCTGCTGCCTGTGGTTGCCTGGAATAGCTACCCTGATCTGGGCTTTATGTGTTTCCATGAGTTTTTTGAAGACTCCTAGGAACTCCTTGCCTGCATCTACTTGTATCAGATTAGGCCATTTTAGGGGTCCTCTCTTATATATTTTCATGATAGCAACCTTGGTAGCATTGGCGGTTTTTTCTGGTAGTGGTTCAGCATCTTTAAACCTACTGGCTACATCTACGATACAGAGGCAATACTTGTATGTTTTCCTATTTACCTTATCTTCAGGAAGATATAGAATATCGGTCTTGTGCACCTTATTTGGTACCGTTTCGGTAATCCTACCTCGGGGTACGTGTTTTGGTGCAGGTAAGTATATCTGATATATATCCTGTTTAAGTAGCCATTTCTCGGCTTCTTCCTTCGACTTTCCGGTAGCAGCTGCAAGCTTTTTATAGCCTGTTCGCCCCTCCAGTAGCCTCCCTTGGAGTAGTACACAGACTCGAAATCCGTCATTGTATACCCCCTAAAAAAATATATTTATAATTAGGCCTCCCTGTCTTGCAGACGGCCCGTCCGGCGAGGACAAGGGAAACTAGCAACACGACGCATGTGTGCAAATATAGTTAAGGCATCTCGTTACGTGCTCGGCCTCCTCCGGGGTCATGAACGGCAGGTGCTGCCGTATGTGATACGATCGGAGGTGTTCGGGTATAACCCTGTATATCATGGTATTGGCGTAGGCATCTTTCCATTCCGATTTTAGCATGCTGTCTATGAACGAGGTGATAGTAGCATTAAGCTCGAATTCGCAGTCTTTGGCTAATTTGTGAATTAATGATAGCAGCTTAGATCCAAGCTCCCTGGCCTTTGTTTCGTACGACTTTGTGAGCGACGTAGTGTCGATAATATAGTCTAGATACATCCGTATCTTATGAATCTCGTCATCGCTAAGGAAGGGGATATGCTCCTTGATATACCTTATTCTGTCATCTTGTGATAGTATGTGATAGTATATGTTCCAGGCTATATTATCGATGAATTCGGTGTCCACTCCGGGTTTCGTTTTTAGGTATGCGAGCAGCTTTATGGTTGCTTCGGTAACCGTGTAGCTAACGCGTGTGCCGTCCGCAGGACTTGCCATGGTTATTATGAACACTTTGCTAACTTATAATTACTTTTTATCAACAGGAACATGGTTGTCTGTGCAGAATTTTTTTAAGATCGGACATCAATTCTCTCCTTGTTTTAGGAGTTGATTTGCGGATTTCGGGGTTATACTTTGAAATTTTGATATTTGCCCTCTTGGCTGCTAATTTCAAGTCTGTCATTGCCATACTGTTAAGCTTCAGATCGAGTTTTTCAGACTCGTTTTTGGGGTCAAAGTGAACTTTTGATGCTACTGTAGCCTCTTCTTGTTTAACAGTTTCTGGCTTAGAACTAGTAGCATCATTGGTAGCCTCTTTAGGGCTATCCTTTGGGGCTATGGTAGCCTCATTGATAGTATCTTTAGGGCTACCGTTTGATGCTACTGTGGCCTCTTCTTGTTTAACTGTGGGAGATGTGGTAGCCCCATTTGATGCTACCATGGGGCTAGCCTCAGTCTTGCTAGTATCAGTAACCCCAGGAATTTTAACGTTTAGAACCATTTCTAGCTCGGCTTTTGTCATCTTGGAATATCCTTTTATACCTTGAACGCGTGCCCGATCGATCAAATCTTTTTTTGTTCCTACTTTTGGTGTAGGCTTCGGCTTGACACTGGTTGGCGGAATTTTTGGTTCGGGGGTAGGTTCGTCCTCGACCGAGTCTTCGTATTCCGATTCGGATGAACTGGTGTACTCGCTGTCACTCATTTTGATATATACTTTTGCATACAGTATGCAAAGCTATTTCTTAAATTTATTATGTCGTACGCAGACCTGAGCAAAATCGTTCCTAGGGACGATGCAAGCAACGACGAATGGCTGAAGAATTACATCGAAAAAGACCGGTTAGCAAAGGAAGAAGAAGAAGCTGCAGAATTGGCTGCAAAGCAAGCAGCTGCCTCAGGACGCTCACGCCGCGTGGGCCCGTCCGGCGAGGACATGCAGGCGGCCCAACCGGCGAGGTTAAGTCCAGAAAAGATTTTGGTGAAGCGGAAAAAAAGGCGTACGGTGCACATCGAAGATGACGATCATTCCGAGGAAGTTAAGCGTTTGACCATTAGCCTGCACAGATTTCAAGAATCGTACGAAAGACTGGAATTATTCGGAAAAGTCATTCCTGATACTCTTAAGGATAAAGCGGTAAAGGCACTTGAGACCGAAGACGTGGACAAATTACGCGTTGCTGAGTTACTTCTGAAATCGTATTTAGGAGGAAATATCTGCTCGCCTCCGGCCCAGGCCGATTTCATCATGGGTACCGTACACCCGATTATTGAGACCTATGCGACCCGTATGGGATATAATCTAACGGGGTTCACCCAGGTCGCCAATAAGGCGTGTGCGATGCCCCTTCTATCTTATCTTATACGGCACGATCCGCTATCTGGTTACCAGCTTCCTCCTGCCGCAGAATTGGTCCTAGCATATGCTGGTGCTATTGCAATGGTATACACCGTAAATAAGAGTAATAAGGCTCCAAGCGTGCCTTCTCCAAATATCGAACAGCAGCCTAATCATGTGGAAGAAGCCCCTGTCTTGCAGACGGCCTCCCGCAGGGAAGGGCAAGATGAAATATTGTTTTCAACTGAGCCTCCCGCAGGGCTAGAAATGCCATTGCCTAATTTAGATTAATATTGGCCTTCCCGGCCAGAGGGATAGATTAATATTGGCTTCGATAGACTGTAGCAAGCCCTCCTTGTCTTGACAGACGGCGTCCCGCAGGGATCGGCGAGGACAAGGGAGTATTGAGTTGCAGGTCTGATACGTCACCGCCTGAGGCACTGTCTAGCTCGGTTGTGAACGTTGCTATCCACTCTGCCGTTTGCTCGAGAGGGGTGCCATTAGGCCTCAGTAATGCCCAACTCAGCTGTGTGGGACACCTCGAGAAGTGGATCCTCTGAGGGGCCAAATCACTATCTACGATCGCTATCTGTTGTCCGAAGTCTATCGATTTTGGGATTAGAAAGCTGCAAGTCGTCGATCCTTTCATTCCTCGGGGAATATTAACTTGCTGTGTAACGGCGTTGTTGCTCGAGATTTGGATGATGAAATATTGGTCGTATAGTACGGGCATATTTGCAGCAGTTTGTATCAGCTGGAATGTCTGGGTGTTACCGGAATTAAACCCCAGCAGCTTACCTATGCTGTTCGCAGGAAATATAAGTTTAAAGGGTTTTGAAGCGGTAAACGAGTATCTACTGGTAGCATTATTAAAGTTAGAAGTTAGCACTATTCCGGCACTCTGTGCATCTGCCAAAGTTAGAGCATTAGCAACGGTCAAACCGATGTCGTTAGTGCCCCCAACCCTATAATATCCGGTTGGGATTACGGCCGTAACGACCGCGGTTCCGTCGTCCATCTGTATGACATTTCCTTTAGATGGAGATACATTGGGGGCCGTAAACGTCATGTTAAAGGTGGAAAGCTTAAGATAGAAGGACTGGTTAGGCAGGAGATTATTGAATTGCACGGCCATAGACCCGCTGTCGTGAGTGCCCGAATCCCGGTTATTTGAATCGATCGCGAAGACTGATCTAGATGTCATTTTCCTGTCTTGGCAGACGGCCTCCCGCAGGGAAACTAAGGGCTAGTTATGCATATATCCAATTTAAATTTTAAATACGATAACGGTATTGCAATAAGCCTTCCGCAGGAAAATGGCAACAAACTTGATAAGCCGTGTCGACGATTACCAGCGTACCCTGATTACCAATCCCATAACGGGGATGAGGGAGTCGGTGCTAGTCGAGCAGATTCGAGGCAAGGAGATCTCCAGGACGGAAAAAAAGTATTCTACTTTTGCGGCTAGTTCGTTCAATGCGGGCTATCTACAATCCTCTAGTCAGATATTGAAATACATCGTAAACGGACGTTTGGGCCAAGTTACCAAGGCCTGGCTTCAGTTCCAGATACAGGTCTCCAACGCCCCTGTTAAGCTCCTCCCCGCGTTCATGTGGATCGACCAGTTGAACAGTTTTAAGGACTCTACCAATACCAAGGGTATGGATTCAAACTGGTTCAGCATTCTGCTATCCCTGAGCAACCTGACTCCAGCCCAGTTTAAGCCCCTCGCGCAGATGATGCTCTGCGATCCGGATGACGCCTGGACGACCTCCTTTCTCCCCGTAGGCACCTACAACGTCTACGTGCCCCTGTACGACTCCTGCCTGCTTACCGGAGCCCACCTGAAATATTACCCGGAGAACATGAATATGCAGATTATCTCACCCCAAGGAGGATGCGTTGAGCAGGGAAATCCGCTTAACGTGACCCTTCTTAGTTCGAGCCTTGTTCTAGAGGAGACGGACGTTCCGGTAGCCAAAGCCGCGATTATCGAGCAGTCGTATAGTTACCCTTTTAAGCGATTTTTCCTCGATTGGCAGGTGTACAATAATCAAACCGTTACGGATGCAAACGGAGGTGGTCCGGTTCAGATTAAAATGGATAACCTCTCCGGAGTTATCCCCTTTCTTATCTACGGGCTGAGGGCCTCCACGTCACCTGTTAACGGCGCCTGCAAGAGGTTCGTGTCGCTAGGATCTAAGCTCGGATCGTGCTCAGTTAACCTGTTTAACGCTGCCGGAAAATCTATACTTAACCAGGCCATTGACCCGTATCTGCAGCAGTCGATTCAGGCGATAAGTTCCTACGGCGAAGTCCTTAACGGCGACTGGTCCAATATTTATTTCCTGGATTTTACCAAGGATAGGATAGCATCCATTAACGGTATTATAAGCGCGGGCTGGAGAAAGGCCGAAATCAACGACTATATTCAGATCAATTTTAACACTCAATACGTGGCCGAAGTGCCCCGCATGATCACCTTCACGACAGTCGACGGAACGGGCACGGCGTCTGCTGCGACTGCAGGTTCCTTCCAGCTGTCCTATTGTGACGGTCGGGGGCTTGCATTTACCTCTGCCCTTATCAGTTATAACAGCACTCAGGCGGCCGTTCAGACTGCACTCGATAACATGGTGATATACGGCGGGGTTACACTAACGGCTGGCTCTACTAACGTCAACTCACTTCAGGGTCTGACCATTACAATGACTAATCTCAGCGATTTCGACACGTCAGTACAGGGGGCTAGATGGAGCGTGATGACCAGCACACTGCGTAATGCCTCGGCAGCGGTATTCCCCTCTATGACTGACGCTGGGGGCTCTATGCAGGTCGGGGTTGCACCGGGTACATACCAGACTTTCATCTTGTTTCCCAAGTTTAGCTGCTATAAGCTAACACCTACTGCGACCCAAGGTAACCCCGTTACGGTCTCCTACGCTGTTGATGCTGCATCGATAAAAGAGGGAGAACTCCGCTAAGCTCGGGCTGCCTCGCCGGCAGGGCCTCCCGCTAGGGAAGGGCCACTGGCTTTATTAAAAATAAATAAATAAATTAAAAAAATATTATCAAGTTATTTTTTTTTTGTGCTTATGCTGTGCATAGCTTCAAGCAAGAAGAGCCATCCGCAGGATTATTTCTTCTTTTTACCCCGTTTATCCGTATACGCGTACTTATCTGCTATTTCTTTAGCGTGAGGTAAATTAACGACGTTATCTAGATAAAACTTGACGATTGCATCAAACACTCCCTTGCCCTTAAATCCCCTTGTATTAATTCCTAAGGAAGCAGCCTCTTTCCTCAATTCGGGTACTTTTAAGGCAGATATCTCTATCATCTTATTTTCGAATTTTGGATAAGTGTCGGGTATAACGATAGGCCCTGCAGGGGCTTGGATCTCTTCGGGAACGCCCTCATCTTCTGGATCTGTTTCATACTCAGACTCGGATTTAGGGCTCGCTTTGCTCTTTATCTCAGCCTCTTTAGCAGCCTCTTTATATTCCTTATCTGCCTTTATTTTAGCCTCATCATATTCTTTGTCGAGTTCGGCAGTTCTTTTGGCCTCATCTGCCATTCGTTTCTGCTGCTCTTCTTGGGTCTTAATCGCTGCTTCGGCCTAAGGCACGTCTGTACTCGGCCTTGAGCTTGGATGTCTTTTTTCTCTCCTCTATCTCCTTCTGCTGGAGTTTGGTTAGGGTCTTAGACGCGCGTGTTCTCATCCTCTCGGCCGCTGCAGATGAATTATAGTCGATGAGATCAGAGTCTAGATGCGAATCGCTGATTAGTTCACCACGTTCTACGAGGGGGCCATAGCTGCTCCCGTCAGCAAAGGCAGAGCTAAAACTTAATATCCTTGCGAATATATTGCTGGCCCCGAAAAATACGCGATTTATTAGCGGCGTGGGCTTGTATGCCCCTTCGGAAAATCGATCTAGGAATTCGCCCCTGGATAGCGGTTTGTGCAGGTAGGAGCTATATATGTCATCGTTAGTGGTATACTGGTTTTCGATGGGTCCCTCCTTGTTTATGTACCAGTCGGGGACGTACGTTTTAAGCCCCTGGCTAGCTGCGTATATACCCGTATCTTTTTTTCTATATTGGCTTAATAAGTATCGTCCTTCGGGTGTACCTGCTATGTATTTTAACTTGGTTTCCCTGGTAGGAGTCTGGTTGTTAAAGTCAGTTCGCAGGGCTTTATTTTTTCTGAAGACGTGTTTAAAAATCAAGTTTAAGGCAAAGTCATTAAGTCCATATAGGGGCACTAACACGCCGTGATAAGTCCTCGTTACACCTTCGTAGTCGGTGAGCCTTTCTCTGTGTGCGAAGTTAAACATGTCCTGCGGACGGCTTAATTAATATTTATTTAACTTATCTATAAATAAAAGCCCATGCGGCTTGAGCATTTATAGCTTGCTAGCGAGAGCAGCGAAAATGCCGAATCCAGACTTGTCTGCGAATAATTTAGCACTTTGCAAGGTTTCGGTAAGGCCCGATTTAGTCTTAGCAATGCCCTCTGGCTCTAGGTAGTAGTCTTTGACGGAATACGGCTGCAGTGTTTTGCTCTTTACGAAGATATCCGAAGGGGTGGCGTATTTGGCGAGAATAGCTCTGCCGTCCTTTGTAGAACCAAAGGACTTGATCATATCGTCTTCGGTAATAGCCCCTCCGCGTATCAGAAATTCGGTGCCAAGATCTGGCTTGCTTTTGATGTATGCTCTGAACTCGGTAGCTAGCGCTTCTGGGGTTATGTATAGGTTAACGAAGGCACCGGCAATCCTGGTTAAATTGCCTGCGGCGTCCCAGTACTCCTGTTCGTAGGAATCGGTGGGGGCCTTGGGAGCGATTGACAGTTCCTCTATGGCATTGATATGTCCGCGGGAATAACCCTTGTCAATATCGCCCGGATCGGCCTTCACCCTCTTCCTGGTGCTGGGAGTGTGGGTAGGTGCTGGTGTGGATGCTTCTGCCATCGTGATAATAACCTAATAATATATTTATCTTAAATTGAGTGGAAGGCCTTTCCCTTCCCCTGCCGGGAGGGCAAGGGAATATTACACTATAGAGTAGCTAGCACTTACTGTTAGAACGGTAGTTTGATTGAACTCTGCTGTCAAAATATAAATAGATCCAGTAGCTTGTACAACTAGTTGCAAGGTAGGAATGATTCTGTAATAAAAGTTAACTGCAGGTCTAAATTGGGTTGGCATGCTAGCGCTAAAAATGGGTAAATTTGTAACGGATCCGTTTGGGGTTAAATCAACGTTACTAGTCACGTTTATAAATACCATCGAACCTATTCTACAGAGCTTAAAAGTAGTAGAAGTGCCTTCTACCGTGTTTGACCAAGTTCCAGTTATAGAGCTTTCTTCATACCAATTGAGCGCTGAAGTACCACTGCCGAATGTGATGCCGTTGTAGGTTTTTAACACGTTGGCCGTCAGTGAACCGTAGCAAACAGTTGCCGAACTAGACAAATTTATAACTCCGGTACCGGTCGCATTGATATTTACATTATTATTTGTTGCTGACGAGATGTTCACTGCTGTTCCAGAGTTGATAGTAAGAGCTGCTGTTGAAGTCGATTGCCTGATTGTATCTACCTTCAAAGTAGAGCCTCCGGAAATCACTACGTTTGATGAAGATGGAGCCAAGTTGATATTGTTGCCAGTAAGATTCAAATCGGTCGCTATCGTACTAATGTTGGAAGCTACAATATTGCCTTCGGAGATCACGTTACCCGTTGTGGTTATACCTCCCGTGATTTGCACTACATTGCCGCTTTGGGGCACGATATTGTTTGTAACTACGTTTCCGGTTACCGTCGCACTTCCGTTGATTTGGATGCTATTTCCAGTTACTGGGAATGCGTTGCTTATGCTCAAATCGCCTCCTACGGCTATGTTTCCCGCGGTGCTGATACCGCCCGCTATAGATATCGTCTCGCCCGTCTGCGGCCTCAGGTTATTCGTGGTTACGTTGCCAGTTATGGTCGTATTCCCGTTTATTTGTACGGTGTTGTTGGTGGTGGGATTTTTGACGTTGGTAAGCAAATTGCCCGTTATCACTACGTTGTTAGAACCTGATCTGGGGCTTATCACGTTCGTTATCAGGCTTCCTGTAGATGTAACGTTGCCGCTAACAACCGTGTTTCCAGCCATGTAAATGTTCCCACCTGAAGTTGGTGCAATGTTGATATCGCCTCCAGCTACGCCCGAATTCCCCGCTATTATAGATATAGACCCATCGCTGAACGGGGTGATATTATTCACTGCCAGGCTGTTATTTATGCGTGTCGGGCTGTTTATGAGCAGAGGGGCAGAATCGGCCGCGTTTGATATGATTTCCGAAGCGTATATAGGCCTGTTAAAATTAACGACCCCGTTGCCGTTTGGGTAGATATTTATGTTCTGATTATTGACGGTGGCCAGAGTAAGAGGATTCGACAATCCGCTTTGATTTAAGTAGTCTACTATAAGAGGCTTACCAGGGGCGATTTGAATCGCGTTGGTTGGATTAACGTATATCGTGCCGGTAGTGCTGTTGGTCGAGTTGATCACGTTGTCTACGCTCAGCTGATACTCCTTTCCAATGCCGAAGTTGTCGTTGCACGCTATCTGGCCCCCAGAGCTGCTCTCTATTTCCGATATCAGGACCGGCTGCAAGCTGCTAAGTCCGTTCCTAAAAAATGTAACCTTATCCGGGTCGCTAGACCCTATATTGTCTACCTTCAACGTAGAGTTGGTGGGTATATTTACGTTGCCCAAGGGGCTCAGGTACAGATCCCCGCTGGCAGTGTTTATGACGTTGGTTACGATCGAATCGGCCCCGAACGCGTTCGTCTGTATGTTCTGGAAATTGCTGATTCCGTTCACGGTGAGCCCTCTACCGGTTCCTGCCGGTGCAATCAGAGAGTTAGATAGATCGAAGTACATGCCGTTCCCTCCGTATGGAACGATCTTCCGCGATATAGGGGGGCATCGTAGGGGATCGCAACGCCAGCCATTCCGGCCGCCAACGTGATCTGCTGACTGCCCGGATTAAGCCCTATCGCACTTATCTTCAGCTCCGATTGGCCGTCTGCCAAAGTTATGCCCGGTGCTGTTATTGCTTCGTTGCAGTTCAAGTTTTTTACCACTACCTTACTTCCGGGCCCTGGCACGCCCTGAATCGTCAGTGGTGATGCTGTGCCCGTGATGCTGTTAACTGCCAAATCTGACATAGTTACGTTCGGCATCGTTATGGTGCTGGCCGAGTTTGTCAGCATCCTGTCTACCTTCACGGGGGCGTTTGCTATGATATATGCCTCGCTGGCAGGGCCGTCCGCAGGACTTAGGTTGATATTGCCACTTGGATTTATTGTCAGATCGCCGGCCGATGCTATGCTGGAAGTTTTGAAGTTATCTACAGAGACGAATCCGGTCGCGTTCTCCCTTGTACTGTCTACTGACAAAGTAGCGTTAACAGCCACAACATTATTGCCCGGCCCCGGATTCCCCTTCAAATTTAGAATGCCACCGGTGCCTATTATGCTTCCGCACGTCAAATTTCCGTTCACAGAGGCCGCTGCATTCAAGTAGATAGAGTTCGAAGTTGATTCGTTTACGGCTTTTATCGTATCCACCGTGATGTAGTTACAGACCACGGAATCTAGCGTATTCGGCTGTATGTTATCCGTCTTTATCGTATTAGTAGAGACGTTTCCGATGTTAATGCTGGCCCCGGCAGTGGTGGGTAGGATACTGTCAGTTCTGAGTGTCGTCCCGGGGTCTAACGTGATGTTATTTTTAGATTGAATGGCAGAGCCTGTTACGGCCCCTATTATATCTGCCCTACAGGTTTTACCGTTGGTGATGGCCAGGCCATCGGGAGCACCGTTCGAGTACCCTAACGTAACGCCGGGCTTTATTGCACCCCCAGGACCGAATTGCAACCCTCCTGGGCCTACGCCCACAGTTGGTTGTGTATCGGTCACCAGGTTCAAAAACTTGGCTGTTCTAGTCGTCGTGTTGCCATTGTTAAGGACTCCGTCGAGCGTGATTGACTCTACTTCTGTTGCAATCTGAATGGTGCTGGAGGCGCTGTTTGTGGTCACATCTATACCTGGGCCTGCAATAATGTTAACGGTTTCGGTGACGCCGTTGACGTCGTTAACCATGTCTGAGCCTGCTCCTCTCAAAGTCATCTTCCTGCGGAAGGCCGTCTGCAAGACAGGGGCTTATGCTATATTCTACATTTTATTTTAAATTGTCTTGGCAGACGGCTTAAGGCCTTGCCGGCCTGAGGCAGAGTTAATATGTGTCTGCATAGCCGGTATTTTCATAGGGTAGCTTAGGCCCAACCGGCGAGGTTCGGCCCGAGGCAAGATACTTTGTGGCAGATGCAGCTGCGGAGGAAATCAGACCCGTTCCGATGCTCAATCCTATATCGGCCCCGAGGTAGGTGAGGGCCCCTGCGTTGAGCGTAGAGCTGCCCAGAAAGCTAAGAATCTCGTTATCGTAGCCGCCCCATTTAACCAATCCGTCGCCTATATAGTACGATGCCCCGCTTATACCCGCACTCATAAAAGCCTGGTTTTGAGTCGATCCGAGCATGTAGGACACCACATACCCGGCAACGGCTGAGGCCAGAACTGGTATCAATCCCTTCAATTCCCCGCTCGGAGTTAAAAGTCCCCCAAATGCGGCCGCCTGGTCTTGATCTTGGGCTGATCTCTGGTCGGTAGACAGTGCAGCACTATTGTTGAAACTAGGCGTGTTGCTCTCGTTAGCACTATCTGACAGAGAGTTGGATTTGCCCCTAGACGCGTCGTTCTGGCTCAGTATCACGTTGTTCGACGGGTTATAATAGTTAACGTTATTATTAGTATTTGGAGTATATGTTTGGTTCGACGACATAGTAGTCGTAGCATTCTGATATTGGTAGCTAGCATTGTAGCTAGCGCTGTTCGCGTTTTTGAAATCAGCCTTGTTATTAACCGTGGCATTCGCGGTTGCATCGGTTCCGAAGACTCCCATGGTTAAATTTAAGCTTTAATATGATATGGTATATTATACTTTAAATTTATAAAATGTCGGTTCTCGTCGCTCAACAGGGTCTCGCTACTGCCAACCAAGTTTACGGTAGCAGCATAGTGCAGGATGCCCTAGCATCTGGAAGTATTCCGCACAAGATTATTTACGCCGTCGTGTTCGGCGGAGGCCTCTACCTAGTCACGGCATTCGTCACATCGGGGGGCATAACGGGCCTATTTCAGTCCGGGGAGGCCGCCCTCATAAACACGTCTCCCATCGGTATGTTGGGAAATTTGATTGCCGGGGCCACTGGTAACAAGAACTTCAACTTGGGAAATACGGTCGCGGGAGTTCAATCTAAGGGATTTCTCATAGATCACGCAGCTAGCATTGCGGGGGGAGTTGGAGCTGTTCTCGGCTTCTGGATGGGGTAGCCTTGCAGGCTAGCGGGCCTCTGTTATCCCCTGCGGGGAGGGCCGTCTGCAAGACAGGCCGTCCGCCAGGACAGGCCCTAGGCGCAGGCTACTCATGCGTTTCGTAGACCGTACCGTCGGTTGTATTGATAACTAGATAGGAGTGTGTTTCTTCCATGTTAAGGCTTTTAATATCGTCGTACATTTTTTTAGCAGAGGGCCAGATCGCTCCGCAAAAGGCCTTATGTAGCAAATCGCACGAAGACGGATCGAAGCATATAAACCTACTGGTCTGCTCCCTTATGATGGGGTGGATAGTCTTTGAAATATTCTGGCATGCTACTACTATACTGATATTATAGTGCCTGTGCCTCGTAAACAGCTCTATCATCTTGGGGTCCGTAAAGTTAATTCTAGATAGCAAATCGTCCATTATGATAACCATGTGATTTCCCTTGTCCTCGCCGGACAGGCCGTCTGCCAAGACAGGGAGGCCGTGTTCGCTCTGATATAACATGATCTTGGCAAGAGTAACTTCATCCCATCCGCGAATATTATCGGTTGCTCCTTCTACATCTTCCCAGTCATGGGCAGAGGGCGTAAATATCACTACGGAGTCGATTGCCGATGTCTTTGCATGACCCTTCTTTTTGCCTTTTTTAGTTGCATTTCCCTGGCGGGAGGCCCGTCCGGCGAGGACAGGCCCATGCGGCCCGAGCATAGGAGGATGCTGGTACATCTGTTTTAACAAGTAACTTTTGCCTCTACCCGGTGGTCCGTAGATCAGGGTAACGGTCGAATCTACTGTAAATCTGGCAGGCAGACCCTTTGGTATCCTTGTCCTCGCCGGACGGGCATCAGACAGCCCATGCGGCCCGAGCATAGATAGTTTCTTCTCAGACATATCAGTAGGATCATTATCTTGCAGTAAATCACCAGTGAATAGAATATCAGATTTCTTGCTGTTACGTCCACCAGATCGCTTAGAATCCTTAGGCACACTATCGGCGTACGTAGAACCCTCCGAACCTCGTTCCTGGCATAGTAAGTTATCCAATGCATCGCACATCTCATTTGAGTGTTTAATACAGTATTGATGCTTGATTTTTAAATTTAAAGTGTAATGGATAATTGGGTATTAAGAACCTTCTACAATAAAATGGCACTCATGCAAGGACTCACTGCCGCGGCGATCTCTTACGGTTTCGAATATTTCAGCAGATACGACGTATCCGGATATCGCTCCCTGTTTGCCGCCCTAGCTGGCATTGCCGACTACTACGGTAAGACCATGGTATTCCCGAAATTGGGCATCGATTACGGCGGTTATACCGATAATATAGTAGGTGCTGCTACGGGCGGAGCCGCATTCGCCGGAGCCATCTATGCCATGAAAGGATCAAGTGCAGAATTAACCTCGCTATTCGCTCGTGGAGCCTTCTATGCATTCGCGTCCGATTACGCACTCCAATTCGTCAGCCAGCACTATAGAAATCAGAAGCTGTACATGGCCGTGCAATCAGCTACTTCAGAAGTAGAAGATAGCCTCGCGTATTCTACGTACGGCTCAACTGGACTCTAAATATGCTGTCCTCGCCGGACGGGCCGTCTGCAAGACAGGTAGGGGAAGGGCCGTCCGCAGGACAATTTAGAGCTATAACTGCTACTTATATATTAGAAATGCCGCATCGCAAATCAGCCCCTACCAAGCGAAAAGTTAAACCTAAATCTAAGCCTAGACAAACGTTTACAAAGGCTCTAGCACAATCTCGCATACCCGCTCCAAAGAAGCTTCCAAAGACTTTAAAACAGATCCTATTACAGACACAAAAAAATAACAGGTTGAGGAAGAAATTAACAGCTGCTCTGACCCCTAGCTAAGCCTTTTTAGCAGGGCCTTCCGCAGGAAAAGGCCTAGTGCCCTTTATATTCGTATTTTTTAAAAGGTCCCCTTGTTGCTAGGATAGCCCCCGAGATAATACGTATCGAGCCCTTAAAGTGTATTTGACATGTATAATACCCTTATCACACTTGAGGTAGGAAGTAAGATCATGGTAGAGGCCGAATCTCGATTTATAAAGGGCTCTATCTAATACCACTATAAAGCGTATATAGGGGCATTTTTTTATTTATAAATTTGCTTAAATAAGATATATTAGAATGGGGAATTCAGAGTCAGCTCCGCCTCCACCACCAACGATTATAACAGTAGCTACGCCTGCACCAGTGCAGCAATATACCCCGCCTATCATACAAGCGGCCCCAGCCCCTCCGCCAGTCATAATTCAGCCGCCATCAGTTAATACTACGAACAACAATACGCTGTTATACTCGCCTAGCAACGTCTTTAACCCACAAACATATGACGAAGAGTTCAGCCAAGATTCAAAGAAGTTGCTCAAGATAATCATATCTTCGTTTGCAACAGGTGGGATTGCCTACATGCTCAACGAAGACCCCTACTTCTATCTCTTTGCCGGAGGCCTTCTGAACATGCTGCAACAGGGCGAAAAAATAAGCGATATGTATATCGCCGGGGGAGGCACGATTCTGGCTAAAATATTAAAAGGGTCAGATATAGTTAAAACGGGTTTTATTATCTCTGTTGGGACTTATCTACCCGATATATTTAGCGAATCCGTATTCAATGGACGGGCTATTCCTCAGGCCGGAAGGGCCTAGGCTAGCTAAGCCCTCCCCGCAGGGGAAAGGATATCCTTGATATGCTTCTTAATCTTACTTAGCTCAGGTGATACACATAAGTCGTGAAATTCAGATAGATCTACCTCAATTTTTTTCGTCTTCAAATCGGGCTGTTTCTTGAGCTTACTCTTGATTTTCTTGATCATCCGTTTCGCCTTCTTTAATGGCTTAACACTGCCTATCATCTGGGCTATGTAGATGTACCGCTTGGCATCCTTCATCAGCAATTCAAGCTCGTACGTGCTGTGTTTCACTAACTCCTCAAATATCGGTGCAGCGTCTTGGTAGACATTCATCGCTATGCTAGATATGGTACTCCCGGCAGGGGAAGGGCTATCACAAGATATGCAAGAGTCCATTTTTGTTGCTTGCCTGGCTCTCCTGAGAATACTCCCCAGATATACATATACTTAGTTTTAACTTAAAATAAGAATTCTATCTATCCCTGGCGGGAGGCCCTATCCTGGCGGGTGGCCCGTCCGGCAAGGACAGGATTAATACTTCATAACCCTGTATAACTCGACAAAATCCTTATCCCGCATTTCTTCGTCAAACTTTGCTTTTACTGTTTTAAGGCTCCGAACCAATGGTTGCCAGTCTCTATCTACCTTTAGGCGGCTCTTAATATTCTCAAAATCTCGCATCAACTCCATCGCTATCTTGTACTTAGCAATCTCGCGGTCCCTTCTTGACTGCTCTATAACCTCCATGAATGTATTTATAACGCTATCTAAATCTGAGTTTAACTGCATCTTATCTATTATACTGGATTTAAGTTCTTCCACTGCATCGCTACGGCTGCATACTTCTAGAAGCTCGCCAGCACTCACCAATGGCATGCTGCTATCCATTTTTAATATAACTATATATTCATATCTCTAATTACGTTTTATCTATAATCGTGCCTAATTCTTTAATCATAGTTATAGCGAATATCTTCTCTCGTAAGCGGTCGTATCGTGGTCTTAATTTTTCGTAGATATCAAGCCTGTATTTCAGCTTAAGAACGAACTTATGTAACTTATATAGCATTTCCCCGGTTACCACGTTACTACATTGCCACCTACGGATTAGCTCATCTACCGCTTCTTCCATATCTCCTATGTAAGTGATATCTTGGATATCAAACCATATAACCCTTTCTATCAGCTCTTCAATTTCGTCTACTTCGCGCATCATAGCCATGTCTTTCACCATCAAAATCGCCTCGCCGGCGTAGTATATACTGCCTGTGCATCCTTTGCTTTTCCTGCAGTTGCCATTTTTTTTCCTCGCCGGAAGGGCCTTGCACATACTATAATACTAGCTGTTTGTCTAATTAATTCTTATATTCACATACGTACAATTAAATTGCATAGCTAGAAGGCTTACTAAGACATTTCCGCATCTCTTTTCCATTTCTTCCGAAGATGGGTTAAACCAATAGATATCGCGAATCTTCTCTTTAAACTGCCTCATCTTTTCCATTTACTATAGGGCTGGAACAATCGGCCAAATCGACGTTTATCCATATGTTGCGAAGATCGCCTACGGCCTTTTCCACAACCGAAAAGCTAGTAGAAGGTTGAAAATCATATCCAAGAATAGTATCTAAAAGCCCGTTTAACTCTACGAAGCAAGATGTCATTTTTCCACTGCGTGGAGAGCTTCAGAGATACTATAATACTAGCTGTTTGTGTAATTAATTCTTAAGCACGTGTAAATAGTTTATCTTGTTCAGTACGGCCCCGTATCTACCTTGCAAATCTTTAGGGGTTCTAGCCGTGAATTTAAGTATGATCTTGGTGCTAAGCTGCTTCATTTTTTCCAGTGCCTGCCCTCCTCCTGGGCAAGATTTAACAGATATCGGGACGTTTAACCACGCCTTGTACATATGGTCTACGGCCGTTTCTACATCCGCAAAATCGCTAGAGGCTTGAAAATCGTAGGCCAGGGCAGCGTCTAAAAGCTCGTTTATCTGTACGAAAAATAGAATAGGATCTACGTCCTCGATAGCAATGGAATCGCCAAAATTCGGAATTGACATTGTCTTGGCAGACGGCCGTGGGGGCTATGCTAATACATATTTATTTTTCAAAATAGCTTGCAGACAAGCACAAAAAAATATATAGGCCTATGCCTCAGGCCGGGCCATCCGCAGGATAAGCCATAGCACTTAATTTTATTTATTAATATATATTATTTAACTATAACCAAGCATTCGCTCTACCTCTCTCAAGCAGTGGGCAGCCATCCCAGCAGGAGCAGGGGAATCGGTATCATCTACGCCATGTCCTGCGGACGGCCTGGTAGATATCTCATCAACTTGCCCATCAGCCTCGTAATCGAACTCAATAACCTGAAAACAGTTCAGCAGATATGCCCGCTGCATCGGCGTTGCATAGGGGGCAATATACCACATTTTAAGCTTCCAATCTAGCTTTGCCCCGTTTCTTTTGGCTACGTCGTTATCACGTCTAAATACCCTGATATACGTTCTCTTCCTTCTCACCCCATCCATATACCTATCGTAGCATTTCTGGCATATAATAAACTTTGTTTTTACAGCCAGGCACTTACCTGCCTCGCCGGCAGGGCCTCCCTGTCTTGGCAGACGGCCTCCCGCAGGGATAGGTGAGGCATCGGTATCCTCAATAATTTGCTTAAACATGAACTTTTCCACAAACTTAAGATCTGTCTTACAATCCGGACATTGCTTGAAGTTCTTACCCTGGAGCTCACCTTCCTGCTTCAACTTCTCTGGCATATATATCACTTCCATGTTTGACCCTTTTGATACCTATAGTATTTTCATTTCTCTAATACGAAATATTATCGCGATATTCTGCTTTAAATTGCTATCCTAGCCGATTTTGCAACATCAATTATAATATAGATATTCCTGTTCGATGCCTGCATCTAGGGGATTATCGATATATCTCTTGATCATTGCCAGCAGGGCTTTTAGCCTCAAATCCCAGTCTTCCTGATGCTTTATATATGCCAAGCCCTGGGCGTCTTTACCCCAACAAGACCGTATTTTAGCACCTTCCCCGGTTATATAACTATCTGGGTTGAACCTAATAAATATAACCGGGATATGACCCAAATCGTACGCTATCATATCCGTCCTTTCCTCGTCTTTTTCGGCGTCGTACAGCCTGTGGCCGTGCTCATCTACCTCCACTATTATCACACAACGCCGCAATCGGAGCATTAGATCGGGGCGTTTTTTAGATGCACCACTAGCCTTATTGCATACCCAATCAGGAAGGGCGTTTCCCTCCTTGTCTACCCAATTATCCATCTCTTTTCTTGCTTCCGTATAGCCCTTAACATAGCTTACAACTGCCAATTCCTTTATCCTATTGTTATGTGCTCTAGAGCCTTGTAGCGTCAATAGAGCCTTTGTTGGGTCTCTTGCATACCAACATTTTTGGCAGTATCCACCATACTTCCTTGGGTTTACAATAGTCTCGCAATCTAATGCCATACACACGTTACTTCCATCGCACTGCTTGCAGTGGGTTTTACGTTTGCCGTGTATACAAATTCCGTACCCGTGGCAAGCCCTACAATATCTTCTTTGCACTACGTGCTGACAGATATCGGACCCATGGCAGACCTTGCAATATCTTTTTTGTATATGATGGATACACCTTTTATTCGGCATTTTAATTATGCATATAATACAATTATGCATATTATAGCAGCAATTGTCTAAGTCAAAAAATATTATATTCGCATTTGATCCAGGCGTTGCTTGAGCTCCTCAGCCGAAATTTCCCCACTCATCCGCAAACGGTGGAGCCTTCCGATCGTCATGTCCAGTTCATCACGAGCTGATATATTAGATACTGTTGATCCCGCAATTGAGCCCGGTGCCGGCGATGGCGGCGGTGCTAGAGAATTCATTGGAACAAGCCCCAATCCTTGCAAGACTACATTTGCTTCAGCGGACATTCTCTCCTCTTGCCTCCGTTTCCTGGCGGCTTCCTCTATTTTGTTCCTTTCCGCCAACCACTTCGCCTCCTTATTCCTCCCAAAGTCGCCCCTCAGCTTGGCCAGATCCCTAACGACTTCCATCTCTGGAGTCATAGACGAACAGACCTCCAGAAAGTTGAATATCGACTGCTGCAAGTCTTCCTTTGCCTCTTTATACTTTATAAAATCCTCCGTATCTGCCATTTCCTGCGATTTCCTGCGGAAGGCTTTTTGTAACAGCAAAAAAAATAGTCCTTAACTCGCCTTATAACAGTCTTTATCCAGTACTGAACTTTTGCCAGATAGAAGGGTATTTAAGCACCGAATCCGCTTTTTGTGACAATAGTATGTTACCATGAATGGAAGTTATTCACACCTTGTCTGTACTTAAATCCCTATCTTGGGATCTGAATGGGGTATTCGGGCTATTCAGTCATATCTCTGATTAATTTTGCTATAGCATTTTCCCTATGTCCAACTGTCCTGAAATGAGCGGTTTTACAATTTATCCGTACCTGCATATCACATACGGTACAATGATAGAAGGCTAATCTATTGCGTTGGTTGCGGCTATATCGCTTCCGGAAGGATACCTCAGCCTTAATAGCTTGTTCAATTTCCGGCTCTACCGTCTTGTCGAATTTTCTACAACAGGAGCATACTACACCGTCTTCTATAAACCAATCTAGCTTACAACCACGTCTACAGCGAACGCACTGCCTATATCCTGTGGGTACGTTGGGGACCGTATTGATCGCAATCCAGGGCTCGTGCGTTAGCGATAGATATTCGCAGTGGCCTATACACACATTGCATCTAGCCACTGCAAAGTCTCCTCGAATTCGATTGCAATTCATGCACTCCATGTTCCCGCGTATGGCTCTGTATATACATTATGGGTATAATATTTCTCTAATATAAAATATTCATAATACCCAGTCAAAAATAATGCTCAGAAGCCGATTTAACGGGACAAAAAAAATATTAACTAAATGAGCTTAACTTAGCTAGTTACACCTTTTTTGGCAAACTGGCTCCCGCTGGGGAAGAGCCATCCGCCGGGACAATATCAGGCTTAGCCAACGGTACTATAAAATAATTCCACCACAGCTGAAATGTGGCCTTCAAATATAAGTATACTAGGTCTATCTCGGCAATATCCTTCCCGCCCGCTATCGTAATCTTCCCGCTGTCAAATATGGTCACCCGGGGCCTGCTATTTTTACACTCAAATTTAAACGAGATCTTGACCTCATTAAGCGCTGACTTCACCTCTCTAATCCTAAAGGGAGGTGGCAAATACGTCCAGAAACCCGCCTCTATCAAATACTCATTTAAGCCTTCTTTAGCTTTTTCGGAGGCGTAGGACTCCTCTACTTTATTTAAAAATCTATTCAATTCTCGGCGTTTAACTACCATTGCTTCGTCATATATTGGCCTAGGCTTGCTAGCTACCTTATCCTCCCCTTTCCCTGGCGGGAGGCCAGAGGGCAAAGTAACCTGCAAGTGGCACTTGTAATTTATCATCTTAATTTCCTTGTCCACGACCTTAATATCCGTTTTTAAAAGCCCATTTATAAAAGCAATATACTTGTCCAGAATCGCCGGCCCGTCGCTTATATCCACCGCCACAACACCAGGCAGATGCAGAGTACCCGTCGAAGGGAAGCATTTAACCACATATACCTTGTCTGCGGAAATTCCCTTTTCAGCTGCAAAATCCTTGTCTATCTTTATGCTAGTATCTACCGAATGATTGAAGCAAGAACCGTCTCCCTGCATTTTACGGGCACGTCCCGCTAGATACCTCCTAGGGGCCCTAATATGTTTTTCAAACCCAGTTATAGCCCCATGCCCGTAGTTGGAATTGACCGCCACGATATCCGAATTCAAGTTATTCTTGATCAAGTCGGTAAACGATAAGGTCGTATTTGAGCCCTCCGGAAGCTTTTCCGATAGCTTCGCCATATAGGTGCAAACGAACATAATCTTCGGACTCAAGGGGTCCTTATTCGGTGCCGACTTTAATGTGACCGCGTCCACCATTATGGCTATAATAAAACGTACTATATATTCTTCTAATAGGAAATTAAACCACCCTATTCCCAATTTTCTACCATTTCCTCGGCATTGGCATATTCATTTATTTTATAATGGCCATAAGATAACGTCTCGATTCCGTCCTCAAGTATATATCGTTTCGTATCCAGGGGGCACAAACTGGTCTTAGTTTGACGATATACCCCGATCTTGTGTTTCTTGCTACGTAGGGTAACCTGGGTAGAACGGTATACTTTCCTGTTTAACAATGCATCCTTGTACATGTCGTGGTGCAGAGTTTTGCTCACAACTGACCGCTTAACCCCCTTTGCTTTTTTCGTGTTCTTGCCCTCCGAAGTTATAAACGAGTACATCTTAGGGCAGATGCCCACAAACTCCTTCATAGGCACACTCTTGCATTCGTCCTTAAATAAGCCCGGTACGCCCTTCTTACTGACGTCATGATTGGGGTGGTTTTTAGGGTATTCCGAGAAGTCAAACGTAGGCTTCTCGTTATTCATTTTAAGCATGTCCTCGTATACGTTCTCGGTCTCTAACTCGCACAGCAAACTATCGGTATCAGTATACAGCAATCTGGCCTTGTTTCCGTATCTCTTTTTGACGGTGTTATAATAGAAGTTATACATCACGTACTTCGATATATCCAATATCGCTTGACCTATATAAATAGGCCGATTTAGCTTCAAACTGACCTTGGTTAGGTGGACTGCTACCAGCCCGTTTTCGAATATAGTGTGACCCTTGTAGGCTGGGTTGGAGATAAGCCTGTTCATGCGAGCTACGTCGGTCGGATTCACCAATTCCAAGCGTATGCGTTTCTTGAGATTTTCCATCGTCTTGCCAAATACCGCGTTGTTCATGAGCTTGAAGAAATCCTTTTCGAACGCCGAGTTACCCTCTCTAACCCTAAGTTGTATGTTAAGGTCTACGAACGGTTTAATGATCGCCTTTTGACTAAACTGCATCACCCTATATACGCCAGTTAGCTTCATACCCAATTCCAAGTACAACTTCAAGGCTTGCCCGTGCACGACATACTTCTCTTTTTTAAGCAAATTCGGAACCAGTTTTGGAAACTCTACCAATTTAGACCCCAATTCGGCCGCCAACGTGTGCTGATACAAAGAGTACATCCTGGTGGAAATCTTAATGTTCTCCGGGGCTGGCGGATAGTCACTGAAGTGGTCGTGTAGGTCTTCGGGATACTCCAAATCGACCTCGTACAGGTACTCGGTATCAGCGTTAAAATCCGTTTTTCTAATCGTTTCAAGGGCCGTATCCATATCCATATTCACCCACTTTAAATCGGCATACGGCAGCTTAAACTGCATGCAATGGGCATACAGCGAGTTGGCATCCCACTGCATCAAATGCTTAACTGGCTTACTCTCGTCCACCTCCCCTACATATTCGTTATTTGCCTGGGAAAATCTCTTGCCCGCAACCATAGCAATCCCGCCCCTGATCCCCTTCTCCACAAATATGTGCATGTCCGGATCCGATATCAACTCCAGCCTTACCCCCGTCATCTTGAGCATGGCTTCCCAAGCCAATCCGGGCGCGGAATAAAAGTGGGCCGGATCTAGCCCGTAATTGGCCATAGACATCTTCCTAAATTTTTGAAACACGTCCGCCAGCAGCATCACGTCGGTCTTAAGGTAAATGTCGTGGAAATCGCCAAAAGTTTTACAGCCCAAATTCTTCCATATTTCCTTGCCCTCCTCGTACTCGGCTTCGCTTATACCTTCATCCCTGAGTTTACTGTAGAAGGCTTCCCTAGGCGGCAAACAGGTCTCATCGAATACCGAAAAATCTGATACATAGTCGTACGGGTAAATGCCCTTCTTTCTCAACAGTGAGAAATGGGCCTCTGGCGTGTATTTCCTCGTGATCAGCATGTCTTCGTCCTTGAGGTTGCTGGCAAGCTTTTCAAGCGATTCCGCCATAAACTGAGCAGAGTCGATAAAGACAAACTGGCCGATGCTGAACATCATATACTTCTCCATGTTGTTCGGAATGCAGTATACGTCCTCCAGGTTTTCCTTGCCCAACTCCGAGATTATCAGATGCGAATCATATCCACGTAGATTGTGAAACACGACTGGAATCTTGAATTTTCCGAGTTTCAACCTCAGCTTCAAATTGCAGGAATTATGTATGCCGGCCACGAATTTACCAGTGATGTGATCGTGGTGTCTAACCTTGTAATCCTTATCAGAAAAGGCTTGTTTGCACACTTCACAAATAGTAGTATTATCGTAGATTTGCTTATCCTCGGCAGTCATATCTAGGGGCTTAAAATCTTCTACAATCTGGTTCATCTCGTCCTTCTCCTGCATTAACTTTCTAAGGAAATTCTTGACTGGACTCTCGCCTCTATATACAACCGGTTCCTTCGATTTACCGTCGTGTCTAACGACCACGTAGCCGTAGCTGTTGGCTTCCTGCTTAGATATCATGGTCGAATTCTCGCCTGCAGTTATATCGCACTCAATATCAAAAGACTCTAAATCAGAATATACCAGGAACGGTAACATCATCTGCTTAAAATAATTTTTAAAGAACAGATAGGTATGTTCCTTGGGCATTTCAACGCGTTGTGGTTTCTCGCAAATACTCAGGCAATTGGGGTAATGCTGGTCTCTAAGCTCAACTGACGAGTACACGTGCAGGCACTTGCGGCATGGAAATTTGGCTTCCTTGTGCTTGTTAAAATCGTATAGCAAACCGCCCAAATTCTTGATCCAGACGTAGTGGTTATTTGACATCTTGTCCGGATCTTGCACTAAAAGCAGGTCTACCTCGGTCTTATTAGGGCCGTAATTCTTGCTCAAATACAGGTTATACAGCTTCTTCCTTTCATCGTAAGCAAACACACATACGGACAGTGTTATATTCAGTTTCTCGAATTTTGCTATGTCTTTTATCTGCACCGGAAACTGGATATTTCCAAACTCTAGCACGTCTTTGTAAGGGGTGTAATTAGTTAGACGATGTGGATTGGATTTAGCCTGATATAAGCAAGATAGTACAGCCCATTTAAAGCAGAGATTATCTTCGTTCTGGACGTTAATAATGCATTTCTTTTTCTGCAGAAAATCGGGCAATTTAACATAGCTACGGCCTTCCAGCGGATTCAACTTTGCCACGTGTACGTACAGTGCATTGACCTGTTTAAACGACCAACCACTGCCTCGGTTCTGATACTGCTCTACCTCGGTTTTAAGATCTGCAGACGTTTCTCTAAACGCCTCGGGTACATCGGCTTCATTGGAAGCGAAAGCCACCTTGGTTTTTAGATATTCGTCTCTCACCAAGTCTTCGCTGGTAAAGCCCGCGGCTATTTCTATGCCGTATTTCACGAACTGGCAAGATAGGGATAGGCTGAATTTGATGTTCTTTAGAGCCTCTAGACGCGTGCTTATGAAACTAACGGTAGTGTCGAAGACGTGCACCAGAAAGTCGTTTACGCTATACTTAAATTCGTCATCTCTAAAGGCGTAATCCAGCACGTAATCCTCAAATCTACCGCTCTGCTTGATAAACTCGAACTCCGGCTCCTGGCTTGCGTTCATGATAGATTTAATGCCTCTCAAATTACGCTCTTCCATGCGCGCAGAGGGCTGCACCCTATCCTTCTTCTTCTGCTCGGTAGTCCTCTTTTTAAGTCGTTTGGCTTCCTTGTTCAGATATCTCTTATACTCGCGGTTGATGGCCTTAGTTGATCTAGACTTGACGATTTTTGGGTCGTATCCGTGCTGCAGGGAAACGATATCTTTTAGGGTATCTTCAGGAGCAACCACGGCCTTCTTCCTTGCCTGCCGTTTTTGCGTTCGTACGTGGGCTTTTCTGAGCGAGTTAACGTCCTTAAAATAATCTGCTGGATCGACCGCTGCCTTTCGCCTGGCGGCCCTTTCTTGCTTCTTCTCGACTCTATCCTCGAATCTAGCAAAATCGCCCAGGTAGTTTTCAGGATCAACCGCAGCCTTCTTCCTTGCTTCCCTCTCTTGCTTTCTTCTAAGGCCGTACTGCTTAAACGCTGCCACTCTCTGGCTCTTCACTTCGGGGTGGGTATTCAGAAATTTACGGAACCTCTGGTTGCTCTTCCTAACCATCTTTTTAGTGCTGTATTTCTTCAGCGTCTCGGCTACGCGGGCAGCCTTCTCTGCTGCGCGTTGAGCCTCTTTCGCGGCCTTCCTCGCTGCATAACGCTCTTTAGCTTTCTGCTTATTTAGTGCTTTCCTGGCCTCCTTCCTTGACTCGCTAAGTAGTGTTTTAAGGTGATTTCGATAGATCGGATGCTTCCTCAGGAAGGCCTTATTTTTCTTAAGATAGTCAGCGATTTCCTCGCCCTGCAATCCTAGAGGGTTGAAGTTCTTCGATCCAAAAGTTCGTCCAACCATCATATCTATAGTGATTATATTTTCCTCAAATTCAGTTTTTTCCTTGGGCTCTGCAGATTTAATGCATTCCTCGGGCTCTACGGGTGTCTCAAATTCAGTGCATTCCTCGGGCTCTACGGGTGTCTCAAATTCAGTACATTCTTCGGGCTCTATACATTCCTCAGACTCGGTATTTTCCTCAGACTCGGTATATACTCCAGACTCAATATTCTCCTCGGATTCAATGCATTCCTCGGACTCTTCCTCGTATTCTTCCTCAGACTCTTCCTCGGACTCTACATATTCCTCTAGCTTCAAATATTCCTTCATCTCTACATTCTTAAATTTATACACTATCTTAACGGTGTGCTCAAATACGATCTGGTCATCTACGTTATGATTAATTAGCCACATATTTCTAAGCTTTTTACCACTAATCTCCCCAATTTGATGACCTTCCATTTCACCGCCATCGTTATACAAATCTAATAGAACTTGACCCTCAAACTCAGTTCTATCTTCATTTAGCTTAAATGCCGCATACATGCGACCCTCGACGACTTCGCCCCAAAACTCTGCCAATTCAACCTCTGCCCAGTCGTTTTCGTCAATAGTTACATCTATCGGAACGTGGGTCTTCTTAGGGGCGTTATGGGCGCTTGCTTTCAATGCCGGATACACTCGGGCCTTTGCATTTTCTCCTGCTGACTTGATCTCAACGTACTCTGCCATGACTGCTTGCTATTATGCGTATAATACTATATGATATAAATATTTCTCTAATAGGAAATATTCGTATGCGTATTATACACAATGTATACCCATTTCTCTAATTGGGAAGTTTCATTATACCCTTCCATGGCCCGAGGCCCTGCCGGCCCGAGGCAACTTTCTCCTATATTTTCGGTACCCGCCCGATCGCGGTGCTACCATCCGCCATTACACCCACATTCCCAGATACTATCAGAAATAGGCTAACCCCGTCTTCCGAGATGCTATACTTACAGCCCTTTTTACGCTACGTCAAGCCCTCTATTGCCTCGGGCCGGCAGGGCCTTCTTACGCTATGCCAAGCCCTCTATATACCTCGGGCCGGCAGGGCCGTAACTCGAATAACTTCGGTCAACATCTCTACCTTCGTTTTTTCATATGTAGAGGGCTTAACTCATTATGATATGCCCTCCATATCATAATATCGCATATATGGTAACGAAAGCAGATCGTAAAAAGCCTCCTATACCCGCTGTTCTAGAACCCCCATTTTACCTACTACTGCTTGCTCTAGTAAATCATCTTCATCGGAGTCATGATCTGACATTCCTTAAAGCAACATGTGTTGAAGCCGGACCAAAAAGACGTATGAGACCAAAATGCGCACCTAAATTTGGTCCAGCAGACCAATTTAGGCGGCTAGTTTTGTTCTGGCTGGACCAAAAATTGACGCGGGCCAAACAATTTGTGACAGGCCGATATCCATTACTTATTTAGGTGTTAAAGTCAGAGACTGTTGCTTTTGGCTAACAGCTTTTTACTGATAACATTAGAAAATAAATAACGTCTTGGCTTCAGCACTCATGGTCAAATGTGTTATTTCTGTATGTATTTGTGCATTGGCTGTGTACGCATATGTATTCACAATACTTCTTTCTCTTACTTTTAGTATCTTCTCCACTACCTTGTGGCATTATCAAGGTGGGTGGATGATGCAGCCTGGCAGCGAAGTTCTGTCACCACTTTATCGTGGTGTATACTACAAGACAGTTTCCACACGGACCTTTGCTTGTCACATGCTCCCTATGTCATTGCCACTGCAGTCCTCTACCTGGCAGTTCAGTGCTGCAAGCTGGATATCCCAGCTGCAGAAGGGAAGAGGCTTTGGTGGGAAGTTTTTGCACCAGATATGAAGGAATCACAACTACAGCTTATTGCAAGTACAATCTTGGTACTTTATGATACTGACCTTAAAAAATATCCAACAGTACAAAATGTCATACCATGATGCAATTATATGTGTGCATACACCATAAATATTTTGTAGCTGTCCTTGATCGACCATTAAAAAAATCATATCAATGAATGCAGTTACTTTACTTTTTTTTTCTGCCTCACACGTCCTGAAGATTACACAGGAAAAAAATATCCAAACCCCAGCCCTGGATCTGTTCGAGAATGTCAAGTTGATAGAAGAAAATTTTATGTGCACACATAGTAAGTAATGGCAGACTAACATAAAAGATAAGACATCGTGAACAAAAAAAGTCCTAGTGTGAGCCTCATATAGTGATGTATTCATCTGAAATATGCAAAAGTGCTAAAAATAGGACATGTTTTCTATATGCATGTGTTTATGCTCATCTGTGTAAACAATGCTTTTTTAAAATTAAAATAACAACACCTAGTGCCTATTTGAGCAAGAAAAAGATATAAATAAAACCAAATGCTGTTCTGTAAGAATAGACAGTATGAACATTAGATTTTATCTTTGCCAAAATAAGAAGTTGGCATGTGAATATAAGCCAATGGTGTTGATTTTTTTCTGTTTAAATAAACACCATTGTTGACAGACTTGCGTGTACACACATGCATTGCACAATCACGAAAAACATTTCATTTTGGTATATGACTGCAGTCTTTAGCTGAAATGGTGATGGAAGACCATCCAAATGTATAGTTAGCACAATTTGATTTGAAGGTTTTTTTCTGCGGTCGCTACGACTGGTGGAACTGGGTACAAGACTAGTACTACTCAGGTCGATGTGTACCATAATCGATGTATGGTATACCAGCATGCACTCTTATATACAGCTCATGTATACAATTTTCTAAGCTCGTTCATTGATACATTCAATTCTTTATGATGCATGCATGGGGCTCCAGACCTAGAGTATTACTTTCGAGAAGAGGTCATCCTTGCTAACCTGCATCTTGTGTCCTAAGAGTATCGAAGAGTTCTTTATCATGAGTTGTAAAATATGGGTATATTTCTGTTGCTTAAAAGGACCTGTTTCATCATTGGACTCAATCATGTTTTTCAATCCAAGTTTTTCTCTTACGTGTCATTCCCATATGGGATTCATCGAACATCAGTTTTTTTTTTTTTTGCTCCTCTTGACTTGCATGATAATTTTGCTATCCCTTTTATTAGGAAGTTAGTAAGTGCTGCATGCCTTCAGAATGTTTTTGTATGGATTTGTAATACCACTCACAGTGCAAATCACTTCATCATCAAAAGACTGGTGGAAATAAACTGAATGAGAAATGGAGGATATTGATCAACTTAGGGTTGGATGGGGTTCCATTTGTCTAAAATGATGTACACATACTGGTATGACCATAACAATAGTACTGTACACAATCTAATCACAAACACATCACAAAAATCCTGAAAATGTGCTTGGATCATCTTTGGTTGGAGTACACAATGCAAATGCCATCATAGATGCAGTCTCATGTTCAACGCATACATCCACACTACTTTGCATTGGTGAGGCATGGCCCAGAATCTCTTCTGAACTGAAACATTCTGGTGACTGCTGTGAAAATTGTTCTTGAGAACGAAGATCTAAATATAACAACACAATATACACACATGTAAGGGCCCTGAAAGTAAATCCTATTGCATTAACCTTTGTTTGTTGAATAAAAGGATCGTTTGGGAGACTCTCCAATGACTACAATGTCAGGCAAATCCTGGCCCTCTGCCTTTGATCTGTAGTAAATAGCAAAAAAAATAATATATCCTTTAAATGAAATTGAGTTTTAAAACTTAAATATTAAACTGATCATCCGTGCTGCATTTCACTACCATCCAGTAGACAGTAACAAACCTTTTTATATTTTGTCACCCATGTCTCAATGATCTCTCATTTGACTGATCATGAATTTATAATGCATATATGATAATGATGGATTATATCATCTTTTAATCTTTGCATGAAAATCTATGGGTTCTGTGAGTCCTCGGGATATAAAATTAACCTGAAACATAAATTTCATTATGGACTATTTACACGTGATGAAGAAACGCTGATTAAATCAGAGTGAAAGAATTATTATGCAAAACTAACACAACAAAGCCTATTCCGCCAAAACTGCATTTAAATAAATAAGATAGTTCAGACCCAAAAAGATCAGTAGCATCTTTTTATTATTATCAATCACTGCTGAGATCAGGACAAGCTACATCTGCAGTTAGTGTCTTCAAAAGTCTGGTGTAAACCTGGACATACATGTATCATTGACTAAATGTGCACTAATCAAATTTGAAGATACCGAATATATATGAATATATACATGAATTCATGAGTACATAGGTTCGCCATTGTTTTAAGAACCCCAAAACATCCTACTTTGTCATAAGATGAGAGCTATTACAACACCACACACCAATTTAAAACCTGTGTTTTTTAAATTTTGACCATATTTAGGCTAAGATTTTCACAATTAGCACAATTAGCTGGCAGGTCTAGGACTAGGACATAGATTTGGCGATAGGTGGTGACTATGTTCCTAATGGTGAAGCGGCTTACGGAGCTGCAAATTTGGGATCACCAGAAGGTACTGTTTAGCCGCCTACAGTTGCATTATGTACAGGCATACATAAAGGCTATCACTACTTTTCCTTACTAGATACGAATTACTGAAGGCTGATTTTTCCAACCATCGTACAAACATACTAGCTACTATGGAGGGTTACACAGAATAAATTAATTTTGAGCTACAGTAGTATCTGAATACTGTAATTAAAATGTTTGAAGTGAGTTTATCATCAGACACTGTTTACATATATTTGAATTACAATTAATGCTTCTTGTGAAAATGCTTATAAATATTTTGGGGATCTTCTTGTGGAGTACTGCACATTTATTACAACTGTTGAAAAGAAGTTTTGGAATAATAGGACTTTGTTGTGCCAACAATTATCCAGCATGCACAACAGGGTACGGATATTCAAAACTCACAAACCAACCATGTTGGCAAAAGGCAAGTTATCAAGTGTTCACTTTTACATGATGTATAAACAAAAACTCACTGTAATGCATTTCTCTGGGTTTTAAGGCATCCAAAACACCTTTCTTGCAAGTTTTATTTGCTCTACTGCTACACGCACATGCACACATGTTTAGGCTGTATGACAAAAATTCTATCTACATGCACGTTTCTATTGTATTGCTAATTTGGCAATCACAATTCAATTTACAGTGTACTTCCTCAATAGTGTTCCCCGGACATGCACATCACATGATATTGGCCAATCCTATTACGAATCTGATGTACAAAACTGCTGTTTAATTTGGAAGATGCATTTAACGGCAATGCATATACATTGTAGATTGAGTTGCATAAATACTATCAATGGATATAAAGTATGTCAAAGATCAATAAAATACCTGTGTCTTTGCAGTTTGTATTTGCGATAGTTTTCCACTTGCTTCTTTCTAGGGGTCTCTTTCACAATAATGTCTCGAAGCTTTTCAAATGCAAGAGATCCTAGAAAAACACAGAAAGGAATGAATACACACAGTGTATTTGTATCTTGTATAATCTGGATCATACCAGTAAAATATTTAATTACTGTATAATAGCCTCGATCATTGCCATTCTTCAACTAATACACAAAAGCAAAAATACGCACCTTCATGATGAATCGTGGGGGGGGGGGGGGGGGAGGGGGTGGATAAGCAGAGGGGAAAAAAAGCTCTTTTTTTAATTTAAGGGAGGGCCCTTTCCCTGTATCTTCTACATGTAGGTTGCATAAATATCAACAGCAGAGCAATGTAGAAATATGCTTGAACAACAGATTAAGTATAGTTTGCTAAGTGGAAAAAAATCACTATACATGTACGTGCACCACTTTTGCCGCTATTAAAACCTTTTTTTAGCACATACAAAACAGACCTGGAAAAAAGCACTAAAAATATAGTATGTACACCTACATGTACATGTATGTCCAAGGCACAGCACTAAGGCAATAGTTCATCCCACCAGATACATATAACCAAGTTACTGCCAACCTTTTTTGCCCTTTTTTGAGGCTTTGATGGTTCCTATCTTGTCCCTTCCAAACTCACTGATGGTGTGACTGCGATTAAACAATGTTCGTCGAACACCCCTCTCTACAACAAAAATGTCATTATACACATATACATACAATAAACTATTTCCTTCTTTTTAAAATCATCTTATGAGGTGGTTGTTATTTAGAAAGTAATGACTTGCAATCCCAATGGTACAATTAGATTGCAAAAAACACTGTGCATCAGATAAAACATAAAGAATTCCAGATGCAAGGTAATAAAGCAGTGTTTGTGCTAAATGTCTTAAACTAATTACATGTGTTGAACAAAAGAATAGCGGTGAAGAGAATTAACTACTGTTGATTGTTTAATCAAAAGCATTAAATACAATTAGATAACATGAAACTCACTGATACGATATATACAGTACCTATGGTCTGCATATTTTACTTTTATAATCCCACTTTCCCCTAAGTCAGCCCAGGACTTAGGGGAAAGTTTGTTATCCATCTCCAAAGCTACACATAAGAATTTTCGAAACCTTTTTTACTACATGCAGCCACACATTTTAGCTTCATCTGAGAGCAAAGATTTAATTGAATCACATTTTGCCAGCATACATGTAATTATCCAACAAGGAAATAGTTTCCTCCACTGCAATGGCACTGTCACATACATGTGCACATGCATGGTTCATGAAAATTGATAATAAAAGCAATGGACCCACTAGTACAAAATGCATGAAAGCTAAAGTACATGTACATGTGTGTATAGCCTTTTACTGAAAACGTACTCACTAATATTTAACTTGAAGCCAATTTAAGTTACATGTTATTTGAAAATGAATCCTCAGAGCATATACGTGTTCAGTTATAAATATATCACAGCCCGAGGCAATAGTGCGCAGAAAGGCATAAACTTCCAAAATAGCAGTGGGTGGTTCAAAGAAACTATAAATTCCAAACCAATAACAAGGTACTCTTAAAACCTTATGTATAATAGTGGTGAGTTTACTATGTTTTGAATTATACTCCTGATTTTATTAGCTGGCTACTTAGTGCAAAAATGCCTGATTTTCTAAATCAAAAGCTAAACTACAGGCTATGATGGTTAACAATTCTGTAGAGTTTTGTGTCCTTACATGTACTTATCTGTTTGGGTTGTGGCTTTTAAAGAGCATTAAAAAAAGTATGTCAGTGGAAAATGTTTGTAGTTCCAAATGCAGTGCAGTTAAGAAACAATGTAGTACACACTCAAAGTACAATCAACCAATAGAAAATTTTGCACTGTCACTCACCACTATTAATGATACATAAGATTTCGTTATTAATTTGGATTTACATGTAGTGTCTTGAACAACTCATTGCTATTTTGTAAATGATGCCTTTGTGCACTCTAGCAACACACACAAAATACATAATGACAGTATACAATGTACCTTGTTCTTCGTGTTCACTTTCACAATAAAAAAGGAAACAAAAACATTTAATTTGTAGATCTAGTATGTTTTCCACTGGAAAAATGCACAACCAATTTAATATACTCACCTTCGGCAAGCAACATTTTCTGTTGCCTGAAAATAAAACATTAATATGAATCAGGCCTTCTTTTTAAAAAGCAATAGATGTACATGTAAGATAAAATAATAATAGGAATAGGAGACATGTACATGTACAATGGCCTTGAGATAAAAGCAAGGAAACAATGATCAGATATGGTGGTGACTTGTAGGAAGTGGAATCGACAAGATGAAAGCCTTGAAACAAGGCACTGGACACCTGAGAGCACAAGGTTCCTTTTAACAAGTGGTCAAGCAAGTCTAAATAAATGTCCATTGCCCAATTGGTGTCAGTATGTGTCACTGTGCATTAAAAGCTTCTACTGTACATCACAATTTCCTCCACTTGTATAGAAAGGGTAAGGAAGTGTAACAACGCAACTTACTTCCAACGTATTGTTTTCCATCTGCTCACTTGATATTTGTTCACCCAGGAACTGATTTGGTGCCTGAATGTGCATCCGATCAAGATATGAAATTAGTATATTCACAGTAAACACATTTGTAACACATTTGGATTACCATTGTCCATAATATGCTCATATATTTACATGTACATAATCATGTTTGACTGAGTAAATCATGTGAATATACACATGTATGTAGGTTCCCAATATGTATTAAAAGGTATGAGTTTGACAAGTACCAAATGGATTAGGTGGAACGTTTTGATACAATATTTTAGTTTATCCCCCTCCCTCCTTGTCCTGAAAAGAGCAGTGACAGAACACACAAATTTGCTCACTTTAGCTCGAGACTTCTTTCTTTTAGACGTAATAGAGATTCGTCGTTGTTGTTGATAAAATCCACTAAAACTATTTCTACGCACAAGGCTGATGCAAACAGAAGAAAAATAGTCAATTGCTTATACATGTACATGTATATGTATACATGTTGTGTACCTGGTATTGTCATCTTGCAGCTGCTGCTTAGAGACACAGCTGCCTTGGCTAGATTCTGGGGAGGTTATGGACAAAGCGGGACTAACTGAACGAGTGGAAATGGTTGTGTGGCTATCATCAGGTGGAAGGCCAGTATAGCATAGAGATACAGGTAGTGGCAGCATAAGGCCTTCAAACACTTCAACTAGTAGCTTTTGACAGCAAATGCTGTAGCTAAGATGGGGAATGGAAACATAAAAACACCAGTATAGCTGGCTTTACATACCACAGCAACATTAAAAATTACATATTTAATAAGTGTCTATCTTCCCACTGGTCTGAAGGTGCACACACAGGGCTGTTGCACACAGTCCAGATGGCCTGGTTTTGGCCGGACCAACTTTATGTGTACAATAAATAAATAATGGTTTTTTAAAATGTACAGTGTAGTGTAGCCTAACCCGAGACCCTAAGATGCAGTGTCAAGCTGATGGTCAATTAGGACTATACCAATTCACTACTTAAATACTATAATGCAATAACTGGTTTAGCCAGTCCCAACAACTGGTTTAGCCAGTCCCAACAACTGGTTTAGCCAGTCTCTCTGACATGCACCAATGGAATAGTTCAACGGTCACAAACACTACTCTGCATCTCTCAATGAAATGAACAGCTGCTCATGGGAAATCTAATCTCTGCATGCCATCAAATCTCACTGAATTATCAGATGCTCCACATCTGTCTCAAATCATTTCATTCTTTTGGTTAAAAAAAAATAGTTATGAGATCTTTCAGGTACATGTACATGTATTGTGGTTTAAATCACAACCTTTTCTTCATTACAATGAGGCATGCTATCTAGCATTTGGTCATTTATGCATACAAGGATTTAAAGAAAATGAGACGAGGGCTAGCACTAGAGCTGATCCTGCATTTGCAAGTTCTGTCCATTGAAATTTAATTACCTAAATTCTAGGTTGTTCATTTTCAATGTAGGCTACTAAAGGACTTTCCGATTGGTAGGATGGCACTTTGTCATTTCATTGAGAAGCAGTGAAAGTTGGTGTAACTCTACCAGCCAGCTCAATACATTGGTGAGCAATTATCAACACAGTTTGCAGAAGAGATAAACATACATGTGCTGTATGATGCTGATTAAGTAAGGTACTGCCTTGCCTTCAGATATACTGGCCCTTCAAGGTTTAGCAGTAAGGGGAGATGGTGATGAGCGTGATGCAAGTTCCATCCAACTGTTCTAATTTTTGAGACAGAATGATGTCACTATAAACGAATGGTCGATGGACAAGTGTACATCTCATGATATCCAAAATGAACTCCTCAAAATTATGTCACATTACGTTTTGAGAGGTATTGCTGAACAACTAATTCTTTTTTAACTGTGATGATCGATGAAACAACTGATGTAGGAACAAGGTAACAATTATTTTTACAATGGTAGACAATGACTTCAGTGTTAAGGAAGAGTTTGTTGGGTTTTACAGGTGGATTCCATTACACCTGATACTCAAACCGAAGCTATAAAGGATGTCCTGTTAAGGTTGAATCTATCCACAAGCATGGACAATGTTATGACGGCTGCACCACAATGAGTGGAACAAGATCAGGTGTTGCTAAAAGAATAATGGATGAAAGAGCACTATACAGACATTGTTAAGGTCACTCATAAAATTTAGCTGCAAGTGATGCCATTAGGAACTCAAAGCTAATGAAGAATGCTTTATCTATATAGGTCAACTCACAAGATCACAAAACTCATCAAGTTTTCTCCAAGGTGAGAAGCAATATTCATAGTCAACAGGGGAAAGTGACATGCTCACAGAGAGCAATTCCAGTGTACCTTAGTCCAACAAGGTGGACGGTTAGAGCTGATTCTTTATTCAGTGTGATAGCAAATTATACAATCCTCAGGAACACTTGGGATGAAGCCACAAGAGTAGTAAGAGATACTGGGATGTGTACACCTTGGCGCAGTGATACTTCGGCACTCAGATAATTTTTATGTGTGTTTTTAAAGCGATAATAGTCTGCTAACGATCTAATAGTACAACACAAGCAAATAATAGTAATAATGAAGTAGAGATGGGATCAGAGAAGAGCAGGACACGGCCAGCTGATAATTTGGTCATTAGGCAAGCCAGCTGCACTTGACCTTATTGTCATATCACCGCTCAATGCCAAAATTTTGTCTGAAGCGAGTGTGACAGCTGGGTGTGCAGCTTATGCAGCAGAACAAAGAAAGCATATTGCAAATGACCCCAAGTGCAATGAGCTACATGTAGGTTGGGTCTGTATCCCCTTTGCTGTGGAACACTGTGGGTGTTGGGAATCAGAAGCCAAGCAAACACCATCCCGACTTGGATCATGTCAGCTGCGTTGTTCCAAATCCCAGGCTATCACCCAACTCTACGGCAAACTCAGCATAACTATAGCTCTGTTACAAAGGTGTGCAGGCTATAGTGATGGTCCAGGCGATGAATTCTTAATATAAGTTTTTCACACTTGTGTATCTTAATATAGCCTGTGTAAGACAATGACCATAGAGATTAAGGAGGCCTAGGACTGCGCCCCCTTTCTCTCCACGCCCCGGCTGCCTTTATCTCTTCACTATGCAGTTCTGAATCAGCCACCCCACTCCACCCCCATCTCACCAGTTCAATCATTTTATTCAACAACTGTGTTCCACTCCCTGAAGCTGTATCAGTCCACTCTCTGCTGTCCAACCCACCTTCACAGCGACACCTTTCTGATGTAATAGAAGACTCACAGTTCACCTTTACTGTAGCCTTTACAACTCCATGTCCTGTGCTAACAAAGCATGACTTCTCTCAGTGTCCTCCCCTCATGCCTCTGCCTGGCTCTCAGTTGTCCCTTCTGAAGTAATGGGACTTCACCTCAACCCTTGTAAGCTCAACACTACTGTCAAGTGGTGGTTGGGTTTAAATCCACATTCTGGGAATGACTCTCCTCAGACTTGCCCTCTATGCCCAGAGAGCATGCTGGACCCACTGTGTCAACATAGTGTCACCTGCAAGCGAGGGGGGGATGTGACCAATCGCCATAACCTGTTGCGCAATGCAGTCCACGAGGCATGTCACCAGGCATCCTTGTCAGTTCGCTTGGAAGCAGGTGGTGGTTTAGGTAAGGACAAGGCTCTCACCCATCCAGCTGATGTACTGGTTTCAAATCCCAGTGGTTCTGCTAGTGCTGCATATGATATTACTGTTACCTCACCGCTTAATCCCTCAATTATTTTGGAAGCGGGAGTTTCAGCAGGATCAGCAGCCAAAGCAGCAGAGGTACGTAAACACTTGAAGTATGATGTCAAGTGCTCTGAACTAGGGTGGCAGTGCACTCCCTTAGCTGTGGAAAAGTACGGAGCATGGGGAGCTGAAGCATGCAACACCTTCTCTTTTATTGCTTCCCGGGTTGCCATCATGACCAACAAATCAAAGTCAATGATCCTGTCCAACGTATATGGCAAACTGAGTATCATCCTTGTCAGGTCTAATGCCAGAGCCATAATGTTGAGATCCCTGATGCCGGCTGCTGGAGGTTTCTCGGAGAACATTTAATAATAATAATAACAATAATGTATATAGGTGGTAGGTATCTTATTAGTACATGTAGAGATAAATAATAATAATAACAATAATAATAATAGAGGTTTATGGTTGTTGGGGTCCTGAAGCACAGACAAACCTTTCTTGACTTGCGGCGCACCTTGCAATTAGATCAAATTATTGCAAGTTCCAGGTCACTTCGGCTCTCTATGGCAGGTTAAACCTGGTCCTAGTTTGAGCGAATGCCAGAGCTCTGCTGTCCCGTTCGATGGCAACTGGATGTTAGTCTCCTCACCTTCTCCGTTCCAGTGTATTGTTTTTTGTTTAGTAACATTGTGTAGCTTAAAACTATAACAATGTTATATATGTTCAATAATTGTATATACATAATAATAACGTAGTGACTGTAATTTGTATTTGTGTTATGAATATATCATCAATAAAATAATAATAATAATAATAATAATAATAATAATAATAGAGCAGCTGCCATGACATGGACAACATTAGTGAGAAAGAGGAAAACCAAGGCGAACATTTCAGGGTCAGAGGATGATCTGTCCAAGGACCCAAACATAAGGCACAATAGCACCTGGCTATGTATGGACATGGCTAGAGGCCCAGTGCTCTTTATACCCTGGCACAGCTCTTGACCACATTGGCAACCATGCTACTACCTGCAAACGGGGTGGTGATGTCGTCACCTGCCATAACCACCTGCGTAACATGTTTGTTGAGTTCTGCCATCATGCCCATCTTGGAGCAGACCTGGCCAGCAGATGTACTTGTACTTGTCTTCGATTTGGAGGAGGACAACGTGATCACGATGACCCCTCCCTTCACCTAATAGCAGCAAGCTTGTCTTGAAGGGGCTGCAGCAGAGGATGCAGAGGCCAGGAAGCACAAAGTAAACGACGACAAGTGTTCGGAGCTGGGTTGGGTGTGCATCCCAGACTTGTAGGATTTGGGGAAGCGAGGTGCTTTGGCAATCTACATGTACATGTACTTTCTCCCGCCTGGCGTCTCACCTAGCCATCATCACTTCTTCCCAAAAATGTACATAAGGCTCTCACTGAGATCTTACAGTGCTCAGATTGAACTTCACCCTAGTTCGGGCTGTGGCTACAGCCTTACTGGCAAGATGAACACCCTCCCTTGGCCTCCTGGACATCTCTTGAGTATTTCTATGCATCGTGATGTAAATTTTTTTCTTATTATATGTGTAATAATAATACTCTTACCCGACCATTTGCAGGGATGAACTGCCGATATTCTGGTGCAGAATTGCAAGGTCCGTTGTCCGGGACATCTCTGTTATCTCAACACTAAAGCTTCAACTTTAGCTTAAGCAGGAGCAATGGTTGGCGCAGTCCTTGAGGCATCAGAGAGCAGGAAACACCAGGCCAATGATGAAAGGTGCTTAGCTCTAGAGTGGGTCTCAACCTCTCTAGCAGTTGACTCCTATAGGACTTGGGGTCACAACTAGACTTGCAATCCACAAGCCACTGCCAAAGTTGTATGCATCTTTCAACCTGCTAGTGACCTCTGTAACATCAAGTGGAGTGGAATGAGCTAATTCCTGTTTGAGATTTATTTAAAATGTCTATTGCAGCACTATGGGAGAAGACAGATTTAATGTGTTGATGTTATTGTATGTGCTCAAAGATATTGAACTTAATACTGATGCTATCATTGACAGCTATAGTCGAAAATACCCTCAGAGGATGTTTCTAATTGACCCCATCCGTGAAGTGTGACTGTTATAGGTATCTTTAATCATTTGTATCCGTGAATACATGCTTTATAATTTCCAATAGTGCAAAAACAAAAACCCAGTGGCTAGGGTTTTGGGGTGGGGATGATGGTGCTTATTGCACTTTCCCAAACACCCTGGCAAGTTTGGAGGGGCATGCCCCCATTCCCATCCCTCCCCCCAACACAAAATCCTGTATCCGCCCCTGCTCATTCCCAGACCCAGTAGCTGGAATACATTAAGGTTATAATGTAATAATACATCCACTACTATGAAAAGCAGGTCTGGTGGGGGGGGGGGGCTGAGGCCAATATACAGGCCCCCAGCCAGGTGAATTCAAAGATTAAGTTCATACAATATATTGTATGAAGGAGCTATAGCATGCCTGAACTCAGGATACGTAGTTGATTAATATGATCAAGTGCAGCAATAGCTGCCTCTGTTTGCCAGGTAAGACCAATACTCTATACTTTTCTGTAATGATTTTCATTCCCAGGTGCCACAAGTACATGTACATGTACGCTGCTCAGCATTACATCGAAAACACCGTTATTCACCATCTATTTTCAGCTAGACTAGCTTGTGGGGTTTTGTTCGAAAGCAGGCTTACAAGTTTCCTATCTGAGCATACCCTGTCATTATTTTTAGCTACCCTACTGAAGAGGCTGTGGTCCCTTCAGATTCAGGGCGCCATGGTTCACCTTAGTTATGGCAATGTCAATGTCAAAAGTATCTAAAACCCAGGCCATACTGAGTTTTCTATCAAGGCATTAAAAACGGATCCATTTCGAGAAGGCATGTATGTAGGTGTAACAGGAGCAGCACTCTGCAATCCTGAGCTCAACCAGAGCCATTCTTTAAGGCCTGGTAGCAGGGATGCATGAGGCCATGGAGTCATCTCCAGGGTATAGATGTGAAGCAATACTCGGGACACAGCTTAAGAATTGCGGCCACAACAACACCAGTCTCATGCTGCTTGCGGGACTCCTTGATTAAGTATTGGGTATACACCAAGACAGAAATCATAGCTAGCGAACATTATAACATAGATGGTATGACTAAGCACCAAAATCAAGTCCTAAGTATAACCTGTGCTAAACTATCTCTCTTGGGGGAAGGGCCTCCGAGGATGCCCCTCATTGGAGAATGGCGACTCCCTATGCCCCCATTATCAACCCACAGAGCTCAATAAATGGAGTATTATAGGACCCCCACCCACACAAAATTAGAATATACCCCAATTTCCAACAAAGATGTAGCCACCTATGGACCACCAAGTGACTATTCGTCAGGTACCTGGTTACCCAAGGCTAATAAGGAAAGGTGACCACACATGTGCAGTATTGAGCAGCACTCATACATCACTCAAACAAGCCTCTGTCTATGACTTCTAATGGCTGCGGGGATGTACCCTGAGAATAACTTGCAAGCACAGTAACAATAATAATACACCACCCACGACATTAGACACCACCAAACAGGTTTAGCTAAAATGCCTTCAGACCAACGCCCAACTACTCATTAAAGTTATATGGCTTAATCTAATGATGTTCTGTCTATAGGTCTGCAATCAGAGTGCCACACTAAAAGCGTGGCACTGTACAATTTAATTAATGATTGCTAGAGAAAGGTCTGTGCGTTGCTTAAATGATTACATGAGCCCCAGACCCCAGGCTATTACTGATAAAAATCCCTACCTTGGTAGTATTATCTCTTTCATGTAGCGACCCATAAATCCAGGGTTCTTCATAAAAGAAAGGTCTCTTAGCAGGTGTACAAGCTAAGGAAAAAAAGGTGAAGAAAACATGGGGCGTTATTAGGTTGAAGCAGGAAATGGAACAAAAAATTGTACACACCTCACTTGCTATTGGTTCATATTCACAGTTTGTCCACAACTTAGCAACTTCAAGTTGTAACAACACCTGCATCTGGTATCTACATGTAATTAAAAAAAAAAACATGTGGATCTAACGGCTTGTAACATGACAACCTACATGTACATCTACTAGCTACACCTTATACAGCCTTGTACGCTTTAGAGATGTACTCATGCAGGGGTATGCCCACAAGTAGGGTCTAGTGCCTACATCCATCAGAACACTCCTATTCAGGTCAATATAAACTGACTCTGTACTAAACAGATACATGTACTTATACGCCCAGCGAACAAAATTACATGTATTGTATGTGTATCATGTGCCTGATAATTGATCTACTGGAAGGAGTGAGGTGAAGGGGGGACACCCCACTTACTCAATTGCTTTTTCTTCCAGCCTGGTTTGATCACTGCCCACATATTTCGCATGCAGTTGACTGTGTGTCAAAAGGATGTTGTTGTCATATAGCTTTGAGAATAAAGTTGCTGGATCTGGTATTTCAATGCCAAGTTTCAAGAGGGCAGTTCTCAACAAGGATACCTCTCTTCCTACCCACACTTTCAGCTCTTCCACCTATGAAAAAGAGAAGTGCACCCTTGGTTTTGGAATGTCTGCATTATAAGAGATCACAGGGACATAGGGAGTCCAACCTCAATGGTACAGTAATTTGAAATTAGGTATACCAAATTTAAGGTGTCTTTCCAGAATACTACAATTTCACTTTGATCACTAATAACACCTCATTTGCCTAATTAGGGTGATGCATCATAGAGAACAGGTTAATGTGTTTATGAGTGTGTGTGTGTGTGTGGGGGGGGGGGATGGATGTAGATACTGTAGGCTCTCTCCTCCATACCTCTCCTTCCCAATAGTGCAGGTTTCACAAGAGAGATTGGTGATTGGTATAGTGTTCTTCATTACCCACGGTCCCAGGATTTTGTCATAGCTATCCCTACAATGTGATTAAGTGGTTGGGTTCTGCCAACATTCCACCTTAGTTTGAACTAACCATGCAGTCTTAATTGCTTTAATAGGGCAAAATATCTGGTAAAACCATGCCTTATGTTTTTCTTTTTCTTCATTTTATAAGAGGTGCAATGTCCTCTATATTTCTTACATATCAAAAATTTGACCATCAGAGAGTTACACCTGTACATGTATAATTCACCTACATGTCTCATTTCAATGCAAACGTTGGAACTCTACTTTTCTGCTTGCCTGTAAAATAGCTCGAGCCCTGTTTTGTCAGATAATGCCCTAATGGCTGGAAAGCATTACAACTGTATCACGGTATAATGTGGAATGCCTGCCTGTACTAATACGCTCCATTTCATGTCCACAGTAATGATGAACATGCTGAAGTAAGGCACATATGACATAAGCAGCCTCAGAAATCAGGGAGGGAGGGAGGGAGGAAGAGAGGAGGAGAGGGAGGAGGAGAGAGGGGGAGGTGAGAGGGAGGAGAGAGGGAGGAGAGAGGGAGGAGAGGGGGAGGAGAGAGCTCTCTTCATGTATTATCTAAACAACCATACTAAAACAAGCAGAGGTTTTCAGTGTACCAAGGGTAGTGCAGCACTGTGAGTAAACAGCAGCAGAAGTGAATAATCACAATGCAGTAAACAATGGCATGTATGTAAATGTACTCATTTTCTAATCAGATTTTGAATAAGACTTAATAAGGCATGGAATATCAAAACATGATTGTACATTGTACTGAATACAATAAAGCTAGTAACCCATTCAGTAAGTTTAATTGTTAAAAAGATGCCACTTATCTGATGAACTACATTAACATTTTGAAATCTACACCCCTTGCACAATAACACTTCCTCATTAGGAACATGCCAATTGTGTGCCAACAAAATAATGTGATCTTGAAAGCACAAGCTTACACAATAGTAACTTTACATCTGAGGTACAATAAAAAACATGTTTTACAGAAACTACACAACAAGGTGGGAAAAGTTCATGCCGCTACAAAAACCACACAGTTGAATCAAATCTACACAGAAATACTCATTAGTACCTCAGTGTGTGAATTGAGCTGCTCCTGATACCTAAGTTGAAAGCCTGAAAACACATCACTCTCACAAATTGGAATACTTTCAGAATCTAAACGGCAAATACTTTGAGTAAGGCACATATGACCCACACCCGCATGTTACCTTTTCTCTCTCTCTCATCTTTAGCCTGGTGCAGCACAGTAAAGCACAAGAAATAAATAAAATAAAACATCTTACTCAAAACCATAGGCTGACACATGCATGTATGAAATTGACAGTAGAAATCATTACTCGGTCAAAGTACATGTACATGTACATACAGTTTGCAAGTTAGGCAGTCATTGCTACCTGGGCTACAAACCCTAGTATAGGAACCTACATGTACATGTATATATAGTTATTTCTGTGGTCACTAAAACATTAAGCAAACTTCTACTTTGCCAAACCAATTGGCAATCACCGGTCCAACAATACAACCATACAAGTGCAATCACAAAAGGTACATTTTGCATACACTGGGGAGACCTCCAACAGGCTTTTGTCTGTCGCTAAGACTCGAGTTCAGACATTGCTGCTTTTGAAGGTTATTAAGATTTTCCATGTAGGATGCTCTTTGTGCCTCTGTAGCTATGGAAGCTTTCTGGAACCTGTGTAAGAGTCCTTTCTGAATTACAATGTACACATGTTGGTGACTGCACAAAATCAGACCACGTGTGTTATGTGCTTGTATTGTATGTGCAATGTATTAGCATGCCAGAACAACATACAACAGCAGCTCCTTCATAGCATTGTGGCTAACTCCGCACATAGGTAAGTGGGTATGCCATGACATCAGGTTGAGATCCAGAAAAGGGAGCGCTTCTGTATCAAATTCGCAATGCTGACTACAACTGTGCATGCACACAAGCCATACCTGCATCAAGTGACGAAGGAGTTCGTAATGGTGAATGATAACTTCCTTGCAAATTCACTGGCAGGTTGGACCTTCTGTGCAAAAGGCTGTCTGATAATACGATGTTTGCATTCGATTTCCCACTGAGGCTCTTTGTGATGTGTTCCACCAGTACTGAACAGTCAACAGCATACTGATGTGAAAGGCACTCCAAAACATGCGAATGAAATGACGGATTTGTACAGCTGAGAGAAGCTCGGGAAGGAGACAGTGGCTGCAAAAATGCAAGTGACATTGTGCTTTCGAGCAAAGGAGACTGAACACCTAGAAGCTATACAAAGAGTAAATAAACCAACTGCTGATGATGCAAGGCACGTACACCTTACAAGCAAAGCCCGATTTCTGGCGAGCCAAATGAACAGGTCTTCACAGTCATTTTGGGCTGGTCCAAACTCTACCTGATCCATGCCAGCAGCATTGATTGAAAGGTCAGCGACATGTATGCGATGAAGGTATCCACAGAAGTGTACTTCTATAAAAAGATAAAACAATAGTACATGTACATGTACAGCATCAGCCTGAAACCTCACCAGGTGTTTTTCGACCACACACTGCCTGTGGGTAATTGAGACTGATTATGTACATTATATAACCTCACACTTACACTCTCCAGAAGTAGGTCCCCTGTATCGGACAGACTACAGTTTGAGCCGCACAAATAGGTCTTTGAAGGATCCAACCAACAAAGTGGTAATTCCGCCTGTTTTATCAAACTCAGTAATATGCCACAAAAAGGGTCTCCAAATTGATCCACATGAAACCTATGATCAGGAGAAAATAATAACCTTGAAAGCAATAACGAATCAGGCCCTTTTACTGTGAGCTTTCTCCTCGTCTGGCTTGGCAGCTGACAGAATAAGCTTCATTCAATTGAGAAACAGCTATAACATAAACATGTTAGGTAAGACAGCACTTCTATCTCCTTCATGCATGCCCATTACACTGGACATGTAGAAAACATAATATACCTTTACTGCCAGTGGGAGATACATATGGAAGCAAGTAATTACCCAAGTTGACAACAGCTGAAAAAGTTGTTATACAACTGTCAAATGAGGATGTGGAGTCTTGACCTTTGAGAGGCAGCAAAGGGTAGGGTCAAAAGCCATGAAGAAGTTACATGCCAGGCTTACTCACAACTTGTGTCATTACTGTCCATGAACCAGGTGAGGTGCACAGGATCCTTGGTGACATGCAAAGTACAACCATGAAGAATTGCCTCAATTGGAATCAGTCGCCCGGCAGAGCTGCCCATGGCAGAAGCCATGAGAGATGTTCCAATACAGTCCTGTGTACACTAAAGCATGGCAGACCAGTGCAGTGATATCAGTGCATCTAGACCAGTGCACTATGGCAAACACAATGGCCAATCATACCTCAAGATGTTGTGTTGTGTTTTTAAGACTAGTGGTGTCGATCCAGAATACTGAAATGGCCTTTGCTTGTAAATGCAACAGCAGATCACTTGGAATCAGTTCATTCTGAAGTACTTCCTTGTATGACAGTAGGTGAATGTCACATGATGCTCCACAGCAAAACTGGTGCAGATCGTTTGGGCTGTGAGGGCAAGCACTGATAATAAATATCAGGTTTCTAGGTCCATGAGCAGTTGAGTGTTTTCCAGGAGAGAATAGTTCTGGTGCATCCCAGACGAAATCTTGCACAACAGATGCCAGAGCTCTGTATAGAAAGTTAGCAGGCTTATATTTACCACCCAGGGGAGCACTCTGGGTTCTCAGCTTGGTGTATTGTATATCCTTTATAAGGTTTTCCAGCAACTCAGAACGCAGCTCAAAGAAGTGACGCGCTTTTTTTATTGATTCGATACAGTTAAAAAACGTATAGTTCCACGTTACTTCATTCTTTTTGTTAGGGAATTCCGCTAGGCTAAGTAAAACTCGAACGCACGCAAGGGATAAGCTATTCAGCACCCCGCAGTTTTCAACAGTTTTATATGACGCATCAAGAAGAAATACAACACGAGATTGACTACTTTCCATGAAAATATACAAGTATCACGTGCAACAAATTGAGCCTGACCAGTGCAATAATAATTGTACTGGACGCGTAACCATGTCGCTGAAGGTAGGGTGAACGCTTATATCAGAGTAGTTGAGACTTGCAGCGTTGGAATTTTATTTGCACTGTTCTCAACATAGGAAGAGGCGCCTCCTGCTAACTCATTTGTGAACCCTCGCAAATTTGGCTGGCTCTATAAACACGGAGGGAGTGGTGTAAGCTCGCATTGGAAGAAGCGATGGTTTGTTGCGGATAATAATTACTTATTCTACTACAAGAACCCATCTGTATGTGAAAGATCGTAATCCTTTTACGTGCAATTAGTCTTCCAAACGTCATTATTATACAGGACAAGAAGCCTGTTGGTTTGCTCTGTTTGCAAGACTACTTAGCGTGCTATAAGTCCAAGGACTGCAAGAAGCCCTATTCATTCGTCTTGGACAGAGGAGACGCCCAAGTAAGTGTTAGTTTTCTCGTTGCAAAGTAAACAATTGTTGTTTACGTGCAACATGTACGCGGAAGTGCTTGCTTCAGGAGTTAATTCAGCATTGTGTTGATTGCTGTCTGCACGCGTTTCATAGTACATGTAGGAACATGACTTCCAGCTTTAATTACAAAATTTTGTTACTTCCTGCTTTCCCTTCCTGCATATCCTGCCCAAATAAAAAATCTATTGTAAGTGTGTGTGTGTGTGTGTGTGTGTGTGTGTGTGTGTGTGTGTGTGTGTGTGTGTGTGTGTGTTACATCTAATAGGCAGTACCAAACCACGACAACGGTAAGAGCTACCTCTTATACACTGACTCAGAGAAGGATATGGCAGAGTGGATTAAGGCAATGACAGAAGAAATGAAGGGTCCTCCTACAAGACAGCGTTCTGAAAAAACAATTGAAAAAATTGACCAAAAGGCATTAGAGGAAGTTAGTTCAAATATGCTTTTCATTGTTCTGTGATCATCTAATGCATATGGAAGTCATACCTTGATTATTATCATGCAGGTTTCAAAAACTATTGGTGATGGCCCGAAGCTTGTGCACTTAACTGCTGATCGTCCAAAAGTAAAGAATCGTCGACCTCCTTTGAAAAAGTACACTACTTTTGATGAAGATGACAGTAAAGAGGTCATTATGTCTATACACGCTCAAGCATCCTTGTTAAATATTTAAATACATAACCAGTGTTGTGGAAGATTTCGCCTCGTTACCTGAGAATCTATTGTTGTTGACCAGTAGCATAACACACAAATATTTTGTTGGATATGCATCTTTCAGTGTAGATGTTTCTAATACTTGTACAGTGCATGCTTTCTAGTGGCCTTTTTGTATTGCTGTAATGTAAATATGTTGATGTAGGTCAATGCAAATGTAAGCATTTACATGTAAATGTATTGTAATTGTTTTAATGCTGTTCACATTATGTAATATTAACATCACATCCACTCTTCCTTGAGCATACACATGTACATATTAATTTTGTAATGTTGTGCATACATTTACATGTATTTTGAATAGCAACTTACATGTATGCCTGTATTCAAGTGCTAGATTGATACTTAACTGTAGGTGCAATGTTAAAGTGTCCTTTTTTAAGACTGTGATGTAACTAGGAATTTGATTTAATGGGGTTTGTTTGCATTTCATTACTAGTAACAGTATACTCCTATGATACCGGAAAGGATTTGGTGAAGGCAGACGTGTGACTAGATGTACATTTACATGTACATGTAGACTGTGATGATGTTCAGGATGAATGTCGGGGCTGCTGCTTAGCTGTTAATTAATGTTGGCTTATTCACAGAATATTGCAATGGTGTACCACAATAATAGACATTATGATAAAAGCATTGCAACCATATCACACCTTTAACCTTTAATCTCCCGTTGTCCTACATGTAGGATTATCGTCCTATGCGTAGGACACAAGTTAAAATTATTTTTTAGCAAACTCATATGAACAGAGAACAAACCAAAATCTCATTGTACTGTTGAAATGGTTATTAATTCAGAAAGTACTGGTACTTCCTGCAACTCTTCAAAGATTGTCAAATACAGTCAATACTGCATTGCTAAAAGATGTATTTTCGGTAAATCGCAAAGCAACTTCAAGTACCAAAAAGTGTAGGGAAGACCAGTGCAACATGTTAAAAGAAGAGGGTAGTAAGACAGGTCTTTTGCACTAAGCAAATTAAAAATTACATTGTAGATATGGAATTTGCTAGCTCCACAAGCGTATTAATGATAGGTATTTGTCAGTCGCATGTTGCTGGAATAACCAAGTGAATGGACAAAATCTTAAAAACGTGCAGTTAAAAATGGCAAAACCGATTAGAGTTAAAACACTGCCATAGAATGTATTAAGTAGCACACACATCATGCTTCAAAAAATATTCAAAAAAAAATTATACTTGTACCTTTTCTGTGACAATTAGATTCTCCACATATGCACTTTTTAAGAACTGCATCCGTTTTTTTGCATCATGTAACCAAGGGTGTGATTTTAAAAATAGATCCACAATTGGTAAATTTAGCACAATAGACACATCAAACAACAGTAGAGAAATGGATGCCAAAATCTGCATATCTATTTGAATTTTCAAATATTGGTCCTACATGTACGTGTAGGACTTGGATCTAGGGGATTAAGAATAAGTAGCATGTACATGTTTAGTACAAATTGTTTGTTTAAGCTTGTGTTTGTGATTTTTTTTTTATGTAGGAAGCATCTGAAGATGACTTCCCAGCAAATTCTAGGAAAGTAAGAGGCAGCTAGTAATAAGTGTATTGTGCCAGCACCAATTGCAAAATGTAAATGTAGATGTTAAATTATAATACTATACATGTATGTACATGTATATATGTAAAAAAAAAATTCGTTTGAAGATAGTTTCTTTTTGTGGTTATGATGGTTCATATGTTTGTATCTGTATTTGTAGATGTGCCTATGCACATGTATTAAGTACTACAATAATATCCTGGAAGCTTTAAAATACTAGTAGATGTACTGTGCTTTGGAGGGGGGGAATGTGTGATTTACTAAGTTACATTTTAATTCTAGGTACAGAGAGATATTGGATAATGAAATTGAAGGATCTACATTATTTAGAATCCCTGAGGGCCATTACAACATCCAAAGTTTAGTAATGGTGCTACTAAGGCTCGAGGGATTCTGAGTCACATGGATCATGATGGTTTAGACTATAGCAACACGTAGGGCGCCTTAGAGTACCTGCCCTCTGTCACTTACCCCAATCAGATTTCATCACACTTTAGTCTTTAATGTACAGGTAGATGTATCATACGTAAATTTGCATGCACAGTGCATCTTTGCTGGTTTGCGATGGAATCCGGAACTCCAGGTGAATAAATTATTGGTTGTTCTAATGACAATATAGATTCCTTACCCTGTTTTGGGGTTGGGTGTATAGATGCACATGTACAATTCTGCATGTGTATCTGTTGCTGGATTGCTCCACCAGGGTATCCAAATTTATATTCAATACAGCACACTATTTATGTTTTCTATCTTTTTGGGAATGAGGGAGATGGGGGAGGGTGGGAGAGAGGGAAGGGTATGCATTGTATTGCATGTGCAGCTACATGTGTGTGCATGGCTACATTATTACTTTCTGCAGACACCTGTTGGACTGCAATCATCAATTAAGCACAAGCAACCACTACTTCTGCCCACTAAATCAATAGAAGATGTAGAGGTGATTTTTTTTGCATAACTGCATGTCACATGTATTTTTTTTAACACCATGTGCATCATACATGCCATTTGTTTGCCCTGTGTTTCATCCTATCTTTTTACAATGGTATGAAGTTTCAAACCCAACTCTTAATGTTAGTCTGTTTGCAATTTTTTATACCTACAGTGTTTTTTTAAGCCTCCTGTAACAAATTCATTATACAGAGATTGTAAGTGATTAACATAGTGACCTACCTTTCAAAAGGGGCAATAATTTGCTGTTAGTATTGTACATGTACATTGTACTTCTAGCTTGTGGCTTTAATTAATTACATCGTCTTAATCTAATAGCAACTTTTTTGATTTTATTTTTAAAAGTATACCCATTATGGATTATTTGCAAAGTGCTTATCAGTGGTTTTTTGATACACAGGAGCCATCAGGATCACCACTGCATGGACACAAGTCGCCTCTGTTACCAAAGGGAGGAAGTAGGATGACCATTAAGTCTTGTGAAGAAAGTGAGGTGACCAAAGTTAAGCCGCTGCCACCACCTAAAAAGGCACAGTCTGATAATCAAAGTACATCAACTGAAGGAGAACCTGTTGGTGAACATGAAGGAGAGTTGGAGCTAACCTTGCAGACAACACCCAAAGTTAAACCTTTACCACCTCCACCACCACCAAAGAAAATTGACACTGCAGTGTCCACTGAAAGTCAGATTGGTGTTGAAAACAAATTGTCAACTAGTGTTGGTACAATTGCTGAAGCTGACACTTTGGTACAGGCAACCAAATCTAAGCCATTGCCAAAGAAAATGGATACTTCAATATCCATTGACACTCAAGCTAATGAACCGAATACATGTACAGTCAATACTAATGATTTATCCACTGAAACAAATATCCATGTTGGTGAAGTGGAAAACAAAGTCAAAGATAAGCTTAAAGAAGAGTGTATCTCAGAGAACCAAATGCTGGAGTTGGCATCTACAAGTGAAAAGCTGCCCTTATATGGAAGCGATGAGTCGCATGCAGAATCTTCTGCATCAGCCACATCTTCCAAAAGTAAGCCAGAGGAGATCAGCAGCACACTAATTTTGAATGAGGCAGGAAGCAAATTAAGGCCAAAGCCACAGCCACGCAAACGGGCTGGCAAAGATCAACAGGACTCATTACATACCAACTTGCAGACAGGCTCTATGGCTATAGAAACAGCAACTACGAAACCATTACATATCAACTTGCAGACAGGCTCAGAAACAGCAACTATGGAGCCATTACATACCAACTTGCAGACAGGCTCTATGGCTACAGAAACAGCAACTATGGAACCATTACATACCAACTTGCAGACAGGCTCTATGGCTACAGAAACAGCAACTATGGAACCATTACATATCAACTTGCAGACAAGCTCTATGGCTACAGAAACAGCAACTATGGAACCATTACATACCAACTTGCAGACAGGCTCTATGGCTACAGAAACAGCAACTATGGAACCATTACATACCAACTTGCAGACAGGCTCTATGGCTACAGAAACAGCAACTATGGAAGAACCCATAGTAGATTTACGTCCTAGCAAAGTGTGTTTGGAAGTTGCTACGGTAACAGAAAGTGAAAATCAAACATCAAATGGTTCTAAAGAGACAGTTGGCATTGTAAGCATAGAACAGCCAACTGAGAGCAAAATGACAACACCATACAGTGAGACAACTCTTGCAGTGGAGCCAAAAGCAGAAGATCCCTTGCTTAACTCATCAGTTTCAATAAAACCAGGTACATACCAATACAGTTTTAGGTATGGTAGGAATATAAGTTTGACTTTTCTACAGAGTTACAGGCGTCTGAGCAAAGTTCTGCTGATAAACATAATATGCTAGCCCCAGTCCATGATGAAAGAGAAGTGCTTGTCACATCCTCACAAGAGAATATGACAAGCACTAATCCTGAGCATGTTGTATCAGAACAGCCAAAGGCTACTTCAGATGGTCCTCTTTTCATCGCTGAAAAGCATGAAAAGAACACAGAGACAGTATATGATGCACTATCAGTTCGGAGTGACAGCAGTGTAGTGTCGTCAGGCCCATTGGAACGTGACTCCTTTGGGGTAGGTTATGAGTAAGATTTCTTGTTGCTATATATATTGCATTATAAACTGCTAAATGATTAACACATGAATATACGTACATGTATTACACATAAACAATTAATGTCTGACCTCTAACTATACAATAATACATGCGCTCGAGCATATATGATCTAAAGAAAATTCATCCCATTGAGACACTGCCCTCATGTACTGCTAAGGCCAGATCACAATAGACTGGGGTAAGAAGGCCTGCTTACTCCCATGTATGCGCAGTATGGCAAAAGACAGACAGCATCTCAGCCAGCCCATATGCCTTGTGTTGCTATTCAGATAGTAGATCAGCTAGTGATTTGTAAGGCACAACAATGGGCACGCAGCATTTTCATGATTAATATTTTATACAGGATGTATTTATATCTATTCTGCAGTATACACTGATAAAGAAGGATGGCAAGGGTGCTGTATTACATGGTGTATCAGACGACGTGGCAGAGCATGCACCCAGTGCTGTACCAAAACCATCCTTACCTATTGCTCCTCAGGAAGAACGAGCACCTAGGGTCAAGGAGGCATACAGAATGTATGAAACTATAGATATTTTACAGCCAAATAAGCCACAATCCCCATCGGTTGCTGACACGATACCACTTGCACTGAAACAAGCTAAAGAAGTATTGAGGCTTGCACAGGCTATTCGTGCTGAAGCAGATGAAATGAGAAAAGAAGCACAGCGAGAATTTGAGCTAGCTAAACGTGATCGGTATGATGCTGAAATTATTAAGAAGAATGCAACTGAGATACTTAAAATGGCTAAAGAAAAACTTCACAATACCCAGCAACAGCAACATCAATAGATATCTGCCCTTCATCTTTTATACTCACTACCCTCTACAGGTCTATTTATGTGTTGTAATAAAACTTTGTATTATAATTGTGTGTTTCCTGTCAACAATGCAGCAAGCTAGCTCACTGGTGATGATGCAGTTAATTAAATGTTCAAATTCACCAAGCATACAATCATTATTGTAAATTAATATGACCTTACATGGAAAATTGTATATGGTATGTGCAGAAAAAGCACATATAAATCAACACTGATATATATCTGTGGATGTTTAATCACCCATGCTGTGGTATTGATACATGTTCACATCAACATAACAAATGACTATCTACTTAGTGGCTACGCGTGTCTTCTTATCCCAAGAGAAATTTGCAGCATATGACTTTGCTTTGAACTTGGCTTTGTGTGGTTCCTCTACTTCATACTGCCAGCCTATGAATAGAAAATATCCCAACATTACAGCTATGGTTATGTACAGTAAGCAATACAAAACTGATAGATAAGCATAAATGAGCTAGAAGCTTATATATGTACCACATTCCAGCGTGGATAAGCTAATATTATATATCCACCCCAGCTGGATGATTTGGGTTGTGTGTAATCCAACTATACCTGTGCATGCACTGTCCCCCTTGGCATGAAATAACTTAAAGTCAGTTGCACTGTACTTATTGTTTTAGTATAAACTTCAAAACCTTCAATTGCACCTGACTGTAAATATTCGAAACTACTTGATTAAACAAAAAGTCAATGCCCATGACTATGAATGTATAAATGCATGCAGTACAGTGTAACACACAAAATCTTACATTGGTAGTTGGCAGCTCACCGTTTTTGACAGCAAATGCAACAGCCTCGTTCTTAGTATCGAAATGTAGTGATAAGTTGGCCAAAGGATCAGCACTGATGTGAAAATAATCACTAATTGCAAATATTTGTATTAAAGTCAAAGTCACCTTGATGTCCAGCCCATGAGAGGATTCTCCCATCTTTCTTGCGTATTAAAAGCAATGCTCCAATGGTGAGTATTGTCTGTTCCTGACTGCATTGTATTGGCGCTGGGAACGAATATTCTAGCAACCCTCAACAGTTGCTCTTTAGGAATACCTGTGAGCTCACAAACTGGAACCTTTATGACAATAATACTAGTAATAAACGCAATAATGTACTGCTGTATTGATAGGTCTACTAGTAAAAAACATAGTCCTACAACTAGTACGTACAAGTTCATCTGGAGAAACCACTTCAACTGAAGTAGATTGATCCTTTATTACAATTTCTTCAGTTCCAGGAGACGTGTATGCTCTACATGCTGCAAGTTGCCACGACTGCCTACCCAGTTTCCGTAGCGACCTAAAAACTGCCATTTTGAATTATTAATCTAAATATCAACAGTAATACAGTATACGATCACGTGCAGTAATTGTATCTATGGTGATAGTCACGTGTGATTATAAAAGGGGTTAAGAGTTTCTTTTTAAAATCAGGATGGCCGACTCTGGCCCAATCATTGAATCGCAGTTGTACGAACAGTTCAGAAGCACTATTCCTCAGCGCAAGGTTTGTGCTACTCGTTGTACTTGGATTATATAGTTACTTTTGCAGATTGTTGTCGATAAGGCAGATGAACCATGGACGCTGTATGATGCTGGACCTAGAAATGTTAGAAGTCCACTGATATGTCTGTCACCAGTCTGTGGAACGGCTGATGTGTTTTACAGACAGCTGCTTGATTTATCCGCGGAAGGATACCGGGTCATATCGGTAAGTGCGTGTTGTTAGGCTAGCACACAAGTGTGGGGGAGTGGGCATATCCCTCTTGCCCACAGCAAGCGGGTTTGTTATCCATCCAGTGAGACTCTTGGTTACCATTTTGCGTATGTCACGTTTGCATGATATGTCGAATTACGACTTATTTGATATTATTGTAATTGTTCATACTAAGGTACATCTGTTTTTTACGTGCTCTACTATCTGATTCAAAACGTTATAATTGTTTAATGTCAGCAAGTTGATTAACATCCCTGGTTACTAGTTGCATTTTGATTGTGATGACTTAGTAAGTGTTTTTGTTAGACAATCAATGAAGTAGATTATTTATTAAAGACAGTAGGTAGCTCTAACAACCACCATGCATCCAAGTGCAGGTAAAAATCAATAATCCCGTAATTGGAGTTAACAATTTATGGGCCAGCTCTAAGAATCCTTGGCATAAATATGCATCCTTCCAGCTGTATTTTACAATTTGTTTGTTAATTAACTTGTAGTCATATTCTAATCAAAGCACATTTCAAAAGGCGGAAAACTCGCCAATAAGACCGAAGCAGTCATATTAGCGGGTTTTACTGCAAGATCTAATTGTCACAGGGTGGTCTTATTTGTGAGCTGCTGCTGTAATGTGCTCCAATTCACAGTAGCAATAGTATTTTCATACATACATGTAAACCCCACAATGTATTGCCTAGAGCTGTCAGTGAGCTAATGGAATGTTTTTCTATTACTGCTTGTGTCTTTGTTGTTGTCGGTGTCTGATTGGATCAAACACACAGGGCCTTATCTCAGAAGGTTATCCATTGCGTACATTTTGTTACACTGAACCAGTAATGTCTAGAGTCATAGCAAACATTCAAAAATGGGGTGGATTTCCAATTTGCAAGCAGCAAGTCCAGTAACAATGAATGAGTCTAATTTATTTTTTCATGTTAGTGCCCCTTTAATTCATGATCTGTACAAAAGATTGCAAATCTGGTGCGCTAAGGAATTTCAGAAATTAATAATCTTTAGAATGTTTGAAGGTTTCAATATATACATGTACTAGTTGGAATATATTACATATGCTACACTTGGATTTGGAAATATATATTAAAAACTAAAATTGATTATGAAATTTCATCACGTGTCAGCAATTAATTTACATGCATTATAAGGTACATGTAATATATTTAGTCTGCACCTTTGCAATGATGAGAACTAAATGATATGGAAGGTGCACAAAATTCAAACAATTGTGCTGCAGACGAGCATTTTGTATTGTGGGTGAATTTATCCTATATCATCCTTTTTAAAGGACAGTGGTCCTTACATAAAATAAGGACGGTAAAAGTGATCTTAGTTTGGGAGCTACATGTATGTGATAATCAGTGTTGATAGAAATTAGAATGGGTCACATGACAAATTTTATCGCTGTCCTCCATATTGAATTCCCGAAGGCATTGGCAAAGTGCTCAGTGTCATAGAATTGCATATTTCTTGCTCTGCAAGTTGACAGTGGTAATGCCAATGTGCTCACTGAGGTCAGAGATGACTACAGTCAGTATCTATGAAATATTGGAATTGTTTCAAAGCATACATGGTGAAACTTCAATTGTTTATATTTTATAAGCCATACAATGGACATGTATGTTCGATTTCCAATGCGTAGCAATTAAATTAATTCCAGCTTTAGGAAATTATATATTGTTGATTTTCTAAATCTGTAATTCTGGTTTTTGATCAATGATAGGTTGGCCACTACAAACACTTTAACCTACTTGTAGGCATTGCATATCGCTTTATTTCAAACAATGAACAAACAGCAAACGCTTGAAATACACACAATGTAAACATAATCAGTACAGCAAAGAAAGCTACTTGCAAAGGTGGTGACAGAAAATGCCAGCTGCTGTGTATGCTCTGATTGGGACATGCCCCTCATTTACTCGTTCCAATTTACTAAGAACCTTGCTTGAAGGTATTTTGCTTTTTAGAAATATAGAATTTCACTCCTGTTGCCAAACACACACAATTTCCAACTTTTATGCTCTCTGTCATCAAGATCGTGGGCAATTTTTACACACTCCTCCATCTTGATCAGGTATCCACAGAGCCAATGGGGACGATCTCCAAAGCAAATGAAAAATGTTTTTAGTGTTACATGTACATTATTCCAGTCGAAAGTTTTATACACCATTGAATGCCCAGAAGTCGCAATTAAGAGCCTACATGTAGGTTTTTCGCCTACATGTAGGCGTGCAGTCAATCTATGATTAAAACAATAAAATTATGTTTCCTTAACTCACCCGCTTGCTTATAATCTATCAAAGACATGACAGACATGCACATGCAACGTGTGCCATTTATGTAGAGCAACAAGTTGGCACCAAAATTTCTGCCATTTAATTTTTATTTTCCTTCCTTCACATGTAACGGACGACAGGAATGTCATAGGATGACAGCATTAACTTCAAATCGTAGCATTTTATTTCCTGATATGCGTTTTCATACAAATAATATGTTTATACAATTGTTCAATTCCTCTCATTAACTCGGGCAGAGGAAATTTATTATTGGTTGCCTAGCAGTTTGCTTCATGTGCAATTATGACATCACACCCATATTAATTTTTGCCTGCCTACACACAATTAACAAGACAATACCACACAGCTGCAGAATTACATATATGTTTGAAAGATACAACTGATAGTTCTAATTCAGCAGAGGCAAAGAACATGGCTCGTTTGTTAACAAGGATTTTAAAATACCTGAAGAACAACAAGGCATTGATAAAATAAAACTAGCTGCACGGCACATTTGAAAGAGGTCAAGCTGGGCTACTCATCTCCTCATCCCAAATACCATACTTAAAGCATGCTAGACATTGCAATGAATACACCGAGTCAGAGCTGGAACAAGGAAATTTTGAGTGCTGCCAGGTTTTTAACCAATCGTACTCCTGGCAGAGAAAGAAAAAAACTAGGGGAACAAGTGAATCAAAAACTTCTCAAGGTGATTGGTGAGATGTAGGATGGTGGTGTTACAATGAGGTTTGGTAGGATCCTACAACTAACAGTCTTATATGTACATTTGCAAATAGGCTTCGTCATATGCAGATTAGTTCTAGGATCCTACCAAATATACTGTACCTTGTATTATTTGCTTTTTGCACCACCAATCCTGCATCTCACCAATCAAAAGTTTTTGATTTATTTGTAATTTGTATCATCAAAGTTGAAATAGAAGAAGTGTGGTACAACAGGAAAATGAAATACATACGAAATGCAAATTGCGCCCTTGATTAAGGCTGGTAAGCTTGCTTAAACAAGGGCATAATGTCTATTGTCCTGAATGTCCACCCGGGGGTACAATTGGACACCCAGGTGGACAGCAAAAAAGTTTTTGCCATTCGGTCATGGAAGGGACCTGGCTGCATTTAAGGGTACTGGTTTACAGAATAAGTCTTTTCAGGATTGGGCCGAGATAAATAAGGCTTAAATCCTTTCGGTACTCGTAAAATGACCCGTGCTAGCGGACCTATCCATTACGCTCCGACAGATCCGCACGGAGTGTAATGGATATGTCCGCTAGCACAGATCGTTCTACGTGTACCAAAAGGATTTCAGCCTTGCTTATCTCGGCCCAATCCTGAAAAGACTTGTACTATATATAAGCCTGTACCGTTAAATGCCACTACATGTAGGTCCCTTCCGTGGCTGTCCACCCGAGTATACAATTGTACCCCTGGGTGGACATTCAGGACAATAGACATTAAGTGCTGGAGATTAAACATCATAGAGTAGTCGTCAGATTGCACATTATTGTTTTATGTCAAGCTTTTTCATGTGTGTCAAAAATAAATAGGCCTTTTCCCCTTGTGTGTACTGTAATGTCATGTAGTCATGAAACTTACTCAGGTTGCAGCTTGACTTTGTTTTTTCAAAGTATTTGTATCATTGATTGTACATGTAGGTGGAGTATCCTGTATATTGGACTGTTGAAGAGTTCTGTGATGGCTTCATTAAATTGATGGATCATTTGCAACTTGATAAGGTTTGGATTTTAACAAGCCGGTTGATGAAAAGGGGGGGAATATTTCATGCTACAATATTTTATGTTTGTTATTCCACATTTACCACTGTTGTTCTGTTCAGGCACGCAATTGTCTGAAAGTTACATGTAGGCTGTTCGGGTGTATGGGGGGGGGGGGGGGGGGGGTTGACCTTAATTAAATGTACATATGCAGTACATGTTATAGTAAAATCTGCCTAGTTTTATGTACTGCACTGTTTATTATTTTAATTTCCATTTGTAGTACTACACTGGGTGGTTACAAGTGTTGTTTGTTGTAACAATTGGAGTGAATCATATCATTGGAGTGATCTGATGAATTATTTTTCTTTCTTTTTTCCCCCATTTTTATTGATTATGTGTTTCTTGTAATGGAGCAAGTTACCAATAACATTCTCTTTGAGAAAACAATAATCATAGCAATCCAATGTTGATGCTTATGATGCCAGCTGCTGTTACCATCCCACATGTACATGTAGCTACAATTGTGTAGGAGCAATATTTTAGCAGTTATTTAACATATTAACATCCTTATATAAAGAAGAAAAAAAGCTTGACTATTATGTGCAGCACCAAGTTCAGCTTAGTGTAAGCTACATGTAGTCATTTGCTTTAATTGACCACTTGATGTATCAGCCAATTTTGCTCATGGCACCCCTTCTTTCAATGCATCTTTTTTTTTTACTGATTTGGGGGGGGGGGGGGGGGGGCCCAATAAATATTTTTTTAAACACTCAAGCAAAGGTACTGTATAGGGGTGCCTGTGGGTTGCTCTGCTATATGGGAGTGTGGGGTGCCTGTGGACTCATAAGGAGATTTCTTAATAAGGGTACCCACCATCCTACGCCCCTTTTTTTTCACCCTATGTCTAACCACAATCAGCACATGATGAGTCATGTAGTAATGAATATACATGTATAATGCCTTATCACAACATCAGTACACAAGAACTTTTGGTCCCACAGCAAAAAAATGCATCTCGCAAGCAACGGGTTACATGAATTGCATTAAGACACCTACAGGCATTTATGGCTATACAATTTGTAACACACAACAGATGTTCCACTTTCAGTAGCAGTTTCTAAAATGTGTATTGTAATGTGTATGTAGTTAATTTTTTATAACTTTATTTTGATCAGTCATATTTATAAAGCATAAAAAATCATTTGTAAGGAATTACTTGTAGCATACTGTGGACAGTAAATTTATCAGGGGAGGAGTTGGACCTTGAAAATGGCTTTACTACCCCTACCCTCTGTCTTGTATACTAATTTTCGAACCATTTGGTTTGGCCAAATGTATATGGTTTAACTGATTTGTACATGTGTGCCGTGATTACTGCGTGTAGGTCCATGTATTTGGTGCATCACTGGGTGCCTACCTGGGACAGAAACTTGCAGAAAGAACATGCAGAAGTCCTCGTGTGCATTCACTGTTTCTTTGTAATGGATTCATGGATACCACAGCCTTCAGGCAAACAAAACTGGCAAAGGCGTAAGTTGCACGTGTTGGAGTGTTATTATTATAGTCTGTGACAGTATGCCACCTTTCTTTACATTATTGGAGTATTTGGAGTCCACATACCCCTGGTAGTAGGTATTATATAGCCCAATTCAATTCAGCAAGTTGATTAGTAATGATGCGACAATATTTTAGCATGTGGCTGGTGGGCCGGCTACTACATGTAATTATAAAGCTAAGGAACAACATAGGTGAATGAGGTACAGAGGAATACCTAGGGGTGATTAGCATCCCTGTCTATAATTAATGCTAAGCAAACTATACCGTATGGTTTAACCGATTAACTGCCATAGCGCCATCTGGCGCAAAACGTTACATATTTTAATGACCACAAGCGCTTACTGGCGCAAACAAGATGCATGCCATAACATGGGTATTCAGCTACACAAAGGCTGTATATTTCGATGATTCATTAATACAGTTGTACACAGGATGAGTTGCCTCTCTGTTTTATATATAGATCAAGGTAGGTAAGCGAATTAGATTTTACGGTTGCGTGAGTCAAAATTAGAGGTGGCGAGCTAAAAGGGATTACGTAGCAACTAGCAGGTGTTCTTTCTCTGCGCTTTTTATCGTTCGCCTGGTGGAACCTTTGTTACCGTGCAGTACACATTTGGGTTGGTTGCCTCGTTGGAACCAGTGGTAGGTAAGCCTGATCTGTGGTTGTAGATGCAGTTTTAGATTATATAACACGAAAACATTTTAAATACAGCAATACGTAGAATGGTTGGTAAGCACTATATGCTGGATGAGGTGCTGGAAATGATGGATGATGATGCAGAACCTGGTAGTGATGAGGAATCTGAAGACCTGGTGGTGGAAAAAGCAATGGATGTAGAAGTGTCAACAGAGTATGACAACCTGGATGCAGCACAGGAGGCAGAAGATGAACATTTGGATCAAGGAGATGTTGTTGCAGGACCTTCTGGAAGTGTGGCTGATGTGGCTGTAACCCTTCAGGAGTTGAAGGCATACATTGGCTTCTGTATCCTCATGGGCCTTGTGTCGCTACCAGAGCTGTCAGATTATTGGACATCTGATCCATATTTCCACTATGCTCCAATAGCAGAAAGAATCTCCAGGCACAGTTTCATGGAGATCACAAGATACCTCCACTTCACCAACAATGCTGATCTAATACAACGAGGGGAACCTGGATACGACAGGCTTGGAAATACTATTTCCAGAACACTCACTGATTGTTACAACGTCTCCAAAGAGATTGTTGTTGATGAAGCAATGATCCCATTCCAGGGCCGTTCCAGCCTGAAGCAGTATCTACCGAAGAAGCCAGTTAAACGTGGAATAAAAGTTTGGTGCCTGGCAGATAGCAGCAACGGCTATGTGCAAAGATTTGATTTGTATACAGGACAGTCTGGGGAAGAAAGTGACGATGACTCAGGATTAGGTGCTAGGGTTGTAAAAAAACCTTTCCAGTCACTTGAAGGGCAAATATCACCACCTCTACTGTGATAACTACTTCACATCGCCCCGCTTGTTCCTTGCCCTACTGGAGGATGGAATTTATGCATGTGGCACAGTCAGAGCGAATTGCAAGGGTTATCCAGAGGATCTGAAAAACCTAAAGACGAAGAAGAGAGAGAGAGAGATAGGTCTACAAAAGAGGTAAGTACATAACACATTTAAGCAACTAAATAAACTACTTTACCCATAGGGGAATATGGTTGCTAGGCAAAAGGGGTCATTGATTGTCACCGCATGGCTCGATAACAGGGTGGTGTCAGTGCTTTCAACTAACTCTCAACCCGAAGAAATTCAAAGTATATCCAGGAAACAGAAAGATGGATCGCCTATTGATATTGACTGCCCTCAGGCAGTAGTATTGTACTCAAAGCACATTAGGGGGGTGGATCACAATGATCAGATAAGGCAATATTATAAGGACAAATGATTATAAGTATATATTCTGGTTCCTATTCGAACTTGTTACAACTAATACCTTCATTCTAATGAGGCAACATGCACCATCAATGGCTCATATCACAGTCAAACAGTTTAGGCGAACACTTTATTGGCACCTACATGTCACGCAAAAGACCAGGACGAGAGTATCTCACCTTGCCCTACCACCAGCAAAGCGTACAAAACAACATTATGCAACCAAGTTTCACTCAGAAAACAAGAAGAAGGCTGTACGATGTGACAGGTGTCTAAAGCTTGGCAAAAGGAAGGAAACAACATGGTATTGTATTGATTGCAAATTACACTTGTGCCATACTGGAGAACTGGATGGATCAGATTGCTTCATGGTTCACCACAAAGATCTTCAGAAGTTCTACACATATGTAAAACATTGGATGCTGTATGCCACTTGTCAGGAGATACATATATATATTGGGAGGAGATAGAAATGGCCAAAAGAACCTTGCTTGTACGCACAGAGATCATAGTTTGCTTGCAGTGTGGCCTGTGCAAAGGTCCACTAAACGTCTTTCTATTTGTAAAGAAATGTTACACTATATATAGTTTGTTTTAATATATTTTATTTATTTTTGTTTTGTTTTGTTTGTTTTTATTTATAAGATAATTAGTACCACTACTGATAAACAAGCGTGTAACATTAAATTAAGTCCTTGGTGTCTAAATGCCCCCCTCCCCCGTTGGCACCAGTAATGAATAATTAATTAGATTGTGTCGCTGATCATTTGCAGTAGACTTAATTAGCCATGCAGTGACATAATTGCATTCACATGCTTAAATCCTGTAGTAGTCTATAGCTAGCTGGTGCCATGCATGAAACAGCAAACCTGAGCAATTTTCATCTGTAGCAACACAGGAGAATATAGGGCTTAAATGGTCAGCTTGCTGGATGCTGATAGTGATAGTACCCAGTGTTTTTTTGACGTGTCACGTGTGCGTCGATCAATTTGTTGACGTGATGCGTTGTATTACCGTGATCTGTGGTGCAAGCACTAATTTACAACACTCAAGAATAAAAAATACAAACTCTTTATTGACAATAACCCAATATGTGCTGCAATACTGGATGTTGTATGTAAGATTTAATAACTAAAGTATCAAATTTAATTTTATTCATTTGAAGCCATTAACTTTTACTTCCGCAATGCTATCATGGGCTTCTCTTTTTATTTTTGGTAATGTACATGTACATGCACAATACCATTGACCAATCGGTTGTATGCATTCAATGCATGAATGCAACACACATGCACATGTTGTGATTCAGTGAAACAGAAACAGAACGAGGTTGCATGCCTGTGTAACATCATGTGCCTGTTTTATTAGTTGTGAATTCATGAGGAAATTAAATTGCCTCAATTGTTAGACTTGAAATTTTGTATTTTTTTGTTGCAATTGTGCTGGTATTTTTTTGTTGTAATTGTTATCTTCAAAATGTACATTAACAGATACTGGGCAATGCCAGCATTTTGGCTTAAACGTCAACTCATGCTGAATTTACCTACTGACAATCTGGAACCTGGTGTTGCTAAATCTATTGACTTCATGGTAGACAAGGTATGCAATGTTCAATGCTACACAAATTGCATATTTGACTCACATGCAATGTTATATACTTTGTAGCTGGATACTCTGGACAGATCTCAGTTGGCTTCTCGTCTCACTATGAACTGTACTGATTCGTATGTGGAGCCCCAAAAAATTCAGGACGTGTTTGTTACCATAATGGATGTAAGTACATGTATGTGTATACTGTACCTACAGTTGTTCCTTACCTAAAGCTTCCAAAGTTGTTTTTTCAGTTGCAACTTTTGAACCATTCATGCCAAGTGAATAACATTTTCACAATGGCTATGGATTTGCCTCCAAGTTTGCAACAGGGAATGGGGTTTGGAATATATTAAAATATAGGGGGTGGGCAAGAATAAAAATTGGTACCCCATACCCTTAAATGGCACACCTTGCAGTTTTAACACCAGCCAGATTAATTAATGGAACAGCAAGTGACATGACATATGTAAACCAGGGGGTGGGTTTTTCAGTAGGTACAGTATAAAAACTACTTTTGAACTGTTGTTTGTTTATCCATAAATAATAATAAATATTTTTCTGATGAAATCATGTCTGAATGTGAAAATGTTCTTTTTGCTGTAGCATGAAATGTTCGAAAGTTACAAATATATATATATATATATGGGACAGTGTCCAGCAAAATCGGGCTTGTGGGGTTATAATTTAAAAATTGCACGTTGTACTAAGCAACACATCTTCACGACAGTACTACGTTTTCCTTTCAAATTTCATACCCTTGTGATCTACACCTTTTCCATGCCGTGGATACAACAATCGTTAACCCCGCGGGTTAGAATTCCTCATTTCTCCACGTACGAGTGTTGAAAACGCGTCAAATTCGGATTGCACATAGAGGAGTCCTGTAGCTATTGATTTGTTCTGTTCGTTAAGTTCTATATCATCCGTTACCGAGATACAGTTGAACAAACTACGGGCACGTTTTCTCGCTTGATTCGCGCCAATGATTTTGGCAAATCGCATCCCGTTCAATGAATAGGAAGGCGGTGATTATATCTTTGGCGCGAATCAAGCGGGAAAATGTGCCTGTAGTTTGCTCAACTGTATCTCCGTAACGGATGATTCAGAAACTAACGAACAGAAGAAATCAATAGCTACAGGACTCCTCTATGCACACTCCGAATTTGACACGTTTTCAACACTCGTACATGGAGAAATGTGGATTTCTAACCCACGGGGTTAATGATTGTTGTATCCACGGCACGGAAAAGGTGTAGATCACAAAAATCGATTTTCACACAGAAAAATGGTGTGGGAAGAAGTGTATGAAATAGTACCGTCGCGAAGATGTGTTGGTTAGTACAGCGTGCAATTTTTATAGTGATAAAATTATAACCCCACAAGCCCGATTTTGCTGGACACTGTCCCATATATATTCATGTATCAGATTTGGAAGGTCATGCATGTGTTTTATTTTTTGTAGGTTTTTGACGAATCTGCTCTGTCACAAAGATGTAAGGAAGAGATGTATAAATGCTATCCAGAAGCAAAGAGGGCTCACCTTAAATCTGGTGGGAATTTTCCTTACTTGGCCTGCCACACAGAAGTTAATCTAATGCTAAAGGTTTGTGTAGTCTGCAACGAAATGTAAATGTACACCTTGCCTTTAGTTGGGTAAATTGCACAGTAGTTTAGGACCAGGATATCTATAAGTATTTCAATGAAACTTAATTGATGATGTCATTATGCCTGTTACTAAAGATGTTTATTTATTTGTGGTAAAAAAAAATTAATATACATTCGTTGTTCAATGAGGCTAGGGTGCTATACAATTTCTCTCGTGTGTTCAAAAACCTTCACAAATCCTTGGCCGTTTATAAAATACTTGCCGAATCTTGCTGATCCTAAAACCCAGGTGACAAAACCAGAACGATATAACTCTTGAATGCTAATCTGGTATTAACGTGTCAATAGCAACAATTCAATGCAAACAAAGGTGTTATCAGGGCTTTGTGCTGTCTGATACATAGCATCTGTGTTCTTTATAATGCAACGCCTATGTTGTCTTTGGTGGGGAATGAGGGTGTTCATAGTGCGCACGCACTTTTGTTTTTTGTTGTCTATACGTGTGCATGTTTATACTAGGGTAGTGTAATGACTTGAAGAAACCCCTTGTTTATCTACCGAACTGTTAAATAAAGTTCACAGTATCTTGATTTCATTGATTGATTTTAATCAATCCAATGTATTAAAATTAATTGCTATAGTATTACCATATATTTTTGTATCATTGACATGTTATATTTAAACTTTATTTCATTACAGTTAGATTTATAGTTAATGTCTATTGTCCTGAATGTCCACCCGGGGGTACAATTGTATACCCGGGTGGACAGCAAAAAAAAGTTATTGCCGTTTGGTCATGGAAGGGACCTAGTGGCATTTAACAGTACTGGCTTATAGTACAAGTCTTTTCAGGATTGGGCCGAGATACATTGTAGGTCCTTTTGGTACATGTAGAATAAGCTGTGCTAGCGGACCTATCCATTATGCTCCGTGTGGTTCGGTTGGAGCGTAATGGATAGGTCCGCTAGCACGGGTCATTTTACGAGTACCGAAAGAATTTAAGCCTTACTTATCTTGGCAAAGACTTGTTCTGTAAGCCAGTACTCTTAAATGTAGCCAGGTCCCTTCCGTGACCGAACGGCAAAAACTTTTTTTGCTGTCCACCCGGGTGTCCAATTGTTCCCCCCAGGTACAATTGGACATTAAATTTTATTGTTTTGATTTGATTTTGACCATAATTAGTATCTTCATTTGCTTACATATAGACCATCTGCAAGGATACAAACTATTAGGGTGTATTTGTTTACAATGGTTTGAAAATTTCCTTGTCACGTATTGTTTTAAACCACTCTGATATGCTGGTTTTTAATGAATACATGTGTATATGACGGTCCTATGCAATCTGCAGATCCACCTAATGACTTTCCAAGGTACAAGATACTGCGCAAAGGACCCAACCTTGATCAACCCTGATGAGATCAGAGCTGTTAGAGGGGAGCTTGAACCACCAATGTCAGTACCAGAAGATGAAAGGGACCATTTGGATCATTGATGGTGTTTTCCTTATGTCTATGTGCTTGTGCTAATTTTCTTCTCCAGTAATTGTGTTCAGATTTTATCAATTTTTATTTTTAAAAATATTCTTAATGTGACAGTTTATTATGCCAAATTTGACAATGGAGAATTTACACCTCTGTTAGTCCATAGTCCCGTAATACTGGGCCTACTTCACATGTACCTTGATACGCTTTTTTGTTGATGTGATATCATTTATTTCTGGGCAATATGATTTGCCTTTTATAGACTTGATTAATGTGGGCCTCATCACAGTTGTCAACAATCGCAGATTCTTAATGTTATTATAAGGAGATGGAGGAGTAAAGACACCATTGTAAAAATTCTTGGAACACACCAACCACCCCCATTCAAATACAACCATGTAGGTGTACGATTTTTAAAGTCCTGCATTTATTGTTTATAAACAGACCATGTGAGTTTATAAATTTTCCACGTTATTGTTATAGTCTGGGGACGAAACCAGAAGTTAATTAGTAATCCCTCCCAATTCATTATTGGTTGAAAAATAGCAATCAGCTAGAATTGAAATTCTTTTTGTCAAGATGCCATGTCACTTTGATGCACATATGTGTAGTTCATGCGCTTTGATGTCGGCCTTACATGTCTATCATTTTCTGGGGCAAATTGTCTAGGGCTTACATGTAATGTTGAAATGGTACTTCCCATTCAGATAAAAGGTACTGTGGAGTGTTGTAAACCCCATCATTGGGGGTTTCGGCACAACTCCAGGAAATTATGAACACAATCATATCTGGCATAGTTTCACAAAATGCATACCAGAGCTGTATGCAACTTTCATTCCAATACATCTACAAAGTGTGAGTGAAGGGCTTTCCAGATCGGGGCATGTGCCAACCTTCACCAAATGAACTCTTATCGAAGAAAAGGAAAATAACTATCTAGGCCTAACTCAAATATGAATATCCCTTGTTTTATCCATGTGTGAGGTACAGAAGTTTTGAAAGCCCATATGGAGGTAATAAATGAAGGTTATTTATTGACATATTGATATTGAGTAATTGTATATTGGCATTTGCCAACACCCCTTCAGATTTCTTTTAAATGCACTTATCTAACAGATATCCTATTGTAATACTGTTATATGCACAATTTCACTTTCAAATTCGCTTTCGCTCATGAATAATAATTAGTCAAAGTTGGTGATTTTGCTAAATTTGGCTGAGACAGGATATTTTTTGTAAAGCTATAAAGTTTAGAGCACTTTCCATATAAATCACTTCCAATACTAAAGTGATTAATAATTTATAAGTTTCAGAATTCTGCTGGTTGAAATGGACAGTCTGTGATATCTATTTGCATAATAATGATACATCTACATACTAAAAATCATTTTGGGGTCAGTGGCGAGGTGGCCGGGGGGGGCAGGGGGGCAATTGCCCCCCCCCCCCCCCCCCCCCCCCCCCCCCCCCCATCCAGCTGGCCTTAAAACGGGGGCGCCAAAATGACGATAGGGGCGCACCAGCCGCCAAGCAAATTACACGAAATGTGTTGATTAGTATAGAGTCATAATGTTGGGGACGAGTTCATCAATAACGATCGGAGGAAAGAAGGCGGGGGTTCACCCCACGTGATATTTTTATAGCATTTGTTACGTAATAGTACGGTTACGTAGGTAAACAATCCAAGTACATTGCTCTATACATGTAGTTGAAAATAGTTCCGGCCAGAACTTCGGCTTGACTGATGTCATGAGATCTAGAATCGGCTATGTGTTAATTGCTACCAGTGTTTGTTATTGCGTGCTGCTCGAACAGAGGGCACTATTTATTGGTGTTGATTGCCTTAGTTTCTAATACAATCGGTGGAAAAATTAGAACGCGCACCACAAAAATTAGAACGCGCTTCGCGCGCGCCCCTCCCTGTCGTCAACGCATCAAATTATCCATGTGGAACCCACACCCTCCTCGCCAAAATCCTGCATCCGCCCCTGTAACGAGATAAAAATTTCTGACAGAAAGGCAGCATGTGTGTTTGTGTGTGTGTGCGTGGGGGAGGGGGGCGGCAGTCTGTGTATTTGCCCCCCCAGTGACAGACAAGCCACCTCGCCACTGTTTGGGGTTGCTTATATAGAGGGGTGCAAGCTATTTTGTGTTTTTAAAATCAATATACCATGGATTTGTCTCGTACCCAGACCCTGATCCACATCACCGCCACGTACGGTGATGTAATCCATCCGCAGCTGTGGTAATCAGGGTCTGGGTACGAGAGTAGCAAGAAACATGCTAAATTACTGTACATATAGGAAAAATACGTAGGTATGAGATAAGATTATCCAGCAGTAGAGAGTTTGAGCTTTATATCCAAAAGAGCTCACGTTTTTTGTTGGATAAATGGCGCCTCCTTTGTGTGAATGCGAGGCGCAGCAAAAAGACCATTAGGCCACTTTGAATTGCAAAGTTGGTTCCCGTCCGGTCTATAGACTGGAGAGGATGCGGGCGGGCGGCTACATTTCCATTATCCATTACAGGAAGTGATGTCACAATTCATTGCATGAACGTGACGTGTGATGCATGCGTTCGAATGCGTTTCACATGTACATACATATTAGTAGGTAACAAGCAATTATAAATGCGAGACGCCTCGTGTTTTTACGTGCATAGAGTGGGACGGTAATGAATGTGAATATGTAGTCTGCCGGACATACAATTATAATAATCGTAGGAAATATACGTTCTCAATACTAATACTAACTATCACTTCTTCTTAGTACTTCTGCGGGGAATCTTTGGCTTCGAACTGCAGTCATCACACTGAGGAAAGCTTGAATTGCATGGTTCCCCACAATTCATTGATCTTACAAACACTACATCTTGCAAACCTTCAGGCAGTTCTGCATCCTGTATATATACATTGTATAGTAAGGAACGACAAGAAAAACACAAGCCACCCAGAGCATGTTCAAGCAACTGCTTCTCTTGAGCTTTAAGTTTTCGCGAAGCATAAATCAGTCGCCACATACCACACTCATCACAACATAGCATCATACCACTGCTCTTGGCATGCTGTACACTTATACAACGTGGAAAAACAGTCGAACTGCACTAGAATGCTAAAACATACGTGCCCCTCGGAGCAGTCCAGGACATCAGTTAGTCATTACAACAGACTTACGGAAACTATCCACAGAGTATACATCTGATGTCCCTATTTTCAAGGAAATGGTTGGACACATGCTGCTTTATGTCATTATTACTACCACATCGTACAATCCTTGAAGGGTTAGTTTTTCATCTTCTATACAATGTACTTTCCAAGATATTATTGTTGTTTCACAGCTAGAGTCAAAGACGGAGCTATTCACAAGGGTTTCTTCCATTGCATGTGACTTTTACTTCCAAACAACATTAAAAAAATGGAAAAAAATTTCTTTTCTATTTGAATAAATAGAATAATGGAAGAAGTAGCATTTTTTAAAATATCATGCGGGCGGGGACGGGAACCAACATTGCAATTCAAAGTGGCCTTATGTCTAGCTTTTGTAGGGGGGCTTGTCCAAACTATTTTTGGAAAAATTAGCGTCATTGTGACGTTGGGGGGGGGGGGGGGGGGGGGGGGGGGGTTAATGGCGATCGGAAGTGAAGTGAAAAATGAGTTGAATCAAACAAAAACTCAATGACGTTAAGGGGGGAGGGGGGTTAATATGTTAACATGATGCTAAAAATAGTTTGGACAAGCCCCCTAGGCGCAAACATGCCTCTAGACAGCACCTCACATTCGCACAAATTAAAGAAGAGATCGATTACATCTGCATGCATGCGCGTGCACTTTATGACTGGCTCATGCTAGCGAGCACAAGAGCCTACATTTTGACTACATAGATCTACCTACATGTACATGTACATGCAACATGTATATTGGACTCTTATGTAACCCAAGCGGTACATCAAAGAAACATGACTTTTAAAATACATTAAAATGCAATGTAGCTTGCAACCCCCAAAATGAATTTTAGTATGTTGATGTATCGTAATATACTCTTATTAAATTATCCACTTTATTTGACAATTACTACGCAAAAAAAAAAAAAAAAACAACCCACTTTTTGAGATATCACAGACTGTCCATTTCGACCAGAAAGGCTCTGAAACTTATTAAAAAATTATTAATCACTTTAGCATAGGAATTGATCTATATGTAAAGTGCTTTTAACTTCATCCTAATGAATCACTATCACAGTAAGCATTGCAGTGCTACAGCTTTACAAAAAATGTGTTAAATATGTGCATTTGAAAGAAATCTGAAGCTGTGTTGTTAAATGCTGTGGTGATCCAACATACAATTGCTCTATTGTGGAGCAGGTTAATTTATTGTATCGTATAGAATTAAATTTATTGTATGGATGTATAAAGACCCAGAGAAATTGAATGCGATCCTTTTGAACACAGTTTGACTATGAAATATTAATTTCAAGAGCACATACTCTTTTCACTAACAGAAAAAGATTTTTTCCCCTCACATCACTGATGTACATGTATCTACATTCTCATTATTCACATTTCAGTTTTTCTGAGGCTCAACACTGTCCTCTTCAGCAGGCCTTTTTCTTTTTCTTGGAACATCACATGCTTCAATATTAGATAGCAGAAGAGAGTCAAGAGGGAAATGCAACTTCATTCCTTGACACTTTTTCCAAGTATCCAAAGTACCCCCTTCTTTAGGAACATCTTCCTTGCCCCATGTAAAGGCAATAAGATATTCACTCTTAGCAACAAAATAGTTTCGCTGAAGAAAACCTTTGTGCACTTTGATTATTGCGCCAAGTTGTATAGCATCATCAATCTGCTTCAGGGAGTCCTCGTGTATAGCTGTGGTAAAATGTTTGTGCAGTTTGTTGGCAGTAGCACCTGGGTTTCCTTTACATCCATCATCACAAAATTTTGCACCATCCCAAGCACAGGGAAAGTGCAAGGTCAGGGAGCCAACGTCCTCAAGGATGAAGAGCTGAACTGCAATATGATCTGTATAGCAAATTAGAACACAGTATGACATTCCTAATGAGTTTAATAATGACTGGTACGTAGATATGCTTCATCACTCATCAATACCTTAATATATTGATGTGCTCTTATAATATTATCCCCTTACAATGCATCTAATTCAGGATGTACATAGAGGAGCCCTTTACTTATCGATTTGTTACTAGTATGTTCATTCATTTTTATGTTGTCCATGGATATATATACTACAGGCGATTTTTTTTTTTCTACAGCTTTTAGTTTGGCTGCCGATATCTAATATTATCCATGCTATCAGTTAGGGTATTGTTCGGCAATGATAGCAAAGTTACGCAACACGTGACTTTTAGCATGAGGCTGGAACTCAACAGAGTGGAAGGCTAACTGCAACCTTAATTAGGACACGGTGCGACAACATGAACAACATTTTTAAAAAGGATGATGGGGATATCTGAATAGCCCTTAGCACGAATCGTTGTGATGATGGAGTAGCTCAAACACGGTCATACAAACTTTCGCTTATTGTACCCGGACTCCCTGGTACGTACAATTTGATTACTGAGGCATGCCATTGATATTGGTATGGCTGATGTATGTATTTTGTGTGTTAATCCTGCCAATAGCCTTTCAACATGGATTCTGAGCGATGCTATTCCGTCCTCTTTGACCCCCAGTATTGTAGATTGTTAACAACTGGCCTGGTACGATATGAAACCAATATTGAATCAAACTGCCTAGGCGATCATTATGCTTGACTTGCTCAATCCTAAAGTGAATATTTGAAGGTGGACATTTGTTTCTTTAACTAAGTATTTGTATTCTATCTGGGCTAGCTAGGCAGCATTACCTACATGTACATGTAATGGTACTGAATGAGCAAGAATATGAGGCATCACCAACACTCCTGGGCAACTCATACACTTGATAGTCTCTCTCCTACAACAGCCTTGCTATTTGATTTTACAGAAGATACAGGTGTTAAACTGTGCTATACATTCACTTAGCTGCTCTCAGTTTTTGCCCTCCTGGCTCGAGGCCCTGTTTTGATTGGTGTGGCAAACCTTTTCATTTGCATCACTGTATGGAAAATGTCTCCAGCAAATGTGATGCTGAAGCATGATATTATTTTCCTGCAAGTTAAACACTCGAAGCCCAGATAGCTCACCTTTCTAGGTTACAAGGAAATCTATGAAAGGAGGCATTGGGATCACTGAACTTGTTGCTACACACTCGGCACTGTGTGCCAGGTAGCAGCTGTTTATTCCATACAATTGCTCAAGGATGGCAGGTCAGTTTTTAATGGATGTTGGTTATGACTGACATGATCAAAGATATTTATCATAACAATGAAAGCAGCGTTGGTACTATGTACATGTACATAAATTTGTGTTTGCCCCAGTGGTTCTTTCCTCTTCTGGAAGCATGAGTAGGAAAGTATTACTTAAGAATAAGTAAACTTATAAATCTGATATGAAACAAACAGTTTTGCATTATTTGGTTTTCTGCACTCGGAAGATGTCCAAGTGTGGCTAATTGTCAAACTTGGTGATCTTAGACAAATTTAAAGCATTTGAAGTAGCTATCATAGCATGTCATTACACAAGAAATAATAATAATAAAAGGCTAACTCACCAGCCCAGGCAGCTCCACCACTTACTAGTTCAATGGCACTCAATTTCAACTTAAAATCATCTTTGATCACGTCAATTGCTTTCTTATACATTTTATCATAAACCAACCTGCTCATTTTAGCCAGGTCAGTGCCTCTGCCAGCTGTACCAACAATGCTGACTTATGTCATCCTATAGATAAATAACATAATTATTAACAATATCTAATAATTTAACAAGTATATAAAAACATTCTCTTTTTGAAAAAGTTGGTAGTATATAGGATTTGAAGGCCGTAGTGGTGTAAAAAGCTGTGAAACAAGGGTTGACTGATAAGGAAAAGTCCTATATTTAGCACATGCATGCACAATATAATGTGTGCCGGCTAAATATAGGACTATTCAACACTATGACCTATAGATCTTATATATCCCCAACTTTTATTATATACTTATTTCATTGCTTTTGTATGCGTGATTTCAAAAAGTATGTCATGATATAATCTAAATATAAACATATTAACTGAATTTCATAACCTATGTTGCAACAGACATTTTTACACTGATCACATATGCTTGGTTGCCTGAACATAGCACTTGTGCGAGCGAATGCCCTGGCCCACCTCCAAGAGGGTGATATATATGTAGAACATAACTTTGTAGTCTCTTGTAATGTATGTAACTATGAATAATAAATAAAGATGGATTATAAAATCAAAGCATTGAAATAATGAGAGTAAGACATCTAAAGTCTAAGCCTGAACCTTTCTCCAGTTGAGGAGATAAGCAGCTTTGGAGCACAGGTTGGCAAAACAGTCTCTCAGCTTATTGTGCCGTGCAATGATGTCCCCCCAGAATGACACGTAAGGGTGTGGTGGCAATCTGGATCAAGGGCACTTGAGCAGAAGGAACATTTACTGTCAGCTGAGGAGACAGATAGACCTAGCCACCATTTTAACAGGACTTGCATCTCTTGAGGCTCCAAAGCTAAGTCATTGTGTATGCAAGGAATAGCTCTCAACCAGGCATTAGCATTACTGGCTGACACTGCTCTGAGTCTTGCTCTGGTACAGACTGTGCTGTTAATAAGAAGGGTCTGTAAGGAATTGCCTTCTATTTTGCCTGATAGATGGTGCTGCTGTGGAGGAGAGCTAGTCACTGATTCAAATGCGATTGCATCAGCAGAGTTGAACTTTGTGTTGTAGAGTGCTATTGCCTGTTTGAGGTGATGGGAAGCATTTGGAGCACTGGTGACATCAATAGCATTGAACAAAGTTGAAATGAATGCACTGGAGGAGTGATTATAATTAGAGACTGATGCCAATTTGGCCAAGACCACCATGCCGTAATGGTAGTTGAACTTGTTTGGTGGATGGAAGTGTAAGTTCGAAGGCTGCACATTCTACCAAACAGTGGAGGACATCTTCATCAAACAGCATAAACTGCCTTAGAGAAGAATCAAAAGGGAGAATTGAGTGACCTAAATGGGACAGCTTACAATGCTAGCACAGCACTTGGCAAAAGTAGCAAGATGGATACTTGAGAGTTGCATAGCTCCTCGGTAAAAGATGGAGAAGATAACAAGCCTGCTTTCTCTTTGCCTCAATGTATTCACCACAAAATTCTGGAATTCCAATTGGTGCCCCCAGGATTTCAAAGTTAGGTGTAGTTGATGTAGGGGTGCTGGTGAAAAGTTGAAAGGTATCTGTATTAGGACTGAACAGTTCACATTTGGATGGGTTAAGGATCAGACCATTTGGCTTGCCCTCTGCACCTAGGACCTCTAGTAATAATAATAATAATACTAATACTCAATAGTCCTAGCTCAACAGGATTCAGAAAGAAAATGATAAAACATCTCAACAGAATTCGAACACGAAGTCTCAAAAAAAAAAAAACATGCTTCACAGATAGTCTATGCAATCTGCTGCAAACGGAATGCTTCCTAGAGTCTCCAGGTATAATATTACATCATGCCATGCCATGCCACCCTAGTAGGGTAGCAAATGTTTGAAATGTTCATGCAAATGGCATCAAGCCATCAAGTTCAAGTGGACTAAGTACTGGTAACTGATGATAGAACTTTATATACCTTCCTACACAGTGGTAGATAAGGACTCAAAGACATCAATTCCTACTCTAATTCCAGTAGTTAATTCTTCACTTGTGAATGATATTGACAAATTTTATTTCCATATTATGCCATGAATTCCTAACTGAGGATATTCATTTGTAACACAGATTTTTTTTAAAAAAGGTTTACACTGTAAGGAGCATTATAGAGCAAACATAAACAGACTAAAATATGATTTGGATGAAATTGATAGTAAGCTGGATGATAAAAGGGAACTAATCCTGCACAGTGTCATTGTCAAGATAAGTTGGAACAGCTGGTTCTTACTAAACAACCACACAAAGACCACATTATCATAATTTGAGGTACCAAGTACTGGGGATGAGACTAGCACTATGTTGGGAACATCATTTATGAATGCCCTTGAACATATGAATACTGGTACTTTATAAAATACGTACTGTAGACTCAGATTTAATAACGGTTGAAATTGGCCCCTACCATGATTTTCTACGCTCCAGCTCTATCGACTAAGTCAAGTATCACAATAATAACCATTAGTAGCTTACAAGCAAATTTACCAATACAAAAGTTTAGTTCGATAGCTCACCTGCAGCTGTATGCACCATCCAATTATTTAATAAAATAACAAGCTCATGTGACGTCATAAATCACATAAAACTATTACTAATTTAGTACACGGGACGGACTGACCTAGTCTCGTATTACCCAGCCCACACTCGCAGTAGCGGATGGATTACAATCACCGCTACGCGAGAAATGTTAACGTGGGTCATGCGCCCCCTTACAAACAGTTTGTAGTTTGTTGAAAGTACATGTATGGCGGCGTAGCTCAGCCTTTTTTACTCCCTTCTTTGGTTCGTTTCGCTTAGGACCTTTAGGACATTTGGTAAGCGAAATACACAGTACCGTTGCTCTACTGTTTAGATAACCATGCAATTTATTAACGTATTGCACCCTGATTGTGACGTCACGGGTGCTCTGCATTCTGATTGTACGCTTTTTTTTTTTTGCAGATGCTCAGAACGACTTTTGTTTACCTCGCACTGTAAGGATAATGCTTACGTACGTTTGGGTCTGGGTACGAGACTAGGACTGACCGACTCGCATAATTTGTTCAAATCGGACCTTGTGCGAACGGGAAAGGAAAAGAGTTGCTGCTAACTGTCGATCATTCTATCAGTATGGAACAACCATAGGCCTAGATTAGGAGGAGGACACAAAAATACTAGTAGGTTGACATCGATATCGCAGCAGCAGGAGCATGAAACCTGCAGTGAGCTGCTAGCGCATCACCTGCTGCTGCAGTACAGCTAAGCACCTTCAATTTGAACTGTCCAACCCAGCATCTGATCGTTCCGTAGCAGCCGATGACGCACGCAGCTGAGCACCATAGATAGTTTATGGCAGCACTCGATGATGCAGCGCAGCAAGACTTTAGTAATCTCGTTCCCGACCAGATCAAAATGGTGTTTTAAAAATCATTTATCTTTAATATAGTGCTCTACAATTAGGATACACAAGAACTTGCGTGTCGTCATGACTAGGTGAGAGATTGTTATATTTATGATTTATTTGCTACGAAGACCACCCCATTGATTCTCGAGCTGTGTTGTCATCTCCGTACGCGTATATCTCCTTCTGATCCCGGACTTTATTTTCCGCCGCTACGTACTCGTTTGAATTGCTATAACGTCACAAAGGTTGACACTACTAGTATATAGACGTCCAATTTCAAAAACTTCTTGGAGAGGTTCAGGCCCTTAAGTTAGAAACATGTTTGAGAGATGTTGACAAGTATGTTTATGATAACATCATTATGGCATTATGTCTTTCAAAGCAGTGCTAACATGTGGAACATATCCTTAGAAAACTTTCATACCTATCACAATGCTGGGGTGTTCTAGTGGTTAGATATTGAACATAACACAGGTTTGAAAATATAAACGTAGCAGTTGTCAATTGAAAAAGTTCCGTTACATATGACAAATTCTGAGGCGAAGAGCTTCCATAGTTATGAGACTGTTCTGTTCATTAATTTTTTATGTCATCTATTAAGGAGATACAGTTCAATAAACTATGTGCTCATTTTCATGTTCATTTCATGTGAATGATTTATGCAAATTGTATCGCACGCAGTGTATTGGAAAGAGGTGATATATTAATAAGAGAGAAAAAGTGTATGTAGTTTTTTTCAACTTTATCTCTGTAATGGATTATATAATAATTCACAAGCAGAACAGTTATCTAATAGCTAGGGAGCTCTCCAACTAAAAATAAATTGCAATCTGTTTATCCTGCTGAATGTTATGGCGGTTTTGAACCACTTGGGGTATTGGAAATTACAATACTGGCATGGAGTGAGCTAGTGCAAAATCCCAACATGTATTTTACTGTACACACGGGTTGTAATATGATGTCTGTAGCATTTTCTATTAAGACATCATAGCAATTCAAAAAATTTGATGTATATAATTATAAGTATACAAAAAACATGAGCATGTGAACGGAATTAGACTGCTGTTATTATTAGGAGTAAGTATAAATAATTCTCTCTTGTACCTTTGAGTGGTATCTTAAGACCAAGTGGAGCTGTTGATGGTATGCGTACATACATGTACCACACAAGGTATATAGTTGTGCTCATTTTTAAACATGTCGGGTACGATTGTATCTCTGTTTTATAGGGATTGGAGTTCGGATGATGAAGATACAACAGGTGTACTACATTCACAGTCCACACATTGTGGAGGAGGGGTTGATGATGAGTGGTGATGTTGTATCAAAGAGGTAGGTAAATTTGGGTTTGTGATTATATATAAGGGCTGCAATTATGATGTTTTACGGTACATCAGTGCTTCCTTCTACATATATGATATATGAGGGGTACTGCTGTAGTCATTAAGAGCTATTTAAATTCTATCTTGTATCTTTTAGTGGTGTCTCCCTAACAAGTGGAGCTGTTGGTGTTATATGTGTATGCACGACAAAAAAAGGTACATATTGTTTTGTAGGTGTAAATGTGTGGCCTGAACATTTACATACCTTTGTTTACAACCCCTTTGACAGTATCTGTAATATTCGTATCATTTAATTTCTCTTTTATAGGAATCAGAGTTCAGAAGGTGTACATTCATCACGTGGTGGAGGAGGTGGTGATATTGTTGAGTCAAAGAGGTAAAGATGTTGTTTAAGATTATAACAGGTGCATGTATAAGATTATCAAATATCATCAATGCTGTTTTATAATAGCATTTCACGAATTGTGACAAAAACCAATATTCTGGGATACAGACTTGTGATTACTGCTAGACTTAGGCACTACCTTTTTCATCCCTAGGACAGGCCAGGTCTGGGTTGCCTCCATCTTGGACCTCTCGGGCTACAATCTTCCATTATCCATCAGAAATGTGGGCACTACTCACGCTACTTAACATTTTATGATTACTTAACCCATATGCTCCATAAAACTGGAACTGCCACATCATTAATTGATGTACATTACCTCTTGTCAACCATTATCTTGAATTTGTGTGGGGCCATATGGCATAACAGTAACCAAACGATGTGTGAAACGCCTAACTTGGCTTAATATCCTCCACCATTTGCCCCTGCAAGTGCCCAATGTTAAGTGATAAACTCCTGTCTAAGTACTATCTCATCCCTCCTCTGAGTCATATTCAGATACGTAGTTAATATCAAATGTACCAGATGTCATTCCGGGTGTACATTTCTCTACCGCAGTGTACAGATATAAATTTATTCCTGTACTGTCAGTTTAGCATCCTTTTTACATTTGATGGTGCATACTCATTGTGCAGGTCCTTTTGACCTTGGCCCGAAATTGCCAAGCTCTAATTCGATTTCTCTGGTCCCAAGTTAGTGCATCAAAGCGAAGATATTCGATTGCGATATGATGCCACACGTGATTATGATAACGTTTAACTCAACAAAACTCAACCTATAGCGTGGCTGAAAAACATGTTAAGGATGTTTGAACCATGCATTACGTCTTAAACGTGTTTTTTTAAGCCACGCTAGGTCCAGTTTGGTTGAGTTACCAACGTTATCGGACCTTATGCTAGTAGGTTCCATATAGGATTTGCGCTGTATCATGAATATCATGTATTTAAAAAATGTGCCCCACATATAAGTAACGAAACTTATGAACCAAGTAATGGATAGTGTAAGAAAGGAACAAGGGATTGGCCGGAGATAAAATAATCGTCTCTATATTTAGCAACATAAATGTAATGCCGTTCTACTAAGTGCTAAATATAGGAATAATTATTTTTATCTCCGGCCAATCCCTTGTTCCCTTCCTTTTTACACGACCATCGCCTTCAAATCCTATACCACTAACTTTCTCAGAGATAATGTATCTTATATATTGTCATAATCATGATCACAGCGTATGTATCGCAATCTTTTACACACTAACTTGGAACCAGAGAAAAAGAATTACATCTTGGCAATTTTGGGCTAAGCTCCAAAGGACCTGTACAACGAGAAATGTAAAAGGGATACTAAACTTGCAGACAGGGAATAAATTTATATTCTTTACACTACGATAGACAAATGTACCCCAAGTTGGGTTTCCATTTTGTTTATGAACAACAATGCCACCATAAGAGATGACCCCAAGACGGATTGGAGAGGAATTGCTTGGATGGGAATGGGGGGGGGGGGGGAGTAGGTGGATTAGTTGACCTAACCCACCTACCCCCTCCCACTCTTTTTTTCCACTTTCTTTGGGAAATAATTTTATTATCCATTTCAAATGCTTTAATGAAGCATACTATCTGGCTTGCAACTAACTTTCCAGATCTATGATAGATAAGGAAATTTTATCTTGCAAGCAAGCCAGACATACTTCCTTCCTAACTTTTCATAGAGAGCTAGACTATGGTAGTATTTACAATTCTATCTATTTTTAGCATGCTTTTATAGGGTTATTTTCAGTCACAACCACTGCTTTCTCTGGGTACCTGGTGACATACTTGCAGACCACTTCTTTGTATTTGTTGCCAGACCTGCTTCTCTTCATCTGGATATATCTAAAGGGTCTGAAGGGTTTTATTAGCCGAGTGTGATCAATGGCGCTAAGGGTGATGAGCTTCCTTCTGGCACACATTACACATGTACGTCCCTCCTAGATAGATACACTGCTAGATCCTTTGCAGTGTTTTTCTCTTTCCCAAATCACCAAAGAGTGGAATTTTGTGTGATCAGTGTTTTCCGCAATGATATAGTTATAGGCCACCATCAATCGAGCAGGATTCGTACTAACAGTATGTTGATAGAGCCAGGGAATCATTTACTTAAAATAAATTGCAAAGCGACACATGATCAAAGTTGATTCACAACTCAGTTCAGTTGTCTAACTCGTCATTAGAACACATTGAAGGAATTTAATTTACAGCACAGCTATCCCATGCACACGCCTGCAGCATTCTGATCGCTTTCAGGCGATCAACATGTTTCGAAAGTGAGCACAAAACATATGGGAGGCCGAAACCTTTCCATGGGTGGGATGGGATCAATGGGTTCAAATGACTTCCCCCCCCTCCCCCCCAAAAAAGGTCACTTTTTGCACATGTTAAAGTTTTACTATTTGGTATATAAATTATGCGTATGCATTGTAGCGTATATGTACCAAAATATACATGTACAGGTATACCATCCATTTAGTGATGATTATGTGATAAATAATTTTGCCTTACTGACTTCATGTCATTGTGCATGTAAGGTCACCTATCATTTGTACACAATTGTCAGATTTGCCAACATTAATTGCATAGATTGATGTCAAGTGAGTGTAAACACTGTTTACAATCCTACAAATGCAACATTGCGCAAGCATCAGTTTGTAAAGACACCTTTTGGTTTGGCATGTCTTCATATGCACTTGCTTCGTGTAGCTTGCACTGAGCATATGTCTGCAAACACGGATAAATCGCATTGCAGTTGAAGTTGTTTCGTAACTTATATAAAAACTGCATCGCAAAATGCGATGTGACACCGGTAAAATCATCCCCTGGTAGCATATGTATTTTAAATGGATACAAACAGTATGTGTACTTATAGTACAGTTCTACCTCTGTCTATATCAGATTAGAAACAAAAAAAGGGATACTGGCTTCAGTGGCTTAAAGTAGACTAATGTCTGGAATGCACTGGCCTTAAACTTATTAAAGTTTGCTAGACCAAGCCTCTTTTGCTTCCTTTTGTTTTCCTCATCTTGCCCACAAGCACTAAATACGATATATATATAACTTAGATCCCTTATACATGTAGTGTAGAGGCAACCCGAAACTTATTCATGGCTCATAAGGCTTCATGCATTATTGTGTTTACATTAAACTTATTAAAATTCAAAATTGGAGTGGCTAATTTTGTGGAACTTTATTGAGTAATGGCAAATTCAGTAGCATTGATTCGTGCTATATCTATTACCTTTAAAGCTAGTCTGGGGACCCCATGATGGTTGCCCTACCAGTGTAGAATCATGGCTGTAATAATGCAGCTAACAAGAGCAGTCCCAAAGTTTAGTTTCTAAGATATCATGCCATGTAGTGAAAATGGGTAGAGAGGTTGGCATCAGTGGCACAATTGCTGTCAGTCCTATGAGTCAAAAGGCTTGGGTACCCTATCTGCAGTGCCATTGAATCATAATAATAAAAAATCTTCGTGAATATCGTAAAAGATTAGCTTGATAAACAACGCAGCAGGCAAACCTAACAGATGTGTTAACTAGACTGTAGATCAAGACAGATTGCATAGGGAGTTTTTTTACATGTGGTTAAATGTTCATCTTGCAATGGACCGCACAATGTTTGCTCCTGCTCCAAAAAGATTGGAGGTCACTACTATTTGAAGATCACTTGTGTGAGCATATTTTTACCATTGGAGAGGGAATGTATCAAGGGCTGCATTAAGATACTACTACAACTCAACAAACTTAAACTCACACACCATCTAGTGACAGCAGTTTAAACAGTGTACCTTTAAACTGAGTTGTGAGTATATTTGTAGTTTTTTTTTTTTTTTTTTTTTCCCGCTAGCTAAAAAAGGTGAGCAAAACAAAAAATACAAATGAAACTCCCACCTGTTCCAATCATACCACGATAGGTATGGTTTTTTTTTTTTTTTGTTTGTTTTTTTGTTGTTTTTTTTGTAGTAATAACTAAACTTTCTAAAGTATTTAACTACATTTTCGTATATTAGATTACATCAGTTTGATTTGTATTAATAGAAATTGCATCTGTAGTTAACTATTAACAGTGTCACATTTACAAAATGTGACAGATCATTTGTCTAAATTCCTGTCACTTAGACATTTTCACTTCAATTTTTTTTTTTTCTTTTTTTTTTTTACTCACTAGATATTGTGAGTACAATATTGTAATTTTTTGGCAAGGTTTTACTGATAGAAGGTTCATTAAATGCACTGAATATTTCATACATCTGAAGAAGAATCTTGATGAAAACAATATAATACGATTGTCTATACGGCAAGGTTTTCTTTTAAACGATGCTTTTTAGAAGCAGGGAAGTCGAAAAATTTAACTGTACAAGACTTGTAAAGGTAAATGAAGCAGCTAATAAAATATTACCTAATAAAATTATTGATATGTTTTTTTTGGTTTCATTCAGGTGCATTTTCGCGCTCGATTCGCGCCAATGATTTGGGCAAATTGCGTTCCGCTCAATGTATGGGGAGGCGGGGATTATAACATTGGCGCGAATCAAGCGGGAAAATGTGCACGTAGTTTGTTCGACTATCTCAGTAACGGATGGCATAAAAATTAACGAACGGAACAAATTGATAGGTATAGGACCTCTCCACCTACAAACCAAATTTGAAGCGATTTCATAACTCCTACAGAAAGTTATGTTGAGTTTGAACCCGGTGGGGTATCGGACGTTGCAATTCGGGCACAGAGCAAGTGTAAGACCCCCAAATGTATTATACCGTAGAGAAATGGTGTGGTATGAAGTGTTGAAAATAGGAAGTTGATAGCCTTAATCGTTCGGACAATTCAAATGCGAAGCGATTTTATAAGATTTTATAATTATAAACGAAGGGCCATTTTCGTGAAAACTGTCCCATATAATTATGATTTTATTCCATAGAAGAATCATTTTTTCTACCTTGGGCAATACATTGCAATGGCTATAGTCCAGGCAGGAAGTGGATTCCCCTACCTTGCAGACACTGTATATGAATATATCCGTGCAGCAAACATCACCTCAGTTTCATCCATGAAAGATTATGAAATACCCAACATGGAACTGAAGCAATTGGTGCAGAAGGTAATTGTACCTACTATATGGGTTATAACTATAGCCATTTAATTATGTCTGTTTTACAGCACTGGTGAGCAGTACATGTACATGTCCACATATGAATGCAACATTTTAAAATCATTACAACTCAGGATTAAACTTTTGATTTTTTGAACATACGTTGCAGTAGTTAGGCAACTAACAATTCAATTAGAGTTAAATGATATGAAAACTCATAAATCAAAATCATTCAACATTAAGGTTAGAGATAATTGATTTTAATAACCATAAATAAATAACGCAGTGGAACAGCATTCATTTCAAGTTAGACAGTAATTAGCTTATGGTTGAAGCTAAGATATAACAAATTTTAATCACCACCCCTAATAAGTCAATCATTAAAAGACTGAAGTAGGAAACACCATTTTAATTTTATTTGCCTCTGAATTATGTAGTGGTGAGTTATTAAAACTCAAAGTTCATTACAATTTGAGTGGTCATTTAGAATTTTCAAGTTGGATTATTTATTTTGAATATTAAGTAGTTTAAATGCCTATGAAATTCATAATTTTTGAAACTTACGTCAAGATGTATCTTCAGTTTATAAATGTTGCAAAAGTTGTCGTACATTATTGTGTATTGTGCAAGTTATCTTGTATTTGCCTACCTTAGTCATTGCATATTCATAAATTCAATTAAATGATAATTACATCTAGGAAAAGTGTTGTGTGCAATCATCTGCCCAACCAAACCAAGAATATTCAGAGTTTTGAAGTAGAAACCCCAATGATGCTGATTTGAATGGTATGTTTCAACCAAGCCAGATTCCAAAATCAGAATTAACAACAACAAAAATGCTGCCAAGGAGCTGTGTAATTGCATAGCAGTTTGTGGATTTCCCTTGAAGCGGCCTTCCACTGGAAACCTTGAGCACCTGATATTGATACTAGATGACCTTGACAAATGGCATTGCATTTGGGTACATCATTGAGTGATCATCACCATCAATTAAAACTATGTGTATCCAACAGATTCATTGATTTTTGTCCTATAACAAGTCGATCATTGAGTTTCTCAATATACAGATTACAAATACATAATGTGCTTGGTATTTCATAATGGATACATGACAGCACACAATAAGATTTGTTATATGTTGAAGTTCAAGTTTTTTAAATGCTAAAGTAATGTGCAGTAATTATTGCTAGTGTAACAATTTAATCCAATATTGCCTTTATTGTGTACTTGCAGATCAGGAGCGCAGATGATTTTTACGATGATGACATAGTGAATGAACTAAACTCACCCACAGAAACTATACCCGAGAAGAAATTATTGCATTAGTGTTAACACACCACCTCCTAGTAAAAGTGAAACCCATGATGGACCAGTTTAATCAAGGTCTTCATAGTCTTCAAGTACATAGTTACATAAAGGAGTACCCCAAACAGATGAGAGATTTGTTTGTCCCACAAGCCACCCCACTGACAAGTGGTACGTAATGTGCTGAGAGGTAGATGCTTTTGTATACTTCTTACTCATTATTAAAAATGTAACGATGTGTTATGTCACAATGACACAGTAGCCAAAATTAGAAGTATTTAACTGATACAAAACTACTAGTGTGGTACATACAATATAACAAATTGGTAACACACTTTGCATTAAGCGATTATCAGTTATGAGTTCTGCTTATGTTTTATACATACATATATAGATATTATTATCTCATTGATGGATGTAAGATTCGCAAATAAAGAATCACCTTGGAGACTGAAGCAGGAGCAGGCATACATTAATTTCGTGAATTTTGTTGATGAGTGTGAAGGTATGTTCACATTGCAGTGTATAGTTCTAAATAGAACATACATATTATAGCTGATGAAGTACCAGGATGTAGTTTGGCAAGACATTCTGATTTCTTCACTGGGGCATCTGAAGTGCCACAAACTGGTTTTGATGCAAATCCAAATATTGAATTTGAGGCAAACGCCAACACATTGGTAACAGCCTCTACCTGTGGATGCCAATTGAGGTTGCCGACTGTTCATGAAGATCATGCATCCTTCAAAGAATATATACTCATGTCCATCAAAGGAAATGGATTCGGACTGACGTGACTTGGATTTCAGTTTCCATCCATCATTTCCTTTGTTGGACATGAGAATATATTCATTGAAAGAACATTAGTACAATCATCATTTTCTTTTGAACTAGTATCTTCAGTGTTTGTATCAGTCTTTCAGCTCAACTTTTCAAGTCAACTATCTTCAGTGTTTTTATGTTTTGTGTATGTATCAGTCTCACCAATTATCAATAGAACATTATTCAACTCATTTTTCATGTCAACTACCTTCAGTGTTTTATCGTTTTGTGTACGTACAAGTCTATCAGTTTCACCAATAATCAATAAAACAGTAGTCAACTTATATTTTTGCATGTAAACTATGCCACTTATACCCCATCGTCCAACTTTGTAGAGCTTAACAAGAGGATTACAAATCTGCCTTAAAAATAAAAATCGGACGTAAAAGAAAAAAGATACAAGGGATCATAAAAGGGGGGCGTAGGGGTACCACCCTACGCCCATTACGTTTTCACTTGTTTTTGTATCTTTTTTGTTTCGTTTCGGATTTACACGAGAGTAGCATTGATATATTCCTCCCAGCTAAAGAACTTCACTAAGATCTCACACATAATCGCTAGACACTTGTAAAACCGTCAGTGAGAGATTTAACGTTTAACCCCCTAGTGGTTATTTCCTATTTCAGTTAGCAATAGGAAATAACCACTAGGGGGTTAAACGTTAAATCGTAACTTAAACTGCCTGTTTTACAAGTGTCTAGTGATTATGTGTGAGATCTTAGTGAAGTTCTTTAGCTGGGAGGAATATATCAATGCTACTCCCGTGTAAATCCAAAATGAAACAAAAAAGATACAAAAACACGTGAAAATGTAATGGGCGTAGGGTGGTACCCCTACGCCCCCCTTTTATGATCCCTTGTATCTTTTTTCTTTTACGTCCGATTTTTATTTTTAAGGCAGATTCGTAATCCTCTCGTTAAGCTCTACAATGTTGGATGATGGGGTCCATATAGTTTTTCTAGCCCCCCCCCCCCCCCCTCGCTGCAGAGCATAAAAATTAATTATGCATTGCATGCCAGAACGGCTCCGTGTACTCATACTCATAATCCATGCAGAGATGTTTTGAATTAACAAGACGAAGCTGTGGATCTGCCATACATCTGGCACCGGCAGTATTTATTACGCCTTGCATGCCAGAATGACTCCAAGTACTTTCATATTTACCAGAGGTGTTACGTGAAACCTGTATACATTCCACTGTAAATCTGCAGAACTATGTACCAAGCCATTCTAATATAATGAATAATATTTGTAAGAGCCATTCTGGCATGATAATTATTATGCCTTGCTTGCCAGAAAAACTAGCTACCAACCTTAAGTTTTTTTAAGAATCTGGAAATATATATGTAATGGATTTACCCCAAAAATGACTTCCAACTTAGCTGTAGACACACCAGTAACCAATTGAAAGCCTAGGACCTAAGGGAGGGAGGAGCAGAGCCATATGCACATATGTGCTAAAGAGTACATGTATACATACAGCAACAAGAGCTGCCAAATTTTGTTTTGCACGTAAACATTACAACGCAAAACAAAGTACATGTAAGACCAAAACTAAACTGTTCTCTGGCAGATCCAGGGAAATAGTATATTATGTCCGGTATCTGCATGGTGATACTGTGTGTGTATGAGCGTGCATATGTGCATGTGTGTGCGTGTGCGTGTGAGCATTCGATGGGGGGACATCATAATTCTCCAAACCTTTCTCAATATTCTGGTACCCCCTTAGTATTATCGTACTAGGTGAGTTATTCAATTATTTTCTCATCTACTCAGTACAAGTCACATGCAGAAGTCCCAGGGTTTGGTTAGTGGGTGATCTCCTAAGTGATCCTTTTATTCAGGTGAAGAGAACTAAATGACCTTCTTGTCAATGGGTTAGTCAGATTTGATTTTCAGCTGCTATTGTATGAATGTTGTGTACCACAGATCTATGTGTTGAACGTCCAACATGTATAATTAAATTTGATTTGATTTCAGTAGCATTGTACAGACACAAACAATAAACATTCTGAGGCAAGTAATGACATGCATACTGCACTTACAAACTGCATATGAAAGGGGATACAATAATTAAGGTCAACAGTACTGAGTTGGAAATGAAAAACTGCAATGTTCAAACTGAAAGTGAAGATAAAATCTTGAGTGAGGTAAGGAGTTCCAGACGCACTCAATGAAAAGGTGGGAACAGAAATTGATGAGGTAAAGATGTAGATTGCAGGACCCAAGAATGACCTCTGATGGAGTAGGACCTGGTCAATTTGATTTAAAAAAAAAAACTGTCAAAATGAAGATCAATTTTATAACATAAGAAAAGATTGTAAAAAAACTCTTCAATACTCTTAATAAGGATTTTAGACCCAGGTTAGCGAAGACCTAGCAGGATTTATGGATGAATATACATGTTGATGGACAAAAGGACAGTGATAATGGCGGTGGAGGTAGTATGATGATGGTAGTGAAGAAGATGAGGTGTGAGCCAAGAAAGACATAACAAATAAAGGAGCTGTGACATTAGTTGAAGTGGTTCAGCCAGCAAGGCAGAATCAATTGGAGTGATGGAATGTGAGAGTTCAACTGCTGCATAAGCGATATTGATGATGGTAGTGCTGTGACTGTGATGTCGATGTGGTGAAACAAAGTGGGGTAAGTGGTCTCGAAGTATGGGAGAATGGTAGAATGTTTGGCTGCTGCTGCTGCTGCTCTAGGCCTAGATGAGTGGGGCTTGGAGATAGTAAAACATGTAACATCTACTCTAGGCCCATGTTATTATAGGGCCCTAATGGGACATTTTTCTGAAGAAGCAATTCCTTTTTAAACGGCTGTGATGGTAGGACACATGTGAGCTGTTCTGGCAAGGAATGTCCAATTGCTGACATGTAAGCTGAATAAGTAGCATGTGGATGTTTCATCTCCTGTACCCACTTTGAGATAGTTTTCTATACAATTAGATAACTTGTATTTGGTTTTTGTTTTTGCCATTGGTAGTCCTTGCCAATTGAAACATACATATATAAATCAAGGTTTCATGACTTATTACAAGGATAGCCAATTTGATGAAAGTTTTAAGGTGTCCAGTTCAGTTGAGCTGAACACATCATTACTTGTATCTTTATAATAAATCGACAAGTTGTTGCAATTGATTGTAGAATTGATGATAAATTTATTGCCCTGGCCAGGATGGGTGGGGGCTTCACTCTTCGAAGATTTTAATTCCTATGGGCAATTGGCTCCATTGTTCGTTGCATTAAGAAAGCTTTATTTAGTAAAAAGTAATATGTACATGCAACTAAAAAATCCTCATGCTGCCTTTGCTACCTTCAGCCATAGTCTCTCAAGCAAATGGACTTTCTTGCCTAGAACCGTACCAAACATCAGCAGCCACTTGAAGATATCATCCGCTCCAAACTGATACCCAACCTCACAGGTCAATGTGCCTCTTCTAACACCAAGAGGGAGTTGTTTTGCCCTCCTGCCAGGTTAGGTGGAATGGGTTTATCCCAGCCACTCCTCCAGTCTCATTTCTCAGCCATTAGAGTAGTCACAAAGTTCTATGACTACATGTACATTGAAGAAATAGTCCTTGAGCAACAAACAGCAATAAAAGAAGATGAAGCTCAACAGTACTGCTGCTACCCAGTCAGAGCAGCCATGCAGCCTTCCAAACAATCTCCAGCTAGCAATGGACCTATGTAAGGAAAAAGGAGCATCCTACATGCTTCCTATAGAAGAGTATGTATGGGTTTACCCTTCACACGACTGCCTTCTGAGATGCACTAGCTCTTAGGTATGGCTGGCTTCCTGCCAACACTCTGTTGCTTTCACTGTTGAGCATGCATGGTGGCTTCCATTCCATCCGGCACTACTAGTATGCTGGCTATCAGAAATTCCTATCACAGGTGAGATCCCTACCACTGCCTCAGCCAACTTCCAGGATAGTGCTCGACTTGATGTTGCATTCAATTTCTGCATGGGGGAGTCGTTTGATGTAAAGGTTTTCACTTTTAAACCCCTACGCCCCCTCAAGTAGATGATCCCAACTTTCTCATCTTTCTGCCTGCTACCGTCAATTCCCATGAGGTTTCAGATAAGCGAGCCTATGCAGTATCGGCCTACACACCTTAGGCTAGGGCGTAGCCTCACTAGCCTGACCTTCGCGGGTTCCTTCGTATCCATCTGATAGGCCTACCGGTACTAAGTGGTGTTAATAGCCACACGCATTATTATCAGGCCAGGATATAAAATTCTGGTATACATGTAATACCAGGCCTTCTGCCGAACGCAAGGTGCCTACGCCCAACTACATGCCTCCTTCACATATCTGCCACTCTCCGGAGGTTTAGGAAGGGAGGCTACAGTTGCATATAAGATGCCATCTTTCCTTCTCCCTCCTGCGTTCCTCCATCATATGCATCAGAGGAGCACGATCATCCGTGGGTCATACCCTTCAATCACATATCTGTAGACCTCATTGCAAAGGTCCCCTTGTATACTATTTAGAACTGACGTGATTGTTTATGCTTTATGTCACAGTTCAATTTTATACGAATACAAAAAGTAGCATATACGGTAATTAACTTAGAAAACAAACGACCGGCGCGGCCAGAGCGGCACATTTATTGTTCATGTGGTAATCGAAGTAGGGCGTGAACACCATGACCACAGAGCCAGTAAGTCTTCTCGTCTGTCTTTAAAAGATGCTGCTTAATGCTCGTCACATCTAGGGGATGTGTCCGCGCATGGTTCTGGATTTCATGTTTGTGTACCTATGCCGGTAATTCGTCGTTTATTACGTGCAGTTGTGCCTTCATGTGCTGGTGGTGTCAGCAGCGGGACTTGCACAGAGAAGCACTTTTGGAAAGAGGTCAGTACACGTAAAGTGTAAGTGATTGTCGACTTAGTCACATAATAATTAGGCCTATTACCGCGGGTATATTACTATACCGGTCGAAGAGCAGTGTTGTATCATAGATATTAGAGTATTACTCTAATATCTATGGTTGTATTGAAAGCTCACCCATCCGTTCATACTTTGATGGAGTTTTACCAAGCACACTACACTGTATTTTATTATAATGAACTAAGGGATGGTCTTGGGGTAATTGGATATACGGATAAGTATAACTCTTATGTTGTGTCAAAATAGTAGGTTTGTATGTCCAGCTATGTATTAAGGGATATATATATCCAGCTTCCAAGTATAGCAATACCCTGCATAGAGGCCACGCATATATAGAGCAACGTTATAATGTACAGGCATGATGGGGATCTCTGTGGTGTACAGCATACATTAATCACCTTTTAAAACCATTTTTAGTGATCCCTATGTGCGTCTGAGGCTGGTAAGAAACCGGAAGAATATTGAAGAGATTGTGACCAAGACTAAGAAGAAAGTATGTGCATTTTAGAGATGTTGTAGTTGTTGTGTGTTGGTTGTACTTACTACATGTATGTATGACCAGTGAAACGTTTCTACCCTTCCTTCAGACCTCTGAACCTCAGTGGAATGAGCCGCTTGCGTTTAGAACTGTAAGTTAACATTTAGAGATTGGTATCTGCATGGGTGCATGTATGCATTCATTTAATGATGGCTGCAGAGTAACCTGACATTCTTGTCAACCATTGTGTACATGTAGCAACAGACAGTTGTACTTGTATAAGGTTTCAAATTAAGATGTGTCAGTGAGTGTGACTAAATTTATGTTCTACTCCCCAACGTTGTGGTAATTGTACATGTATGTTACGCTGCCATAGTAACGGGTGTAGCTAATGAGAATCACGGTGCCCTTTGAATCTTTTCTGTTGTTACTAAAGTGGATGGGTGAGTCTTTTAATTGAACTAATAGTATCTTTTACCTCAAAAAAAAGTAAACCCCTTCACTTTATGGGCTATACATATGTAGCTTAGATACATAACATAGACATCCATCTTGAGTAGCCAAGAGAAGGGTTACAGTAGCATGTAATTAGCACTTGAGTACTCTGAAATTACACTATACTTTCAGAGTCACCATATACAAATCATAGACAAAAGAAACACTTCTAGAGAACAACTCTTTGGGCAGGAGTTGGTTGAAAGCCAGCAGGAAAGGAAGCAAACTCTAATGAACCAGAACTGCCCAGTTTCACGCCAACATGTCCAGGGTGCATGCATGTACAGAAGTTGTAGCATGTTGTAAAACCCACACTACACAGCAGTGTAGTTTTCCACACATATTTATCCACATGCCTTCCAAAGCAACACATGCAGGAAGAGCTAATGCCCACATGCACATGTACATGTATTAACTCTTATTACCATAGTTAACCCATCAGGCTTGTGAGAGTTAAGATCAGTGTTAGTTTGTAACATCTTAATTAAAAGACTCCATCCACTTAAGCAAATAAATTCAAAGTGCACTGTGATTCTCATTAACCACACTGACACATCAAAAACAGCTCATTTGAAACTCTACTTCTACAATGTCTGTTCAAATTAATGAATCAGCTGTGTAGTTAGCTGCTGCAGCAGTTACATGTATATGTTTGTACAAGTTAAAACCATTAAAAAAAATTCTTTCTTTGCATATAGCCGGTTAATGCATCACAGGACATCCTACTTGTTGACGTGTATGATGAAAACAAGCTGGTAAGACCCAAAGTGGTGTGTGTGTGTGTGTGTGTGTGTGTGTGTGTGTGTGTGTGTGTGTGTGTGTGTGTGTGTGTGTGTGTGTGTGTGTGTGTGTGTGTGTGTGTGTGTTTGTATGTGTGTGAATACATTAAATGGAATATGTACATTTGTACACTATTCATGTTACTTTTACTAGTTTTTTGTGTTTCAGTTTTATTATTATTTTTGCATTTGTCTATTTTTCAAGACGCGGGATAACTTTCTTGGAAGGTTGCAATTCAAACTATCCCAGTATCCCATTCAGGTATGTGTCTGATTTATCAACCTTGGCATACATGTAGCTATTGTTTCACTTTATGTACATACATTGTGCATGTAGATGAAACGAGTTGACATACAGCAGCATGGAAACCCTTTGGTGTACCCTCTGAAATCAAAACCGTAGGTCAATCATGATTACATTTATCCTGCATGTACATGTATGACTTGTACTTGTAGGACTTCAAATTTCTCAGTTAGTGGAACAATTTCTCTCAAACTTCTCTACTATAATGACCCTCCTGTGGCAAGGGCTAACAATTCTCCTCTTCCAAGGTCCAACAGTACTGTTGGTATGTATCATCGTGTTATAAAATGTATGTGTTTAAATTAAATGCTGTACAAGCATATTGGTATTGCACCAAAGCATTTTTCACCATTTCTGTTTAAGGGAAATGCACCAAATGTGGACCTGGTTCTATGAATAGAAATTATGTAATTAAATTTTGATACTTCAGAATACAATCAATGCCTTGGTTTTTGCTTGTCTGTATGTTGAAACCAGTATTGCAAATATTGATGTGTGTGAAAGATTGGGTGCTGCACTACTGTTATGCAACTACTAGGCATTTATATGATCTAGTGATCAGTTTGGGTTTGGTGGCTGCGAACAGGACACATGCTGGGCCTCTTGTACTTGAGGGTGGAAACTATTTAAATAAAGGGAGACCCTAGGTAAAGGGGAAATGGTGTGTTGCTTGGGACTTATTATTTTTGCAAGCTGTTGTCTTGGGTGGTCGGATCCTTTGCAATTTGAGGTATTAAATGTGTGTACAGTTTGCATACATGGCCATTGGGTTTTAGTTGTGTCTGCAATACATTGGGCCCATGCTCCTACTGTTATTCCTACACATGTGTATACACCTGATCCTTGTGCTTTGATAAATGATACGTGGTTGTTTCATTACAGCTACCCTAAATTTTTAATAAATCAAGTTGCTGCTAAATTGATGCATTCATACAAGTGTTACACTGTCAGATACTTTGCATTGGCAGTGATGCAATTCTTCCCTCAAACTACATTGTGTCTGCTCCTATGGTACATGTATAATGTGTGTACGTGTGTGTTTGTATGCATGTATCAGAATTTTTACCATTGCCAGCTGCTGTTACCCAGCAACTCAGTACAGTGAGGGTAGATGGAACTGCTGACGACCTACAGCTGGTGAGTTTGACAATGAATGAGGGAACATGCAATGTTTGAAGATTTTGTCTGGCCTTTTGTACAGAATGACTCCATATTAGAGAACACTGAGCCCCTACCAGAGGGATGGGAAGAACGGCAGGTAATGTTGTATTTCTTCTGTTGCTCTTGTTAAGTATTCTGAGAGTGCTTGTCTCAGCATTAGTTGTTACTTTAAATGTTGTCACTCAGCATTGAAATTAGTTAAGGGTGTCATTAAACCTTATTACATGTAAGTTTCTATCGAGCATTCAGATATTGGTTATCTTTAATCATGTGATGATTTTGGATAAGATAGCTTGATTTAGATTTTTCATTATAATGAAAACAAAAAATAATGAAAATAGCACCCTAACTCTAATTGAACATGTACACACTGTGCATGTAGAATATATGATTGTCGTCCACATGTATCCTGCCTTCAACATACATGTAGGCATAGGTCAGGTTGTGTTCACATATTTATGTACATGTAGGCCGATGAAAGGAGGAACATGAGCCACGTAACTAATCTGTTAGATACATGTACATGTACTTTACATTTCTATCTGGTGTAACTGTATCAATAAGAAGTTCTGCAACATGTACATGTATAGTGGCATTTAAGTGCACTCTTTGTTTCAGACGGCCAATGGTAGGGTGGTTTATGTTGATCACAAGAATCGCCGCACCCAGTGGGAGCGTCCAACGGTAGCATCACAGAGGCAGCAGCCATCCCATGTGGAAAGTGAAAGAAGAAGAATGGCATACACGTTGGCAAGGAGGAACCCTGGTGAAGAGGCAAGGCATACAACTAGTTACAATTTGCTTGTGGCACATTTATTTCATGAGGTAGTGATACTATAACTATTCGATCACATGACTACAAGAACAAATTAGTAGAAGTGATAGTGATGTAGTACAATGCATAGCACAACAACATGTTGGCAAAGTGTCAGGAAATTACATGCATACAACAGCTCGGCAAATGCATTGCAGGGGACTTGTCTTGTGATTTCTGTTTCTCCACCACACTGTAGTCAACGTCATCGCTACGTGCTGGTAATAATTCTCCTAATGGGAGGGCCATGTCAATGTCTGAGACAAGTCCTGCTTCCCAGGAAAGCAGCAGAGCAGTAAGTAAAGTACTGTAAGTATTAGCCAATGATGCTTCATCGGTCTTCAGCCTGTCAGATCTCACTCTCAAAGAACTACATCTTCATTGCAGGTACATTTCTGTAGCCCTTTTAGTAGTCAGGTGAAGAGTTGTGCCTTTAAAAACATGCAGTGCACATGACCTCAACACCAGGCACAGTATTTTTTGCACAGGATTATTTAGTCATCTGCTTGCCATTTCAACAATTATGTACTCCTGTCCACAGCAAGAGGAGGACCTTCCACCTGGATGGGAGAGGAGGTTAGATCCAAGTGGCAGACCATTTTACATAGACCACGCTCACAGAACCACACAATGGGTATGTCATGCAGTTTCATTTTTTATTTGTTATACATCTGCAGTCATTTTGAAATTCACTTTTTATGTTCAATTGCTGATAGTTGCACAGGAACATATAACGAGAAATGTGTGTGTACCAATTTGCTTAAATAACAAGGGAATGATATATGGAACAGTTTCCGAGAAAATTTCGTATCGTATTTCTATATATATGATTAGGTACTTGACAAAATCGTATATGCAGGTCCGTAAATAGTTGATCCAAAAGTACGGTGAAAGTTTGAGACTTCAGGCTACAAAGAAGCATTACTGGAGTGGTTTCCTCAACTTCACTGCTCAATCGAGGAAGGCAGTTAGTTGTAGAAAGCATTGCAATAGCCTAAATTCAAGCTACTTCACGATCCATCAATATCAGGCGCATTCAGTTTATCGTAAAATCTTGCCTATGAGTCTTGAATTTGTCTTTTATCACAAAATAGTAATTTTTATTTAGTATAGGTCCAAGTTAATACTTTAAAGTTTCAGGAGATTTGGATGGTGCCCAAAGGGTGCAGTCTCTTCAGTCTAAAAAATTAACTTATATTTCATATAAAGTTTTTCATATTTGAAGAGCATAACCAAATACCCCTTTATTATAACACAATGTGTTGTGTTCAACATACACTGTATATCTATAATGGAAACCTTTGTAACGAAATCTAAAATTCCTAAAGTCACTGTCACTGATTGCAAAACAGATGAAGCAGAGTAAGAATGGGAGACCATCACATATGGGCTACCTGCAGATTAACTTAAAATCCATGAACCTCTTGCATATACAGTGATGATTTTGTCATTGCTATGTGTAATTCCATCTATCTAAAGTTTGTAACATATTTAACAAGTTTAATCTTCATTGCACTGCGCACATGCGTATATTATATATAACATTTGACTCTCCTTGTTATTTTGACTTATGACACATGAAAATAATTTTATGAAGCAATATTAAGTGCACCTCTATGTATAATACTGGTCAGACTACATGTGTTTTAAGGTTTTTAGTTAAAGTTGCGCACTTATCAATGTCTCAGTATTCAATAGAAACTCAACAAAATACTTTGCGTTTGAATCATTATAACTTTAGAATGATTAACACTCATACTAAAAAAATACACAGTGATGTCTTGCACTAGCTCCATGCCAGATTGCAATGTCTGATACCCCACCGGGTTCAAACCAGCCATAAATTGCTTCAAATTTGTAGATAGAGTGTTCTGTTCGTTAATTTTAATGAATCTTTACTGAGATACAGTTGAACGTTTTTGCACCAATGATTTGGGCAAATTGCATGTATAATGTATGGGGAGGCAGGGATTATTACACTTTGGGGCAAATCAAGCAGGAAAACGTGCACGTAGTTTGTTAAACTGTATCTTCGTAAAGGATGGCATAAAAATTAGCGGACAGAACAAATCGATAGGTATAGGACCTCTCTACCTCCAAACCGAATTTGAAATGATTTCATTACTCCTACAGAAAGTTGTCGGGTTTAAATCCAGTGGGATATCAACTGTTGCAATACTGGCACGGAGCATGTATAAGACCCCAAAATGTACATTTTACCGTAGAGAAATGGTGACATACATGTAAATATATCCTCAGTGAAATCAGAAACCACTTGTCAGTTATGTGCAGTTTTCAGTCATGATCACAAATGTAGAAATGCTTAGCCAGTTCTAATGTTGTGCTCATGTACTGTTAAAACAGTTTTAAAAAAATAAAAGTTGACACATGTAGCATATTTGTCAAGTTAGACATTGTACTTCAGGAACCACCATCTGTACAATCTCGACCACAAACACAAGTACCACAGGACCTGGGACCATTACCTGTGAGTGAAATGTTTAACATTGTACATTTATATGTTGTGTGCACATGTTGAAAGGAGAGTGGTAACTTCACTGTTGTTTGTAGCCTGGTTGGGAAGAAAGAAAATCTCCTGATGGAAAGAAATTCTACATTGACCACAGTATGAAGGGAAATATAGTGTACAATTTCTTTGCTTGATGTGATGTGTTCCAACTTTTAGACACTCGATCTACACAGTGGGAGGACCCCAGGGTTGTCAAACTAAAGAAGCAGCAATTAGCTGCAATGCCATATTCAAGGGATTATAAGCAGAAATATGAGAACCTGAAACAAAACTTGCTTTCCAAGAAGCCTGTAAGTCTCTAAACACTTTGTTGTGTACACTTTACAATTACACAATTACTGATCTCTGTTTCTCTCAAGGAAAATCTTCCGAAGACATTTGAGATACCAGTTAAACGTGCCACACTGTTTGAAGATTCACACCGTGTCATCATGTCAGTGAAGAACAAGGACTACATGAAAGCAAGACTGTGGGTCAAGTTTGAAGGAGAAGTTGGTCTTGACTATGGAGGTGTGGCAAGGTATTGCTGTAATGATCAATATGTGTAGTACATATTACATTCATATTGTCCCTCTAGAGAATGGTTTTGCCTTTTGTCTCATGAGATATTCAATCCATATTATGGGTTGTTTGAGTATGCAACAAGGTATGTTTGCAACTTATTCCAATCATGCTTCATTAAGTGCAACGTTTTGTGTCGTTGCATAGCGATAACTACACATTGCAGATCAATGCAAACTCAGGTTTGATGAATGAGCAGCACTTGGAGTACTTCAGATTTGCAGGAAGAGTGATTGGATTGGCAATCTACCATCAAAAGTTAATCGATGGTATGTTTATTGCTCATTATGAAATATTACTGCTGTACTTTGGCTTGAGCAGACTATTTTTCCAGAACTTGGTTTTACAATGCAGTGTGTGATATGTAATTGCGGGGTATTTATCATAATTGGATGTATATTATACAGAAAATTCATTAGTTACTCACATATGTACATGTTTAATTTGTACTACTTCCAGTGTAAAATTTATTCTGAAGTGTAGTTCACTGGAGAGACATTCACTATTTTGCAGTAACCAAAAATTGCCTTCACACCGATTTGTGATGGGAAATACATGTAGTTATTACACAGTTTATTAACATGTGCAAGATTCCTCAATGTATTTCCTCTTGCAACACATGTACATTTATGTTGTAAGTATTAGTGCCTGTACATATATATGGTGATTAAATTTGATTGTACAATATTTGTCCTGTACTGTGATGTAAGTTTGATACATGTATACGGTAGAATTAATTTATACATGTAGTGTGTGTGTATAATGTGGTAGTTATACATTGCTTGATGGTACAGGTTTCTTTGAATTGCAGTGTCCTCTCTTGTGTATTGATTATGAAGGATGATATTGCAACATTGTTGAGCATCTATTACTAGTACAAGTTGATGCAATTTAAAATTCTATAGCTTTCTTCACTCGACCATTCTACAAGCTGTTGCTGGACAAACAAGTGAACTTGAGTGACATGCAGTCAATGGACATGGAAATGTATAATAGTGTGCAGTACATTCTGGATAATGATCCTGAGGATCTCTGCCTTACCTTCACTGTGACAAAAGATTATCTTGGGAAGGTGTGGTAGGGCTTGTATGCATGTGTGTGGCGTGTTTGGCATTGTCACATGCTTTTGCGTGTAAATTTAAGAACCTAGTGCTTTAAAACTGTTTAACATTAGTGGTGCAACACTAACTTGCAGCCAGATTTGTACATGTTGTAAGTTGTTCAAGCTGATTGGCCTAATAACTACAATTTCATTTTGAATTTGATTGTTTCAGCCATATGAGAAAGGTATTGGAATGTTATTATAATCTGAAAAAGATTGAAAATTGATATTTGGTATTATAGTCATGGTAATGTACAGTGGTGATAATTAGAACCTGCTCTTGTAATGGTGCTGTGCTTTTGTAGTGAATGTGTAACAACCATATCTCAAAATGTGCACACACTTAAAACGGACAGGCACAATGTTATCTATGTACATGTATGTGTACATGTGTACACACATTTGCATGTGCGTATGTTGCTTTAATTAAGATGATACACATTTCTAGCTGGAAGAGATCCTACTAAAACCAAATGGCCAAGACATACCTGTGACTGAAGAAAATAAGACAGAATATGTGAAGTAAGGATTATAGAGCCTATACATAGCTGTATGTGGCAGGAATAATGGATTCCTCATTACAGTCTGTTACTAAAATGGCACTTTGGAGATAGAATTCGCAGTCAAATGGATGCAATCAAAAAGGTATCTACCGTTAGCAATTTATTATTAAAATAGGGCTATTTGAATTTTGTGTCTTCCTGAAATATAGGGGATTTCTGATCTAATCCCTCTCCGCTATTTGCAAGTATTTGATGAGAGAGAAATTGAAGTAAGCAAATTTGATAGTGCTGTATTTGTTCTTTGTATATCTACAGCTTCCAAATCTGAGGTATCTGGGGTTTTTCATTTATAACTAACTATAATCATGGGATTTGAATTTAGCCATCATTTCTTTACAATAATTAATTATTAAATAAAGTGTAAACAAACAACAAGTTCAAAGCCACTTTCTATAATGTAAGGAATGCAAATTTATCTTATGGGTAGCCCTTAGTACCTCTATGGGTTTATTGTAAGTTTGGCTGCTTAAAAGTCACCACTTGTCCAGATTTATGCATTTTTTTGAGTCATCTTGACAATAAGATTACATGTAGTTCAACTTAAGGGTTAAAAAAAAATCACATTTTATATGCTTATCTAGACTAAACTGCCCAATTGCCCTAGCATCTCCACTAACATGCCCAACTACCCTAGACTAGCACGCAATTTTGCTATATGCAATTACTTCAGAAAGGCTAGAGGGAATAAAAAAATTAAAAAATCACATAGAAGGATTACAGTGAATGTAATATTATTGTCTGTATATGAAATCAAGAATGTACATGTAATTTCAAATTATTTTCCCCGAAAAAACCCTTGTGTAAATATTTACTACTACTACACTTCAATTTTGCTATGTAGAATACGTATTTTTGTAATTAACAAAGTAGATAGTTATAAAATCAGCCAGAAGTATAAAAATATAAATCCCCTGTAATGATGTTTAGTCTCATCCTCTAAATATAAAAATTCGCAAACACTAATTATACTGATTGGGTTCGATTTTTAAATTGATTTTCAGGGATTTGAATAATGCATTACATTCACTAGATTACATGTATTACATTCTAGTATACTAAATGCAAGTGCAAAAATAGTTTATTCTTCAGTAGTTTGGGTGATATAATATTTTTTTGTCAGCCTGGTAACAGCATTAAAAAGTAACAAAAGGCTGTTGGAAAATTGAATGCCCATTCTTTCTGTGTAATAGTATATTTTGTGATTTTTAAGTTTGTACTCCTTTAAGTGCACTAAATGTAAAACTACATACTGCATGTCCTAAAACAGGAGAAAAATGTTCCAACAGCCTTACTAACTTCTTTGATGCTGTTGCCAAATTAAAAATTGCATCATTAATTGAGCTCTTAGCTATATGTACATGTACATTCCTTACAGGAGTTACATTTCAAAAGTAGCTTTGAAAGTTACTTGTATATTCCTAACCATTGTTTGTTTACAATTAATTATATGTTTAGTTCAAAGTGGGTTGTTTCTACATGTACATGATGTTGTGTATAATAAGTCTGAATTAATTATTATTGATAGATCAGAGGTACTGATATAAACAATATTTGATTTAGTGCACGAATCTGTGATACATTTACCTATATGCAATATCTGCAATATCATACTACTACATGTCACAACCATAAATCTTTAGTATGGTACAACAATGCACCCTCCATTAACATGCTTGGCTTATTCTTTTGTTTTAGTACCTCTTGTGCGGACTTGCCGAGATCAATGTTGATGACTGGAGAAGGAATGCTGTTTATGCTAATGGATACCAAGCTACTGATGATGTCATTGTGTGGTTTTGGAAGGTACTAATTCTTTGCACATATAGTGGACCAAATGAGTAAATTTATTATACTTCATAACAGGCTGTTGAAAATTTTGATGTAGAACTCAGGGCAAGGTTACTGCAGTTTGTAACAGGCACATCCAGGGTTCCAATGAATGGATTTGCTGAGCTACAAGGTACACATCCATATATATATATATATATCAGTGTTAATATGTAAGTATATTGTAGGAAGCAACGGTCCACAGAAATTCTGTATCAAGAAGCTGGGAGATCCCGCATCTCTTCCTCGCTCACACACTTGGTAATGTCTTTAATAATCCTGAACATCATTATTTATTTCCTGCGCCATGATTTCAGCTTCAATAGAATTGATCTTCCTCCATACTCAAGCTATCATGTACTGAAAGAAAAATTGCGCCTGGCCATTGAGAATACAGCAGGATTTGAAGGAGTGGACTGAGCTTTGCGAGGTTGTGTACATTACTGTCTTCTTGTTTTTTTTTTTTGTTCTCACTGAAATATATATTATAAATGTATATCCTTTGTATTTTTATGTTGGCATCCACATCGGATGTGTTTTATTCAGTGTTTGTGTTTTGGATTACATAAATGTGATTTTATTTAAATCATGCAGTGTGTATATTTGTACATGTATATTACATTGAATGAGTATGGTCAGAGACCAAGATTAATTCATAAGAGTTGTCTCACACTAGGAAACTTGAAACCTGGCTGCTATCAGATATTCTAATCAAGCTGAATTTTTTTTTGAGCTTGAATAATCAAAGGTAGTGATAGAGTACGTACTGTGTTATCCAACATTCTATTAAAACCACTAAGGCTAGGTTAACTGAAGCAGAAAAAAAACTGGCAGTCAGAGTATTAAGGAGAGCTGAATTTCATTGACAGCCAACCTTACCTTGATATGCATATACTATAACTGAAAATTTACAGAGTCTTTAACATGATTTGTGAAGTTAATAAGCACACATGATCTATTTTCAAATACTATAGAAGGACCAGCCATTATTCTCCAGCCCACAGAGATATCTTTCTTAAAATAATTATTATTACTGGTCTGGGGGCCAGCCACAACACACACACAGATAGAAGGCCAAGCTCATCAATGCTGGGTAAATGTTATCCGGAGTACATTAAATAACAGGTAATTAACTGCTGCTGAACTAAATTAAGTTGAAATCATAAAAATATATTAGTGCAGTGCAATAGAGACATTGATTTTGTACAATAGTAAGGTTTTGCACATCTGGTCATAGAAACTGCTATCATGTATGATTTGAAAATAGCAACTTCAATTCAAAACCCAATTACCATTTGTCATGTATAGGAAAATACACATCCCATCCACCAAAAAGTGAAAATGAGATCTAATGAATTGTATCATACTAATCAGTAATGTAAATTGCAAGCAGAAAAAAAAAAAAAACAGACACAAATACTTTGTTCTTATTAAATCTATTAATGTATTTATTCCTAAGCTATCAACAATGTCTGTGAACATACAAACTCCTTGCCTGGCAGCAGAGTGCAGGGGTTAACTACATAACCTGCTTCAATGCAAATCATGTTTGAGTACTGTGGAATATAAGTGCAAAATTAACAGCCAAATATTCTCAATACAACATACCTCATTTTCCACAAAGCCATAAAGCTTAGCATTTTCTGACCACGGGTTCCAAATAACTGCACGCAAAGGTTCATAATCAATATGCGAAACCAGGACCCATAGCACCACCTCATGAAGTCAAAAAGTCCCAGTTTCAACCCTCAAAGCAACCCAGTCACCCTCCATCGCTTATGTCCTTCATGCTCAATGCCAACACTGGTCACCACCTCTGCTGATGTCCATGCAGTTCAACAAAATTCAACCCATCATTCTACTGAGACAGTTCAAGCACTTGCTTGGACTTGACCACACTGGATGCTATCCTACCCTCAGTACAATATGAACTCAACATACAATGTATACCCAATGGGGTACCCCTACTCCCACCATAAACACACTACTTACCCTACCCATACCAAAAACTAACACAAGTTCATGTTGGTTCTTAAGATTAGTACATGCTGTGTTTGTACTTGTAACCCTAACAAGGCAAACAGTAATGAACTCAAAGTGGACCAAAATGGCAGCTGGACAGCCAAGCCATTCCGTATCAAGGCCATTATTGTTTTAAAAAAACTCATTTCTGCTGTTTCAATGGCAAGAAATCACCTTGTGTAAAATGTAATAGCTATGTGGTTATAGCTCCAACAGACCCGCAACAATCAAGCCACTCTTTCAGATGCCTTTTGATCCACATTCATTTATCATCATCACATTTCTATCTAGACCTACTGCCATCAACTTCTCAACCTACTAACCAGCTACCCTTACCAGTCAACAAAAGCTTTTTTGTGATGTGCCTGTCCAGAGGCACTGAGAACATAGCTGGTGTTTGCACACCATCAGCACTTTTGAAAATTTCTACGTCTCTAATTTGTTCCTGTTCATTTACATCCAATTGTCTTGTTTGTTGTATGTATCAAGTCAAGTTAGGAGAATTTTTAGTTGCTAAGTGCTTAGTGTGTGCTAATTTCAAGCTAGGCTACTCGCATCTCAATAATGCTAGCACTACCTCCAAAGAAACAGATAACAGGAGTTATCAAATGATACAGTGATCAATCTATAGTTGAGAAGTGCTGCCTATTGGGATACTATGTTTCCTTGGTGGGTTTCCCTTTAAAAGAAGCTTGCTGTTTGATATCCTGCAATATATTACTGTTTTGCGTCAAACTGACAAATACCTTTGTAAGGCAAAACCTTTACTTTTTTTTCTTCCCTTTAAAGTTGGCATCAGACATCGTCATCCGCAAAGTATACATAGTTTATCATTGATCACTGTGGTCAAATTTTCCTCCTCTAGCCAACAGTTGCTTTACAATTTAGAGTTAGTGTTTTAGCTGATTCCTAGAAAACTGTAAAGTCCCCTTTAGAGCCCTCTGAAGCTATCCCAGGTTCATGTATCTTTAATCGAGTCGTTTTGTTGAGAATATTCATGTTTACACCCTGCTATCTTGTATTTGCCAAGCCGATAAAGCTTACTTTTATGCTTGGCTTTCCATTCAGGACAGGGCATTCACTTCAAACCAAATGAACTTCAGGTGCGGTGACACTAGCAATGTGGAGGAGACAGAACTTCATGATGAACGACAAATTACTCAAGAGACATATATATTTGCCACTTCATGTTATCATGGCTGTTCAGTGCTGAGCTGGAAGCAAGGTGTGGACTGGGTAATGTGGCAGATTTGCTGCTTTCCACTTCACAGTCACCTCACGCTTAATTCTGTTTGGAAGTGAGTGTCAGTCTGCAGAAATGGGGAAATGTCAGCAGCTTGGGTGCAAGTGCATCCTCCTAGGTAGTAGCTCTTGGGGTAAAGAGGCTCAGAAGGCATATGATAGAGTGACTTCCAGACTTGCTATCAAACCTCCAATTCAATAAATCAACGATGCTTGTAGAGCTTTATGGCCTTCTGCATATCCCAGCAAGAGTGCAAATAAGTTAAATTACTATTATCTGTGTGCTGAACTTAAATGCTTTTAAAAATATATCCATTAAATCATTAAATACATCAATCCCTTGCACTATCGGGGTTTAAACATTTATAACTACTGTGTTTGCTAATTAGTAATTCTTTACTATTAATCTTAACCTTTAATCTCCAAACGTTTACTTATTGATTTTTAAATAAGGACGGTGTTGAAGTATAAAAACAATTATAATCAGATCAAGTGGTGGCTATAATCATTGATGGGAAGTAGAAATGGTTACATGAAAAGTACATGTGCCACGTTCCAACAATACTATTTTGTCGTTGGATAGAAGTGATCTAGATTAAACATTAAACGAAGATCCTTGTCCTCATTTAATTTCAATACGTTTTAAATCACAAGTCACACCCTGCATGTTGATTAATGCAATGCATGCAGAGCCAATTGGGAACAGGTCTACTGTTGAACAACAATGATGCTACTTAAAACTAAACAGTATGCACTTACCAGTATCAGGAAGATTTGTCTTTTGAAGACACAAAACCTTATTGCCAGCCACATTTGTTATGACATGATCATCCTTTGCACTTACGTAGACACTACGAGCAATGAAATCCAATCACCAGTACAATAAATAGCAGCGGCAGACATGTAAAATATGAACCCCATACTTATCAATATGTCCAACAATAGACTTCTTTTCAGCAGTTTCTACTTTCTCTTTTCTGTCATCCGTCTAGTGAGAAATGGTAATATAGCCAAACAAATGCAGTGTCTCTTACATGATCCCTAAAAATAATGGATTTGAGTCCAGAAATAGTAATCTTTGTAACATCAGGTACATTGATGTAAGTATGCAAAAGAATTGTAAAATCAAATGCCAATGAATCTGTAAAAATAAAAATAAATAAGACAACAATAAACCAACTAGTTGATTCAATACTACATTCTTAGCTACAAATTATACAAAATAGATTTATACCATATATAAATATTCTTGCAGTCACAACATACAGCCTTAGCTATAGCACCTTACCATTTAGGTTTAGTACAGTCAGTTCTGTGAGTAGAGAATTTGCTGTCACTGTTACAATGAGGGTTAATTTAAACCTGCAGATGGATTGAGAATTATCAAAGGCCTGTACTGTACGAACAAGATACATGTACATCTACCTGTTGTCCCACATTTTTCTTGTTTCATCAGTGTCGGTGAAAGTGAATACACCAGTAATGTTGCCATTACCATCCTAAGAATGAATAGCGAGAAAAGGGCTCATTGTTTAAAACCAGGTGTGTGTAGTATAGTTAATTAATCATGAAAAGATATGCACATTGTACTGCGCTATTATAAATGAAATTCACTCTCATTTATCAAACTATGCAATATTCATTGAAATTTTAACATCATGCTGTCTACATGTAGTACTAATCTATGGACAGAATTGGACACAACTTGGTATAATAAATCACTGCGGTCAATTAAAATTCCATATATAACGTATACACTAGATCCTCACTGTTTGAAGACTTACATGTATTAAAAGAGAATACAAATTGTTTTACTATTAATTAGCAACATAACTTATTTCCTGGGATTCTTTTTAAAAAATGCCGACATACATGTACAAAGGGTGCCAGTGAAAAAATGAAATGAAAATGAAATAGAACAATTCATTCCACAAATGTGACATCCAGCCCATTTCTCGAATTGGCGTGTGGACAACGCCTACTTTGTAACCAAACGTTACACCAGAGTGTTGAAATGTAGTTCTGTGCCTATATTGGCCTGAATGATGCCGAATTAGCTTTGAGTTAAAAACAGCTTAATCTCTGCCACTGATTGAAGTGATCAATGTGGATGACCTGATCAACTTGCAACTAAATAGGAATGCCCAATGTACACGAAACAGTATATTCAATTTCTAAAATCAGCATTTAAAAAAAAAAGAGTGTGAAGGAAAATAGTTCACATTGATGATGATACTGTTTGAAGTAATTATCCATACATTAGACAAAGCTAGTAAGTACAATATCATGTGTATTTTTTTTGTGTGCCTAATAATAATAGCTGATCGCCTAGATGTAGGTGTTTTAGACAAGATCAATTCTAATGATTACAACAGCAGGCAGTACCCAAACTAAGGCCACTAAAAAAAATGGGCTATTGCCTCTTCTTTTAGCGTGACTCAGACAAACAGCAATTTAAAAAAACTGGATCTGACTAGCATTAGAAGCTTTAGTGGCTATCTATCTATTTAACACAATGAGTTATGAAAAATTACTGCAATCCTGCTTATCAAAGTACATGTATGCCACAATGTGCCTTGCCTAGAACCCTTATCAGGTGAGTTTCTGAAGTACATAACAGGAAATGTTGCAGATGATGTTCAGTTGGATGTTGTTGTGGAGAATTTTTGGGGTCACTACAGATTGGAAGGCTTAACTTGATGTAAAAGTATTTAATCCTTTTGTGAAGTCCTACGTGAAAGAACTGGTATTCCAAAGCTATCAACGTTTTGAACAGGACAAGAAATGTGCATATGAAGCCAGAGTCTGTCAGTTTAGTGGGAATGTTTTTGCAGTGCTGTTTATGCACCCTTGGATTAGGCCCTGCTGCTAACATGCATGTCTAAATCAAATCAAATCCAATTTCCACAAGATGCTTTGCTGAGGAGCACGAACAGCCACCTAGCTTTGAAAACTATTTGACTTCATGTAAAACTTCGTTTTCTTTTCTTTAAATAATACTAATTAATATGTTTGCGTGGCTCTAGATCATAGTACCATCATAACCCATTGACCCTGCCATTGATCTGACCTGCTCATCCAGCAGAGTTGGTTAATGACACATGTCTATTTGTGCATTGTACATGCACTTTATTATCATCACATGATTTTCTGCTTTAGGACTAAATATCGAAAACCTCTCACCAGTTTTAAATTGTAATACAAGGTAATGATATTGCACTCCTTCATTAACACTTGACAGTGTACAGCATTTCAACACCCCATTGGTAGACTACAAGTTACTGGATTTATTTTCAAAATTCATGGCTAAGGCTAATACTAAAGTACTTGTACAAGTACATAGCAGTTGTATTAGTCCTCTTGTAGTAAGACCAATATTATGCTACATGTACTGTCTTAATAAGATTGTTAAATTTCTAATTGATTATGAATACACTAAGCACACATACATTATGGGACAGTTTCCAACAATATGACCCTAACCCTCTTGCAAGTCTTCTTCATAATAACATGACGAAAAAGGGTGGCTTGTGTTCCCTTAATCGTGACACTTTCGGGAAGTGAGACTGTATTCTTTTAAACAGCCGAGGTCAGCTGTACAATCATTCAAGCCATCCATACTTTCTATCATTGATCTACTAAGGAAGCAAAATGCTAAATACATACAATTGTAAAAGCTCAGGATTTGCCTCCAGAACTAACTTTATGCATTTAAAAAAAATTGTTTCTATACGTAGTATTACTTTATATTGCTCAAATTCTGTTTGAGCAGAATATCTGCTTTTATTATAAGTCAACATAATTTTTGTGAACTGTATGGAAAGTCCTCTATCACTATAATTAGTATCTCAAAAACAACAAATACAATGATACGTTCAAATAATAGTGATACCTTTGTAGCAGGCCCACTGAACTGCCACTGGTTGATTCTTGCAAAACCATGGTGTGGTCTGCCCATATCCCAGCTTCCAAATTTAGCTTTTGAATTATAAATATTGCAACAAAACTGCAATGAAATGTAACAATAACTTACGAAACACAACAGGTATTCCTCCCATTATTGGTGTCCGGTTGTCGAATATGGAGCCCTTGCTAGAATGAGATAATTTAATTTGACGTTTTCATAAACAACCAATGCCACACCTAACAAAGATCATCTCTGTTCCATCCTGTATCCATGATTGCAATGTTGCACCTAACAATGAGTACACAAGAGTCAAATAAAAAAAATTTGGAACTCCAAAATTTGCTTCATCTTGTATTTCAAAGCAAAACTGTGCACACTACTTGCTTGTTAATGTTTAATCATATTAAGTTATGTACAGAAGCAATGGCTGAATATGAAAATCTAATCCCCTTACATATGGCTAGCCTGAAGGGTTGAATTGTTACATCCCCTCGCGTAAAATAGTAAAAAAAGTTTTTATTATTATTATTTTTAGTCCTTCATTTGGAACACTGCATATGATTATCGTATCCATGAAAAGGTGTAACGCATGTTCAAGTTTTCAAATTGTTTAATATTCCTAGACCTAGGTGATGTGGGACTGACCATCATGAAATTTTAATTACGCGTATGTTTCAATTAGCACGCGTCAACTTTGACACGTTTAAATAAGCGATTACGTAGGTCCCTATTTATACGATCCCACTTAAGATATATTCTTCTGCAGTGCTTACCAAAAAGATTGATTACGGCCTTATTCTTGCTGTCTCTAACTAACTCCACCAGCTGTGATTGTTCCCCAGTCGCCATATCCCCAGCGATAATGATCAAATTAGCGAATTAATTCGATCTCCACAATAATTGTAATAATTAATAGCCTTGATTCGATTTTGATTTGCTTACGCACGTGATTGCAAGGAAGTGAGTGCACGACAGTGTTACAATTTTATCGACTCGAACTGTAACGTTATGTCTGCACACCAAGCTCTAGTGGAGATATTCCGTGATGAAAAGAATAAAGCAACTGTGAACTTGTTTGGTAGGGGCCATGGCCAGCTCTTAATCTGTAAAATTTTGAAATGGTTTTGGTGCATAACTGTTGCAGGGGCCACACTGGTGTCTTGGATTCACGATGAAACGGAGATGATCTTTGTCAGGTGCGTAATGTAATTGCGTATTGTAGCTTTGACTTATGAGTGAGCCCCGCCCCTTCCCTCCCTTTGACATTACATGTATTGTATGCATATAACAATGGGTTTAATTCATAGCAAAGGCTCTACCTTTGACAACAAGAAAGCAATTCGCGGAGGAATTCCCATAGTGTTTCGTATGTTACTAGTACTGTTGGTTTGGTTATATAAGGGCGTTAAATTTGATTTTACGTAATTCCAGCTAACTTTGGACCGTGGGATTTGGGCAGACCAAATCATGGGTTTGCCAGGATCAACATGTGGTCTTGCACTACGATGCCAGTAAAGGTACTGAGCAGCTTAAATCTTTTTGTCATGGTACATACAGTCAGCTTTATTATGTGTTTTGGTCATTCATTTTGTCTGTACATATATACATCGTTCAGGTATTGCATACCATGTACTATGTTAAGTATATGTGCAAATGAATTATGCCTATAACGCTAAAATTGTCTGTTTATACATATGCTTGAGTGAATCTAATAAGGATGAAAGTGTATGAAAGAAAGAATAATTAAGGCATCAGATATATTCTAAAACATTTAGGGCACATATTTGTATTGATTTATGAATGTGTTTGGGTCATGTATTGAACATAGAATTGTAATAACTGGGGATAAAAGACAGTGAAACTTTAAAAAGTGCTGTGAGGTGATGCTATTCATCAATTATATATCTGCTATGAATTTATGATGATGATGATGTTAGTCCCTACCCCTAACCCTAACCTGCCAATGTCAATGATGATGTTAGTCCCTAACCCCCTAACCCTAACCTGGAAAGCAGTACGACCGCACAGTTATATGTACATGTAGAGCATCTCCTATGTTGGAGGAATTGAGTTAAAACAATCTCACATCTTTTAGTAACTATAAGTGTACAAGCTTTTAGAGAATGTCACTTTGATTTATAGGACTGTAATGGGGATGCTACAGCTGTTTTCACATACAGTGACACTGAAGAGACACGAAAGATGTGGCAGGACAATAGGTACATTGAAATTCTCATGCTTTATTTGTTGTGGCTGATCATGATTTGATTCAACCCTATAGGTTTGAACTGAAATACACTGTAACTGTGAAGGTAGATGGCTTGAACACGCAATTGGAGATCAGAAATTTGAACAGTTGAGTAATATTTAATTGCCATTTGCAGTATATGTCACATAGAGCCATTATTTGGATTGCATACTTGCAAGTGCATGTCTTCGTAATGAAGGAAAAAATTAATTTCACACAGTTCACTGCTAATCAGAACTATCATTGTATATGGCTTTGTTTATAGTGTACAGCTATGTGCTTTGTTAGGTTTGTTCTCACAGTGCTCACACATGTATCTGACAAAATTGCCAACGTCTGATGTTCAAAGAAACAAGTAAAACCTGCGTATGGAGATTATTATGTCCTTTGATATAATAGCACACTCCACCCATAAATAGTGGGTTAATCTACCCAATGTCTAATAGCAAAATGGCAGTACTATACACTGCATTCCTGTACATTCAATTAGCATCAACACACAGACGTTTTTGTGTTGATATAGCATACTTAAAATGATGTCACATGTACTGTAGTATTTTGTGCCGCATGTTTATGTACCAGAGAAGCTTAATTTCAGTGGCAGCACAAGGTAAACTTAAATTGGTATAATGTGAGCTCAACAAGCAACCAGTAAATATACCGTTCAGTATATACAACTCCTAGGCAAAACCTGTTTGACAGTCTTTAAAACTCACTGTGTGTACACATGACTCTGCACTAAACAGCTTTATGTTAAATTTTTCTTGCAGAAACTGCTGCATTTGATTTCACTTGTCTGTTTCACACCTACTTCAACGTTCCCGATGTTTCAAAGATAACCATATCTGGTCTCAGTGGATTGACATATAAAGACAAGGTGTGTGATGGCCTAGCTGTCCTTTGTGAGATTTGTTACTTTTCACAATTGGTCACAATGGTGTATAATCCTGACTTCTACAAACTTCAAACAGTATGCATATTGACAACCAACCTAAAAGGAAGTTACTATTAATATGTAGTAGCACTTAGAAGTGAGAAGTGCATTACATTTTGAGATACATCTACTATAGAAGTAATGGTGATGGGTACAGCTTGATCCATGTAAGGAAATATATCATTTAAAAAATACAGTATTGTCGATTTATTGTAGCAACTCATGACACATGTAGTATTTTTTATCACTACCAGGTTTCATTGAACACAGTAGTTACAAATCATATTGATAGCCTATGCAGTTGCACTTACCCTTCATATATACTCAAAGTATCCTATATTGCACTTTTGTCCTACAGAGCTTTAAAATGACATATACTTGCATCTTAAATACTGTGGGTATGTAATAACAATCACAAAAATTGTTCCGTATAATAAGTACCACATTCTTGCACATGTATAAATCAAACATCATACCTAAATTAATTTGCCATGAGTAAGCACTTTCTTATAAAAACCCTCATAGACTGACAGCTTTAAGGAGAAATTGGAGAAAGATGAGCCCAAATATATCAATGGTTATACTGATAGGTGAGTGCTACACTATAGGTGATGTGTGAATTAGTGATAAACTCATACATGTATATTTATCTGGTGAGACAGGGAAGTGTACAAGAGACTACTTTTCTATGGCATGTTTGTGTGTGCAAATGTGGTATGTGTATGGGTGCATGCAGAAATGAAGGGAACTATTTCAATCTTATAGTGGTTTAAATACTCATTATTATGCACCTTAAAAAAAATTCCAGTGTTTACGCATCTGCCTCGAGGGATCATCTTGTTACAAATGTAGCGGGAGGCAAAACATTGTGTTTGAAGAAGACAAACTTTCCTGATACAGGTATGGTCAAAATGTATTTGTGTATTTGATTTTAAAAGCACATTCTTTTGACTAGAATAAACATACATGTGTTTACGTTTTCATTGATCCTTTCAGTAATTTGGAATCCTTGGGCTGAAAGGGCCAAGTCAGTTGAGTTAGTTGAAGATGAGGTGAGTATGATTTAATCTACAGGTGTAGTTTTTCTATAAGATGAATCATTATTTTCAGCTAGGTCTCTTGTGTTAAAATAATTTCACTGTTGCCTCGTTACATTGTTAAGTGCAGATCATTGGATATGGCATAGTAACAAAAACCTGTCTAGCAGGTTGTAAATATTTACGCTTAGTAGATATTATTAGACTCATACAGGAGTGTAGGGTGATTGCATTAATTACAGATGCTATTACCCCCATTATAAGGTTGTCCAGAATGTTTAAAACCCCTATTATTGCAATGATAGCCATTTGCCTTCACTTTATAAGCGCTCATCTGTAGATGTATCCGTGGTAAGGTTAGTCATATATGACATTAATGAAACAATTCAAATAGCCCCCAATGACATGTTCAAATAGCCCAACATATTTTTATAATTGATACAATATTATATCACGGAGCTAAGAACCACCTTTCATTCACATTGAACATGCCTTCGTCAAGTTACCCATTTCTGATCCAGAAGGAGATGAATACCCAGGTTGTATAGTTTTCTCATTACTGTAATGGTTTGTTGTTTGTAGTTCTTTTTAAAATCATTTTTGTTCCAAACAGCCCCTTGGATTTCCTGCAGATAGTAGTTCTGATGGCATGAAACTGGTGAAATTAATTCGTGGTGATGCATGTTAGCAGCAAGTGTAGATGAACATGCACTTAACTTATGTACACACATTGATGGCCTTTTACTCCATACTAAAAGAGGGGTTGTAAGTGGATAGTTCCTGCAATTAAAGTATTGGTAAAACTGTCTTTGAAGATGATGTCTAGTCCTGAATGTATAATTACACTGCAATAACAATAAAAGCTTTCAATAAACGGACCTAGCTATAGTTACATTTACCTGAACAGTACTGGCTCATAGTACAAGTCCATTAAGATAGGTAAGGCTTAAAACTTTTCATAGTTTGCTAATATGTTTGGATAGCTCCACTACCAAGGTTCGTTTTGATGCATATCAAAAGGAGTTAAGCTGTACTTATCTCAGTCTGATCCTAAAAGGACTTGTACCATGTACATTCCAGTAATGCTAAGTTTTTTCCATTGACCTGAATGGCAAATACTTTTTATTTTGCTGTACACCCAGGTGTACTATTGTACCAGATAGACATTGCATTCAGATAACTATCACAGCAAAAAAAGCAGTATCGTGGTAAAAATGTTCATTAATGTATTATGTGTGCATACTAGACTACTTGCCATATCATTCTCTTGTATATAGTATACACATATGATATGTGTGGAAGCTGGGTATGTATCCAAGCCATACACCATCCAACCAGATGAGATATTTGTTGCAGGACAGACATTTCAGATTCTCTAATTCTCTGTGCTATGATATATAGAAGCTGTAAATGTTTGGATAGTATAGTGTGATATGTAGAAGCTGTAAATGTTAATGTTTGACAAGTTTTTAAGAGGTGTGAAATTTGCAATTTGAGGATGGGGACAGTTTTGAGTGCTATAGAAAAGGAGCAAGCCTCACATACCCTAGAAGGTATAAACCCCGTTGGGCTGACAGCTGTCATCTGGGATAGCATTAATCAGGTTGGAATGGATGACGCTCACGAATACGTAGGAATCCAATTTGATACAGATGATGCAGGCTACTCTCGCGTGATATTTTGGGATGCTGATGGTCCTCCGCTACCAATGCCCAGAAAGGTATTCCTGGAAATACTTCTATTTGCGTCCACCGACATCCTTAAAGCCATAAAATCAACTGAATCAAGTGATGAGTTCGAGCGATTAACGCTAGCTATAAAGCACCTTCAGCAAGAGGTGGACTCTTGCCCTGGTGAAACGGTTGAAGAATATCGTAAACTACTTGATGATGGTCGTGTTCCAAACAGTCCTCAGGAATCTGTTGAAGAAGTACGTGTACGCAGAGGATCTTGCCTCTGGGCTAACGGTGATGCTGACGCAGAGAATTGGAGTAGTATTCAGGCGAGAAGGCGCCGAAGCAGAAGCACAAAGGGAATTGAAGGAGTTGTTGAAAGGTTACCCGAATTGAGGAAGCGATACGAGGCAACCATAATTACACGAATCCGCAATAAACTTAAAGCAATTTTTATGTTCAGAGAAAATATCCAACATCGCACGGTAATAGCAGAGAATACGAATACTGACGACATTACATTACCGCCCACGCCACTTGCATATACATGTACAAATTCCAATTTGGAAGTTATAAATGAAGAAGAAATATAACTGAGAATGATTTGGACAATTGTCAATAATATTCCGGACTAATTTCACCTGTAACCAATTGATACATCAGGTAAGGCATCGTCCGTATATGAAGCTGCAAGAGGAATAAGTTGACACTGTTAGCATTTTGCATATGATTGTGGTCAATGACATGCCAGTTTTATTATTGGACTCACATCTCCCACAGTATTTGCCAAAAGGTCCACAACATGGCTGTGATCCATCTCGACTGTGCTGATACCATTGATTTCAATTATTTTGTGACCAACTCTAACTCCACTTCGTTCTGCTATTGTTCCTCGTCGCAATGAGCATATCTTACATAATTTCATTTCATGTAAGATGATAAGAGTGCAACATATATTGATGTATTGTACATGTGTTTCTTGTGATAGCTGATTCAAAACAGATGCTTATCAGCAATAAGAAAATTGTAGCAGTTCAAATTTTAACCTGTAGGCTTTAATTGTTACACTATGTGTAGGTAAGGGGTAAAATGCACACGATGCAATTGAAGTTCAAATTTGCAGCATGGGCATATTCACTGGCAATATTCTAATAAAAGTGATCCACAAAAAGACCAATTTTTTTTACGTTTTGTGGTTATTTGTTTGTAACTTTTGAACCATACAGTCATAAGAGATGCAAACGTTTCAATATCTCCAATCATTTCTACATAAGGACTACGGTTTTGATGTTAGTTTACAATGCATGGTAATCTAGGTAAACAACTTGGTTTGTGAAACATTTTCTCATCACTGTGCCCTGCAAGAATGTAGTAATAGCCCAAATTTATTTTATGGATACTACTGTATGGTCCCTATGTACATTAAAGTAATCAGCCCCAACTATTACTGGTTATTAAGATCGGTCCCGTTCAATGCGTTTCTGAGGTTATTTCATGCTTTGCAATGATTCTAAAATGATTTAATTTGAATTTGACTTAATTAAGATGAGATCTTCTGGAATACGATGGAAGAGTCACTGGGGTATTTATTGGTGCCATGGTATCAGCATTAAATGGCTCAAAAGTACGAAAATTGCGCTGGTTTTTAGGATTTCTCCGTATATCATAGTATAGCTATGGCTCCGTGTCATGATTTTGGGGTTTGTTCTTGAGCTATTATGTGTTCTAACTGTAGAACAACATAGATCAACTAACAGACTGCCAAAAACATGAAACAGAGCCACAGTTTTACTACACACGTATGACATATGAAGAAGCCTTTAATTACTTATTTAATGCTGATACCAAGGCACCAATAAAATATTATAAGAATACATTTCCATCGTATTCGAGAAGATCTCATATTAAATAGTTTTAATTACATGTATTGTGAAGCTCGAAACAACCTCAGAAATGCATCTAACGGGACCGATCTTAATAACTAGTAAGAGTTGGGGCTGATTACAAAGGGACCATACAGTAGTATCCATAGAATAAATTTGGGCTCTTACTACATTCCTGCAGGGCACAGTGATGAGAAAATGTTTCACAAACCAAAGTTGACCATGCATTGTTTACACTTAATAAAGCATAGTCCTTATGTAGAAATGATTGGAGATTCTGAAAATAACGTTTGCATCTCTTATGACTGTATGGTTCAAAAGTTACAAACAAATAACCACAAAACTAAAAAATTTGGTCTTAGCATTGTATGCATATTACATCACCTCAAAACAAGTATTTAGAGAGTAACAATAGATGCACTCACTATTCCATCTTGAACACTGAATCCTAGTTGGAATTTCACATTGGGTCTTAATATTTTCAAGTCAAGCACAGGTGGGCAGGAGCAGATAGCCATTCTCACCATACTTAATGCCTTGCATTTCTTGCAAGAGATATACGTGTAGTACACGTATCAGTCCAATATGTATAATTGTTAGCATAAACACCTTACAAACCTTGATTTGATGAATACATGATTTGAGTGGCAATCCAATAACACTCACACCATTGATAGACATAATATGGTCTCCAACATTTAGTAATCCACATCTGAATGCTGCACCTGTCTTATCCATATATGCTACTACACAAGTAGGAATGGGTGAGCCATAACCAGACTCCATAACTACAATTCCCATCATCTCTCCTGGGTTTTTATGGAGTACAATCTGAGAGGAGGTGGAGACATACAAAACTTATAAAATAACTGCTACATAAAACCTAGGTGTTAAAGTGTACTATACATGTATGTACCAATTAGGAAAAAAAAATACAATGCATTTATTTGCTGAATATAAATTGCTGCCAATGTTATCAATACCTGCTTTGTCTTGGTGTCATCTACAAAGGAGTCCAGATCTACACAGGAAGCTGATTGAGCATTTAGAACATGACGAAATTCAGCTTCCTCAATATCTTCTTCTTTTATACCATTCAACTTCAAAAACTCTCTGTAAGCTGCTGTAAAGGCTTCACCTATCACAAGGGTCAGATGTCTTACCTGAGACAAGAATTATAATTATAATAAAAATTGCATGCTATATTATAAGGTTGTACATTACAAGCATCCAGGATATGACACGTCATTTTTGGTGTTGTAGAAGGTGGAAGACGAACCATAATGACAAGTGTATTGTCAACATCGGCAACAAAAGAAATCGTATTAAGAGGGTGATCCATTAAGTCCACCTGCATGTTGTTCACATTATAACATAATTTACACTTTACATGAGAGCACCATACATTTGTCTTGCTGTCAGCAATTTTTATAGCTTCAGTTGATATTTTAAGCTGTATTGGAACGCGTGGCTGTGAATCATTCTCTGGATCCTTAAAAAAAAAAAATCATCAGTGCATTATGAACATTATCTACTCTACCTTCACCAGGGAGACAGCAGCTTCTGCTTGTTGCATCCTTGCCAATTTTAGATCTGTGAGGACAGGGGTGGAGCCCAGATACTGTAAGTAAAAAAAAACGTAGTATTCACATCACAGTGTCAAAAGTATTCTCATAATTAAAAAACAGTATCTACGAACTCAAGTCAAAGACATTTTAATTCATACTCATTCTAACTATACATGTAGATTCAGGCAAAAGATTATATATACACACATGTATATTCACTGGATTTGTGAAATCTCATTTCACTTCACAAGCAGCTATTTTCATTCAACAGTCTTTATCTTTATTAAAACACTAGGCAAATATTAACCTGAACAGGAACAGAAAGTAACAATGTGTGTGCTCTACCACAGGTAATGATGAAATGAATTTCAATTCTAGGATTATGCCAGTAGAAGTAATCAAACTAGACTCACATCTATAAATACGTTTAAAGTTTGCATACAAAAACCGCACCCAGATAAATTGGACAAACATTAGTACTGAAACCTGTATGTAGAACTTACTGCTATCATCATTCAGTAAAATCAATATAGGAAAAGCATTAAAGGTTAACACAAACAACAACTTTTCTTATCTAAAGTGAATTACAGGTTAGGAAAAAATACCACAAACCACTAAAGTACAATCTCACATGAATAAAAGTTAATTTGAAAGTAGCAGAAAGGGTTATGCATTGAAGGTTTGGGATGATGGTTTCACGTGTTCATTTATATGTGTACTGAATCAATGCTTAAGCTGCAAAACTCATACAGATAGGATCACAAATGTATGGAGTATCAATTTAGCAAGGCCAAAAATCAAAAAATACATCATGTTTCTCAATCAAGGAAAATTGTTTATAAATTAACCACAAGCAGTTAATTAATTGGTAATTGTTGTTAAGCATTCTAACAGCAAAAGAAGACATGCTCATGAAATAAAATTAATAATTCATGTCTCAAGATCCCTATTCATTTCAGTTAAATATTATTAACATTAATAAAGTAAGGTGGGTGATAAGATAAAAGCTGCAAACTGTATTTAATTAACTATTCTATCTTGACAATGTACTTGATTTAAGGGCCATTGTACATGTATCTTGATTTAGTGGTTTGAAGTTATTAATAAATTCGGCCAAGTGAATATTTAGTCTACATCAACATTTAAGCCCACATTATTAGAGCAATTTTCAGTTGATTAACTGTTTATGGTTAAATTTTCTTGATTGCGAAACACCCTGTATATGAATTATACATATGCCAATATACATGTATAATTGCAATGTACATGTACACAACTACTTAAAACCACTACCCAGATACTTAAAGCAGCTAACATTAATATGCAGAAATATTTATCACGCATTGGAAATCAGATGGCCCATCAATATGTAATCATGCACAAGCATTACCTCAAGTATTGCCGTTTTGCTTGTTCTAGAAAGTATTATTTAATGCATTTCGTAGACCTGACATTGCATAAATTAAATAAATTGTTGCTGTCACCATATCCAGTGCACATTAGAACTTTTCCCAATCCTAATTTTGCAGTGTTTGAACTGAATATACAATGATCTCTATGAAACAATTCTAAATTCTGGCCATCCATCAAGGCACAACGCAAATGTCAATATTCTTTTGCGCATCCTAAAATGTTCCAGTGCCAAGAAGAAATCATCTTAGAAGCAATTTTAGAAATAAATTTGAAAAATGGTTTCTCAGAAACTGTCCATGTCAAGATGGCAATAGTTTGGGTGTCAGCCATTGTACTGGGAATACACACAAAAAAGGTGGAGCATGCAGATAAGAAGACCCAAAAGTGGCAAATATAAGTGTCATTCACTGGTTGTATCTCTAATCGTATTGAATTGTATGTACATGTACAATACAAGATAAAATTTAGCATTCAAAAGGGGTTTGAACTTTGACCATGGTGTTCTGAACTGTCTCACAGAGTATCTTGCAATCGAATGCGATCCAAGGCAAGCTGAACTGAACCTTCAACATGGTGAACTGAACATTAGGTCTCTTGCCTATCACAGCCCTTCATATACATTTACTACATAAGCTGTAAATATTGGCTCTGCTCTGACACCAGTAGCCAACCCATTGTATGCATTGAAAGCCTTTAATGCTGAACATTGCAAGTCCTAATGACACCTTATCTGTTAAAGATGACCTCGTCACCAACAAGTACTCTCCTGAAAATTGGTATTTGTATGTATAAAGCTCCATCTGCTCAATAATAACAACTGTCTTAAAGCAAGTACTGAATAGTACTTATTACAACAATCTAAACAAGTGAGGCAGACTACTACAAACATAGCAGCAGCATATCAAAATACTGCTAATGGCTTACTTCTGCCTCATATTTTACACCAGACTTGAGTTCCTGAAGAGTATGCGAATTGTACCCTGGTGTTGGCTAAAGAAAGATAACAGCATTAACATATAAAATACAGTAAATGACAAAATAGTGTAAGAACACCTATACAATTATAAAGGAAAAAGCTTTTTACCGTATGAACAACATTGTTGCTTCAATATAAGGTAGGTTTATGGTTTATGTTGAGTATGGTACTCATATATTCTGCATAGTTAAGAGTACAATACGGACAATAGCTAATCATCCATTATAAAACTACATGTTGTAATACAACTTGATGTAACTGACCTGTGCTACACCAGATTGTGCCTCAGGATGGCCAGTGTGATGCCCACATTCTGTATCCACAGCCGGTTCATCAGCAAAACGAACTTTCCTTTCTCTCGACGACTTCTTTTCAGACACCGTGTCATTGTTGTTAGAATCTTGGGAAACTGAAATGTTTAAGTCACTGCAATCAATATCTGAATCTGACTGAAGTGCTTCACTGAACAGTTCAAGAGCGCGGTCTGCAATGATATTATCTGGAACTGCACATTCGTTTTGCAATTGATCCTCTGAAATTCTAAGTACATGCTGCTGTTTCTTAATAGGCTCCGGAAGTTCAACCTTTGAGCCTTTCATGTATTCATCATTGTTCAAGCTCAATGTGTCAGGAAAATGACAAGGCACAGGAAATTCAATGTCAGGTTTTTCATTTGCGCTTGCATTACGGGGAGGGACAATTGTTTCTGGAGCAGTAATATCAACAGTTTCTTCATCCATTGCAATAAAATAAAAACTTGTACCTACATGTATATGTATTGAGAAACAGACAGTAATGGAGCTTCTTCACACACATAGTATCTACAAACGGTAAACAATTCATATCATTAGTACCATTCAGTATTATTTTGAGCCAAAACCAGGCTTCCATGTACATTGATAATTTTAAAAAGAATAGTTCCTATTTTAAAGCAACATGTGATGTGCATCTGTAATCCATTGGATCCATCACAATGTAAATGGACAAGCAATCTCTCTGACTGTAGGTAAGTACATGTATATTTTACCAATTTCTATATAGAAAAGGTGCTTCCAAACACATACATTAGCAATAGTAAATTATAATTATAATGTGCTTAATAAACATGCTTTACACATATGGTTGGTATTAAAATGTAAGGTGCACTAGCAATGCTACCTAATTGTCACATAGAACAGGTAGCACATTGTGGTGTTGCATGTGCAGTTCAGCTGCAACAACCAGCATTGCTTACTAAACTATCTATAGGGCAGAATAAACATTTTGAGCTCCTCTGATGATGAATGCCAAATCACTAAAATCTGTGAATTTAATGCATGTGTGTATACGACTATGTGCTGCATTTACATGTAGCAGAGTGTTAGGGCACATTTAGCAACAAAAGGAAAACTCACTCATACAGGATAAGAAGGAAAAAAAAAAAAAAAACATGGTCTGGAATAGTTAGAGAAAGTTATTGACAAAACTGGTGACTAAAGTGGGTGTATATATGCACATTGCAACAATTACATGTACAAACATGTTGTTCATTGATTTGCATCCAATGAATGACAGAAATGAAACACTTAATGATCACATTAGCATGCTTTAACATCTACAAGAATGCATTAAGCAGCCTGCATAACCACATGCACATGTACGGTTTAAAAATAGGAACAGAAACCATAGGCCAACTGAATAAGAATAGTTCCGGTACAAAGAAATAATCAGTAGCTACATAAATGTTTTCCTGGCAAATACAGTACATGTGTAAACACTATGCAGTAAAATGAAATGAAGAGTAAGTTCCTATCAAGGACCCTTGGTGCCTAAAGCCCTATATAATATCAGAGCCAGTGAGAATGACTTCAAATTCTGCATAGAATATACATTTCACATGTGGCTGCTTCATTTAAAGCAACTGCATGCATGGTGCCACTCTACATAAAACATACACGTATATCAAATTTATTCAAGTACTGATTTACATGAATTTGGGATTGCAGATAAGTGATTTTATTGTGTAACAATGGTAGGGCTTAAATTTTATCTTTATAAGTATGTATGCACAATTAAAACAAATTACAAACCTACACTAGCTCGTCTATATGAGGTCTGCACCCCAGTATTGTGTCAGGACCACCTTACCTCTTGTCACCATGCTCTTTGATTTTATGATTAGTGCAATAACCCTACTTTGGTATTATTATTGCCCAAAAATTAATTACTTTGGTCATGTTATTAAACAGATATGGGTATCTAAAGTTTTGACCTTTTACATCACATTATTTGGTCTTTGCACATTAGTATCTCTGGCATGGTTAGTCCTAGGATAACCAAATTATTATCAGACATAGATTCCACTATGGGTTATCTGTGTGTAATGATGAAATTAATCTATAAGCGACGAGCGCCCGGTTAACCTGTCAATTGATAGGTATACCTGTCAATTTTCACCTACACTCAAGTATTAATTGGACACGAAAGTTTATACTTAAAATGGCGTCACGAGGACCTGCTGGGACCCACCTATCAGCGCCCAACAGAAAGGCTGTATATCATTTGCAACTCCCAAGCCAAATGAAGTGGTTTCTCGTCAAGGCGGGCAGTTAACGAAGGCATTAATGCGCACATTGGTTCGAGCTAGAAAGAAGCTATTATAAATGGCAAAGTGGTTTCCATCACAAAAAACTCGTGGCGAGTTGAGTGGTCCATTGGTGGTGAAGGAATCACACAGGATCACTGGAAAGGCATCAACGTACTGCTGCTCTCAAATGAATATTTTTGCCCCTAAACCCCTAGACAACATGCATGGCATGTGAACCCTACACACATATAAAGTTGTATTTTGTTACAATGCAATGTAAACCTTTCATCAACTTTTCTACAATAAAATACCTAACACTCTGTTTGACAGGTTAACCTGTCAAATTTCGACAGGTTAACCTGTCAAAATCTTCGTCACTTATACATTAAGGCAAAGTTGAAAAATACCATTATGTAAAATACAACAGCAAATTATATTACTCGAAAACTAAATTTTAAAAATTCCCATTCTCTAACAGCCATAAGTCTTCCAATATTCAGCCTACATGAGAAAAAGGTTATTTTTAACACTGCTCATCCTCTGGAACCTAACCAACACGCCAATTGAATAAGTACGATAGTGTATTTGAAATTCATTGGTATAAAGTGCACTGACTGTCAAAACAAAGGGATGGGGTAAGAACTATGAAACTATTATGAATGAAGGCAATTAGGCAAAATGGCTTCAGTCATCTCTTGCTTTGCATAGGTTAGTATAGTAGCTGTAGTTGGGTTCAATTGGGAAACTATATCAAACATGTCCACATCTAGCATGTGCATGTTGGGGTCTTCTGGAAACATGAATGATGGTGAAGGTAAATGTGGATGATGATGCAGCCCAGCCAACCAAATCCATCATATTCTATCAATGATGTAACCGTGTATGGAAGTTGGTTGCTTGCTCGTTCTTTGGTTTTGGGGAAGATATAAAGCGAGTGGCACCATAGATATTAGCTTACTTTAATATCTATGGTGGCACTTATATATCACAGACAACATCAAGGACTATAGTTGGGTGCTCATTCTTATTCGGTACTATATTATTGTGTTATGTCTTAGAAACTCAGCTTTCTAAGATGTGGCTCTCAGAAACAGCTGGCTGTACGTGTAAGGAACTGGCTAGATAGTGCACAAAACTGGTCTATGTTACGTGTTGACATGGCTTGAAATAGGCCTACTAGTAGATCATGGCACCGAAGTGATGGTCATCAGGAAGTGGAGCGGATCATGTGCATCACCGTCATATGCAAACATGAAGTAGTTGTTGGAGAAGTACTACCAGTGGGATTATTTAAAGAATACTATCATCCTTGTTACTGCAGTACCGGTATTGTATAAAAAGTAAGAAAGCAGATAACAGTTGAAATGAACAGCTAGGCACATAAATGTAGCTATCCCGTATACATGCATACTAGTAATAAGCCAAATTTCATCGCTGCGTCGAAGTTACAAGTGTGATACTGTAGTAGCACTATTTACACTACAGTCATCTTTTTGTAACTCACCTTGGTTAAGTTGATACAAGCGTTCCCTTTGTTTTGATTTGATATACGGTATATTCGCATTTGGCGTGGCAGGTCGACTGGCGGGCGGCACAGCTGTACTAAATGAATATATTTAATTGCTAAGTAACGTGGATGATTTTGCATGCAACGAAATGGTAAAAGATTTATGTGCAGTTCAAGGAAAAGTTTTCGTTTACATTGATACATTCTTTTCAGGAGTCTTCGTTCTTGAGACCGCCGCAGATGAACGCATATTTCAGTCGCATTTCCCCAGAGGAGCTGGTAAAACCCAGACAAATCTTCAAACCATTGGACATGCAACAAAAAAGTTAAGATTTGTATAAGTGTATTATTTAAAACACAAATTACTATTTATAGCGTCACAAGAAATGGTAGACGCAGTACCGCTCTGTGCAGTAGCAGATCAACAGAAAACTGGCGATAGATTGACTGCTCTGCATTCACGTTTACACCAAGAAGCAGACAAAATTAGGAAATGGAAAACTGCTACTGATATAGAGCTGCGTCAGAAGGTTTGTGTCACTTTGACAAATCAGAAGGACTACTGACCTGATAATTGTATACCGGTTACCACTATTTTCTTTAGATGTGCTCAAAAATAAATAGTGGATAGACTGAATAGGCTGAATTACACATTGAAGGGCTTATACCGCTAGTAAAGTTTTACTAGGACATTTAGTTGATTGTTTTGAATTAATTATTGCGTTCATATACTGGCACTTTGTTGTATTCACCATCCAACAAGGCTTGGCCAAGTCTTGTGGGCTGGTGAATACAATATGGGTTCTTTAACTGGCACACACAATAAGAAATATAGTAGTTAATATAGGTTCTAGGTTCAAAACTTTACATTAGGTCCATCACTGTGTGGTTCTTCGTTTGTAAATTTATTATTATTTTTTTTCAAATTACCATTTTTCAATGCTTTAGTATGTAATGAATTCATTAAAAAAGCATGAAACTATCTCTTTATAACAGGAAAAGCAATTGCAGGATGCAAATCACAGCATTGAAACTCAGAAGAAGGCATTTTTCGAATTACAGGTAACAATCAAGTATATGTTATTATTTAATGTAGGCGATCATGTTGATACATGTGCTTCTAAGAATAGCCTTTAACCAGTTGGTAAATCTTCAAGTACTCACTAAAGCATTTATTTCACTAGAGAACTGATTGTTTGATATGTTTTCTTAACGACATAGTGGTATCATGGGCGTGAATTTAATATTTACCAATTATGAAGCCATTAATGTTTATTTTTTCGATGATGCTGTGGACATCAATAGGTTGAACCACTTTGCTCTGCACCACTGTATACCCAGTGGCCATCGAATTGTCACATCTTGTATAATTTTGTGCCTTACCTTTTTTCCCCTACATCTTTTGAAGTGGGATCTTCTCCTCTGACCGTAATTAAACGATGTCTAAAATGTTTGTTTTTTTTGCCAAGCCCTAAAATCAATAGTCATAATTAACATACTACACAGTTACCAGGTGTTCACAAAGGAATGAAATCAAATTGAAATGAATTAAGTATTTGAGTTCTTTAATTGCAGTTAGGCAAATATGTATAAGTAATTGTACATTCATGCATAAAGATATTCAAAGCCCTCTATTGCTATTATTGATAAGTTATTCAAGATTAGGGTTGGTTAATTGATTTTAATAATTGCCTACCACAAGATCTGAATATAGTATTGACATGTATAAATTTGCTTTACATGTAAGTAGAATTATTGAAGCTGTAATGAGTTAATTAGTCCATTATGAAGGAAAGAACCATCGTATTTTATAATGGTGAGTAGTCTTTTAGTATTTTTAAGTTTTGACTAGTAAAATGCCAATTGAATTCATATACATTCAGACTTTCATAAGGGTTATTCTGCATTTGAAAAATCTCTTAATTAAAATTAACTATGTCAAATTAATTAATTATTAAAGTTGAGCTGCTAAAAGTAATGGGATTTTAATTTTGTATTTGCCTAACGGAATCCTTATATATTCATAAGTTGATTTGGATTGATTTATATCATAATCCTATTAAGGAAAATATGTGTTGCATATGTAGATGTAAGTGTATTATCCTTCACAGTAGAGGGCTTTCCTTAGCATGTGCCCGATTTCTTTGTGACGTACATTACTCTGCCACACACACAACAGTATGGTGTCCTAGGGACCTTTCGCCTCTGGCAGTACAGATTTGCATCAGCCAGCTGTTGTGAAAGTCCAATGCAACTGTTCTATTCCACAAATTAGCAGCCCTTGCTTTATCAGTCACTATGCTCATACAAGCTTGTAGTTTCATGTGTTGCTACTTGGGACAATCTGACCCAAGCATAGTCACGTTTTGGCACTACCATCCCAAGCTTCTTCCTAACTTAGTTGTAGTTTCGCATTGTTGGGATGATATGATCTCTCAAAGTGGTGATTTTTACATGTTTTTGTACTGTGACTCCTATCTTGCTGACTATCACAACCATCACACAGAACTGGCAATCGTAGTAATGGTCGATAATATAGCAGTGCCAGTGAGTCCCGAAATTCAGTGGCCGATATATCAAAATGATGGTATGCCATTGGTATCACTGTCAACCATGCTGAGGTCTTTCCATCAATTCCTTGTTGTATAGCTCTCTTCTTGTTGCCGTCAAAGGTTTGTAAAACTGAATTCAGAAGGTTCTGGTATTGGATTTCAATGTCTTGATTTAATTCCCGGTGTAGCTTCGAAAGGTGGTCTATGTGATTAAATACTGAGAAGAATGAATTACACTTGATTGCATCAAATTTATGAGCTGTACATTTTCTTAAACTTGCAAAGGAAGATACAGCTGTTGATAGAAGATCTCGAATTCCCAGTCCTCCACGACGGGCTGGAAGTGAAAACAGTTTCACTGGAATAAAGCTGGCCAAAAGATGTCGTTCAATGCATTGCGCAGGATTTTAAAGCAGGATTCACAATATGGTACCTCTCTTTGCAGGTAAGACCATTGGAATTGCAGTGATTTGGAAAGAGCTGCAATTGCAGCCTGGGAGTATAATTCGGCTGCCTCAGCCAATACACCCACTCCAGATGTCCATGTTTTAATCTTCTCTAAAACAAAAGCATGCACATCCTCTTCCCCCCCAATGAATGAATCCTCCCATGAAACGATGTCCATGAACTATTTTTACTCCAAGTTCTCCAAACAGTGCCTAAGTTTCAGCTTCCTCTGTGGCTCTAAGAACCAAAACCATCTTTTTAGGTTCAGGGTGGTAACCATAATTTGGACCTAGTTTACATAATTTCTGGAACCAAACTTTCAAGTTTGAAAGTTTCGCAGTGCAGGCTGAATCGTCGGCGTACCAGTTCTGGATCGACTTGCCCTGATCTGTAAGTAAGTGGCATTAGAGTGGCAGCATTCATTAGCTTTGAAAGTGGATCACTCTGTGCAACACCTTCTTTGCTAAGGATTATATCAGAGCTGCCCTGTAAAAAGGAGTGGTGCATAACCTCTATAGGTGTTAAATAGGAAACGTTAGCATCTGGGCCAATGAACTCTAACATTCCATAAAGCTGCAGATCTATTGAGGAAATTAAAGGCATTCTTGGCATCGACCTACATGTATATAACTCCCCATCCATCTTCACGATGCTCATCATATAGCTCTCTCATGGCATGAACTGTGCCTTCAATTCCTGCTCTCTGTCCAGAGCATAGCTGATCTACTCCACACAATTCCTTAACATCAATACCTGTAGCCAAGGCCGTCTATTTTTCTACATACTTCCCCACAGCGATAGGTCGCACTCCAGGGCATTTATCAAGTGCTATCAATCGACAAGACATAAGTGCCTTGATTTGTGCCCATTCTACTACACCATTTGCAAGGCATCTTACCAGTTTACCATCAGCATCCCTCAAGGTGCTACTAGAAGAGCCAAACCTCAAAAGGTAGCATTGCCATTGAGCAACTATTGATCCTCCTGGGCCAGAAGTACCACGAATCCTCCTTGCAGCGTTTTCAATATGTGAACCTGCGATGTCAACATCAACAAGTGGAGGAAGTTCATCACTTGGCAAAAATGATCATGTGCCTGACTGTGGTGCTTCTGGATGTTTCTATTGCAAGATTTGTGCAGCAAACTTGCCATTTACCAGCTGAGAAAGATCTAAAGCACCTCCACTACATGCTAGGTCTGTCAATCACCTTACAGCTGATCTGATGTTCCCTCAAAGCATTAGGTTGGAAAATACCCTTAGGACATGATCCTTGCTCCTGTCCAAGTTGACAACCTGCCTCCATTCATCTATTCTCCTTTTCAAGAGCCTTTGAAATCAGCACCTTTCTTCACCATTTTATCTCTTTGCATCATTACTGCTAGAAAGGCTATTACACGTTCTGAGGGAGCAGACTGTCTGCTTTCCTCTGCTAAACGGTCAATAATCTCTCTTCCAATAGAACAACCCCTTGGTAAAGTATAGTGATTACCTCTAACAGTGACAACTTTTCTCCAATATTTCACCCAATCTTTGCTTTTCAACTTCTGTCCTTATCCAGTGACTCACCAAACGCTTGACAAATTTTACCATTAACGAATTCAGAATAGGTGGCACTCACCATCATTTGGGTTGTGAGCTGGTCTACTGGTTGAGATACCAGGGGTGGGCCCAGAGAATGCGGCTGATATCTAAGCGGTGAGGATGAAGATTGCTGCGATTGCGGTTGCAATTGAGGTTGCTGCGGTGGTCGAACCAAAGATTGTGAATATGATGTTACAGCTTCGGGAGGAAGTCCGGGAAGTTTGTTCACTGGAACAGATGGCTGTGAGCACATAGGACTAAACGACACTGATGTGTCTTGCACGGGAGAAGACGTAGTGGCGCTTTTATTGGAGTTAGCGCACCCTCCACGCTTAATGGGTTGGCAACAACTACATTTTCTATTGGACTTTACGCAAACACAAACAGCTAAAATCCGTTGCAGGGGTAATACTTTGAAGTTTTAGTATTCACCTTCTGAGACGCCCATCCATTATAAATGGTTCGCATACTTAAATTTGCAGCTTTATTCTGTGATAGAATAAAATAGAGGCGGATGCGAGTATTATTTGGCTTAACTGACATGAGAATCTGATGAGATTAGATTATAAATATACATGTAGCTGTTCAGCATTGAGTATTAATCATGCTGTACATAGAAGCTATTATCCCTAAATAAAATTAAAAATAGTCTAAGGGTAACCGGTATGAACTTTTTTGCTATTCAAATACATGTACCCATTATGAGAGAGTGATTTCGATGGATGCTAAAATTGTTTGCTAGATCACATGGATGCCACAACTGTAATTTGTACAAGAGAGGAAGCACAGTACAAGAAACACGCAAAAGATCACCACTTTGAGAGGTTATATCATCCCAATGTTGCAAAATTAAAGGGTAACTATTTGAATTTGGCACCTGTTGGGTAAAGCTATGAAGGTTTGAGATGGTTGTTTTGAAAACATGGGTATGCTTGTGCCAGATTGTCCCACTTGTTCCATTGAAAATACATGTACTGGTATAAAAGTTTACCTGTGCTGCTTTGGAGGAAATGTATACCAATCGTACTAGACATCTTCGGTGCTTGGGGCAAAGCACAGTATTAGAGTGAACCAAAGAAAAGCTAAGCTTGCCATCATAAAATAAAACTGTTGCCTCGCATTGTGTTGTTTGTACTGCCAATCTACATGTACATGTATGTAGAAATAATATATTCGAAGATTTTTTAAAATACACTTGTGCATAGTATTATTAACATGTTTCGTATAATATGATTATATCTATGCATAATATTTCAAGACTATTGTTACATTTTGAGTGGGCTTTTGGGGCCAGATAAGGTGATTTACTTAATGAATTTCACAGGTTGAAAATGAAGCTTTGGCTGCCAAGGTACATGAAGAAGTGACAAATCAACATGATGTTTGCAAGAGGTTAGTATCAGTATTCAGTGTCCTGATTGCCCAGGAATGCTCTTATTGAAAATTTTAGAATTGAGGCCACACGTGGATTGTGTAATGCACTGAAAGATCATATTTGTCATGTGGAGCAGGTGGTAGAAATTGGAGCAAATGATAGAATGGAATTACAAAAGTCAGGGGAACAACAACATGAGAAGTATAAGGTAAAGCGGTTTCCTTTTTAAAAGTAGTTTATTATTATTTTTAATTGCAGGAACTTGTTGCCAAATTTCATGCAGTCGAACACTATTGGGTTGATCGAGAGAACAGTCTCCTGACTACAAGTATGGATGATTAATTGCATGTGCAGAGGGGCCAGTTGGGCTATCTGATTCATTCCCCAACATGTCACTGAAATTACTTGACATTTGTTTACTGGGTACAGCAAATGCACATGCCAAATAAAACAATCATTCGATGTGTAAAGAACAAAGTAAAGTGGATAGTATTGACAGGATATCAACTTTTACCATTGTGCAAAAATATGATTGCTAATTAAAACTAGTTCTGGTTTCATACACTGTAAGGACTAAAATGTTTAGCATTTTTGTACATGTAGATTCGTGTCCCATTAATTGTTAAAATAGTTATGTACATGTAGCTCATTTCTAATATCGTTGCCTGATGCCATAAATGGGGTTTGAGCTTTGGAAGTACTGATTAATACAATAGTCATACACTTCATAGTTTGGGTTTTGAAGGCTAAACAGACAAGCTGCTGGATTTCAGGGCTGTACTCCAATTTACAGGCTGTATTAGCAATGATTGATTTTTTAAAATAATCTTACTACAAAGATTTAAATTACGTGATTCTTTGAACTATCTAAAGTGCAAAGGTTGTTCTGAGAATAACTGTTTGATCATGATTTCAGATGATTAGGATTTTCTTTGGAAGCAATTACATGTAGTTTTGAAGCTCCATGTAGTGTGTACTCCCATAAGCTCCACAGGCCCTAGAAGCTGACACTTTTTGTATGGTGACTATGAAATACATGACGCTTATGTATCACTCTCAGTATGGGCTAAGTAACAGTTCAGATCCAGAGCCCCTTTGCTGGATCTGCTACCGATCGGTTCAATGCCAATTATAATAGTATGAATACACACCACTGAGCAACTTAAGCATATATTTGTAAAACTGTAAATAACATAAACCATTTACGCACACACACACATACATGTACATACACACACACATACAAACATAAAGTCACCAAGGGCATGAAGGCCTTGGCACAGTCTGTGCTTCTTTATAATGGACTGGCAATTGGGTTTAAAAACCTGTTTTCTCATTGCAATTGTACATACAATGTGGGGATTGTTTGAGGTAACAAATAACACTGCTGCCAAAGGTGTTCTTACTTATGTGTGCTTGCACATGAAAGTTAGTATTGTTTTTTGTAAACATATTCTGGACCAGGAACATGAACATACTTATTTGCCATTTTAGATCCATCATTATCATTGTACATGGTTCTACCAGGCATAACAAGTTGGAACATTTTAGCATGTGAATTTGAGGGTCAAATGGACACATTCACAGCAGCTGATTAATACCTACTAGTCAAATCATTAAAAATAATAATTTACAAGCACATAAAAAATACATTCATTTCTGCAGTTAGTGATGAACAAACTTTGAATGGTTCCTTAAAGAAACAACTCATGTCGCTTTCTGAAGAGGTAAGTCAATTAATAATGAGTTTGTTGAATAGAATATACTCAGGATTAACAAATTCCAATTTATAGATTAGAATTCTTAAAGAATGTTTATGTGCAAGCAAAGAAGCTTCTGAAAGAGCTGAAACTCAAGTTCAGCATTTGAAGGTAAAACAATCTTTTACTCATTTTTAAAATTTGGCCTTTGAATTTGAAATTGCAATATATTTATCTTTTAAAAATAACTATAAATGTTTCCAGCATGTTTCCTAACAAGTCAAAACAATGTTTGAACTTCACTGCATTAACAACCAATGTTTGAAAGTACCTACAGGAACATGGCCAGTAAAATGATGTCATGGTTCACATTTAGCTATGAATATTTTATTCTCAACATTATCCTATGTTTATATTCCGCCTTTTGCAAGGTCTAATCTCCTATAGCTATTGAGATGTGTATTGGCATACAGAAGCAACCATGCATTCATGAGTAGAGGAATTCTATAAATATTGATGTGTTAACTTATTCGTTACTGAAGTACAATTAGTGTGCACTGATGATTTAGCCATTTAGTGGGGCATTGGCTTTTCTGCATGGTTGGCATAAATTGTACATGAATTTGTGTGTGCATACGTTTTTATCTCTGAATTAATGACAGGACTCCTTTATGCACAGTTTAAATGGGAAGTGATTTGATTGCTCCTCCCTAAATATACATCATAGTTTGCAAGGAAATAGTATGATTGACATGCACAGACACAGCAGATATACCACATAATGTGCTATTCATTGCAGAAGTATCACATCAAAGGGTTATAATGTACATGTGTTTTGGGGTTACGTATGCATACATTAGTAACATCGATCAATATGTATGAACGCTTTGCATCTACATGTAATGAATGCACAGCATTAAATTATACATGTTAAATTACAGATTGTTTTGAATTGACCAAGCATTTCAAACACAAAATGCATTGCACTCATGCATGATTTTATATTTTGGTCAAAGGGAGTTGAAGGGAAACTGGAAAAAATGATTCAGGAACTGAAAGCTGATCTTTTTGCTCAGCAAGAAAAGCTTACTCACAAAGATGATGTGATTAAGCAGCTAGAAAGTACCATTTGTGAACAGTTGCAACGTTTAGACCAGTTTGCTTCAGATTCAGCAATATTGCAGCATGAAGCAACGCTACAAGCTGAATCGTATCATCAAGAATGTCAGTTTTTAAAAAGCAAGCTGCTTGATGTTGATGAGGAGAAAAATACATTGTCTAAAAGCATGATTTCATTTCAACAAGATTTAGCAGCACAACGTCTTGAAATTCATCAGCTGGAGGAAAAGTTTGCTGTAGCATGTAAAGAGACTCAGGCTGCTCAAGAAAATGTTATTATTTTAAAAGCGCAGCTTGGTAGCATCAACAAGGAGCTAGAAGAAGCAAAATACTCTATGTCTGCTGAAATATTGAACATAACTGAACAATTAACTGTTCAGGGCAGGGAAAAGTTTGCCATTGAGTCTTCCTACCAAGAATCATGTAAGCAAATTGAAAACATGAACATGCTTCATGCAAGTGAGTTAGAGACGATGAAATCAGATATTGAATGTGCGAAGAACGAGGTACAGATATGGGAGAGAAAAGTTCATGATATTGAAGAGGAACTGAAGGGAAAATGTCAAGAATGTGAGAGTCATTGTAAAGAAATAAGTATGATTGCGCAAGATATTGCATCACAACAAGTGCAAAATATGGATTTGAAACTTAGGGTTCAGATACTTTCAGACAATGACATAAAAATGCAAAGTGAAGTAATGGCACTGAAACAGCAATTGAGTGTCAAGGAAGTGGCTTGTAATGAGCTTGTGGAGCAACTAAATCTAAATAAAAAATTTCATGCAAATGAAATTCAGTCTGTCACTACATGCAATACCTCTTTGAATGAAAAGCTAGAAGAAAATCTAAGCAAGCAAGATTTGCTTCTTCAGTCACATGATATTGAGGTTGCTTCATATAGACAACAGGTATACATGTATATTGAATCATCTTGTAGTACTAAGCTGAAACCACTTCCACAGCTTGCAGATTTGAATGATGAACTGAGAAGATCAAGAGCAGAAATCAAATCACTGGAAGATAGAAGTGAACAAGAGATTCTTAAAGTTAGAAAAGACCAGGAACTAGCAAAGCACTGCTTTGATTCTCAAGTGAACGAGCTGTGTGCAATGCTTGAGAAATACAAGGTGATTGTACCATATAAATTGATGTGTCCATCCATGGTATGTTCAGAGACATTAGTGTGATGTATTTGTGTAATTACAGATAGAGAACTTGAAAATAGTCACACAGAAAGATAGAGAAATAGAGGCATTTCATCAAAGGGTTACTGAAGCTGAAGCACTCAAGGTATATTGGACCTATTTTCGAATCATTATAGTTTGTACATGCATACATCATGTACATGTAGACTTAATCAGTATGCGATACGATATCCCACAGAGATTTATGAATAATAGATACCTTAAATTTGGCTATGTTGGTATTATAAGTTGTAGCTCTTCTTTAAAAGTTATATTATGCATAATATATCAAATGATTCATGGATTTTCTACTTTCATTAATGTAGAGTAGTAAAGAATCCATTTACTGTTTATCAGTGTTTGAACCTGTTGCATTAGTGGTCAATATTATGTTTGAAACCTCTCGATATGTATAATTATAAGTACAAATATAATTATATGGGACAGTGTCCACGAAAATTTGTAACATTATAAAATAATCGTGTTATAGCATTTGAATCACTACATCTTCCGAACGGTAAAGGCTGTCGACTTCTTATTTTCAACACTACACACTAAACCATTGTTCTATGGTGAAATACATTTTGGTGCCTTGCACTTGCTCCATGCCAGCATTGCAACGTTCAATACCCCACCAGCTTCAAACCCAACATAACTTTGTGTAGGAGAGATCAAATTGCTTCTAATTCGGTTTGTAGGTAGAGAGGTCTTTATCTATCCTACGGAGATACAGTTGAACAAACTCCTTGCATTTTTTCTCGCTCGATTCGCGCCAATGATTTGGGCAAATCGCGTCCCGCACAATGTATGGGAGGCGGTGAGTATATCATTGGCACGAATCGAGTGGGAAAAGGTGCACATACATGTAGTTTGTTCAACTGTATCTCTGTAATGGATGCCATAAAAATTAACGAACAGAACAATTTGATAGGTGTAGGACCTCTCTACCTAGAAACCGAATTTGAAGTGATTTAATTACTCCTACACAAAGTTATGTTGAGATTGAACCTGGTGGGGTATTGAATGTTGCAATGCTGAGACGGAGCAAGTGCAAGACACTAAAATATATTTGACCATATAGCAATGGTGTAGTATGAAGTGTTGAAAATAGGAAGTCGATAGCCTTTACCATTCAGAAGATATAGTGATTCAAATGCTATAACACGATCATTTTACATGTATAATGTTATAAAACGTACGATGTTTTCGTGGAAACTGTCCCATATATATATATATATATATATATATGTATAATTGTATATACATATATATTTAAAAATATATATATGGGACTGTTTCCGACAAAATAGCTCTTCGTATATAATTATAAAATGTTATAAAATTGCTTTGTGTTTGAATCATAATAACCTCCGAACGGTTAAGGCTATCAACTTCATATTTTCAACACTATATACCACACCATTTCTCTACAGTAAAGTACATTTTGGGGTCTTGTGCATGCTCCGTGCCAGTATTGCAACGTTCGATACCCGACTGAGTTTAAACCCGACATAACTCTCTCTAGGAGTAATGGAATCGTGGTTTGTAGGTAGTGAGAGGTCCTATATAGGTATCAATGTGTTCTGTTCGTTATTTTTTATGTCATCTGTTACAAAGATACAGTTGAACAAACTACGTGCACATTTTCACGCTCGATTCACGCCAATGATTTAGGCAAATTGTGTCCCGTTCAAGGTATAGGGAGGCGGGGATTTGGCCGAATCAAGCGGGAAATTGTGGATGCAGTTTGTTCAACTGTATCTTCGTAACAGATGGCATAAAAATGAATGAACTGAACAAATGGATAGGTAGGTATAGGCCCTCTCTCTTACAAACAGAATTTGAAGAGATTTCATTACTTGTGCAGAAAGTTATGGCGGGTTTGAACCCGGTGAGGTATCGAACGTTGCAATACTGGCATGGAGCAAGTGCAAGACCCCAAAATGTATGCTACCATAGAGAAATGGTGTAGTATTACGTGCTGAAAATAGGAAGTCTATAGTTTTTACCCTTCGAAAGTTATAGTGATTCAAACTCAAGGAAATTTTAAAACATTTGGGACAGTGTCCAGCAAAATCGGGCTTGTGAGATTATAATTTTGTCACTATAAAATTGCATGTAACACTAAACAACACATCTTCGCAACGGTACAACATTTCCTTTAAAAGTCCGTACACTTGTTCTCACATCATCTCCTATAAACGTATCCCAGCGCTAGTGGTGGAACAAAACAATTGAGCCGTGCTGTTTTACACCGGCCGCTATTATCTAGCTCTGAATACGGCATTTCTTTGCCTATATACGAGTGCCAGCATCAAGAACAGAGGCTATATTGTTCAATTCCGTCACTACTGCTGAAACCGTCCGGTCCTGCGCCGGCATCAATATTAAACAAACGAAACCTCTACTGGTCGTAGCTGTGCAACGACAGGAACATGTATCGAGTAACCAGTTCCATTCACAGAGCAGAAACATGTCGCAAGAGGTTGCTGACGGAGGGGTCTTAGGAGGCTGCTTGAAGAGATCGTACTTGATGATGAAAACATCAACTGCGAAGATCCTTTCCTCCGTGTGCACATTTACAGCCCCCTGAAATTGGCATATTGCCATGCACACACGCCCGACTGCATGAAGAATGTATAATTCCAAAATCATCGCTTTATAGTGCATCCCTATTTGTCGAAAGCTGGAAATGTGCACACTGAGGAAAAGGATTGTCGCAGTTGATGCTTTCATCATCAAGTACGATCTCTTCAAGCAGCCTCCTGCTCCTTCTAAGACCACTCCCCCCAGCAACCTCTTGCGACATGTTTCTGCCCTGTGAATGAAACTGGTTACTTGATACGTGTTTCTGTAGTTGTACAGCTACGGCCAGTATAGGTTTCGTTTGTTTAATATTGACGCCAGCGCAGGAACGGATGGTTTCAGCAGTATTGACGGAATTAAACGATAGCAGCCTCTATTTTTGATGCTGGCACTCGTATATAGGCAAAGAAATGCCGTATTCAGAGCTAGATTATAGCAGCCAGTATAAAACAGCACGGCTCAATTGTTTTGTTCCACTGCTAGCGCTGGGATACGTTTATAGGTGCATCGGCGGCAGGATAAGATTGCGGAATCGGAATTGATTGAATTTTGCAAATAGGAGGGGGTAAATTCAAAGATAGGTATATACGTTCTACAGCCAAAATGCATCATTTGGACCCATGCACACATGGTTAAGTGGGTGATGCATAATTCCAAAATCATCGCATTATAGTACACCCCTACTATGGTAAAATACATTTTGGGGTCTTGCACTTGCTCTGTGCCAGTATTGCAACGTTCTATACCCCACCGGGTTCAAACCCATCATATCTTTCTGTAGTAGTGATCAATTCTCTTCAAATTCGGTTTGTAGGTAGAGAGGTCCTATACCTATCGATTTGTTCTGTTTGTTAATTTTTATGCCATCTGTTACGGAGATATACAGTTGAACAAAGTTTGTGCATGTTTTCCCGCTTGATTCGAGCCAATGATTAACCACCACCTCTCCGTACATTGAGTGGGACGCAATTTTCCCAAATGATTGGCGCGAATCAAGCGCGATGATGTGCACGTAGTTTGTTCAACTGTATCTCCATAATGGATGCCACATAAATTAATGAACATAGTAATATAGCTAATGAACCTCACAACCTGAATTTGAAGCGATTTGATTACTCCTATCGAAAGTTATGGTGGGTGTGAACCTGGAGGGGTATTGGACGTTGCAATACTGGCACGGAGCACGTGCAAGACCCCAAAATGTATTTTACCATAGAGAAATGATGTAGTATTACGTGCTGAAAATAGGAAGTCTATAGTTTTTACCCTTCGAAAGTTATAGTGATTCAAACTCAAGGAAATTTTATAACATATGGGACAATGTCCAGCAAAATCGGGCTTGTGAGATTCTAATTTTATCACTATAAAATTGCATGTAACACTAAACAACACATCTTCGCAATGGTACAACCTTTCCTTTAAAAGTCCGTACACTTGTTCTCACATCATCTCTCTATATGGAAATCGATTTTGGTGCTGTAGTCATTTTCCATGCCGCGAGTACGAAGATTGCTAACCCAGCGGAATAGAATTCAACATTTCTCCATGCACGAGTGTGGAAAACGCATCAAATTTGGGTTGTACATAGAGAAGTCCTTTAGGTATTGATTTGTTTTGTTCGTTAATTTCTGTATCATCCGTTACGGAGATACAGTTAAACAAACTACGTGCACGTTTTCCCGCTTGATTCGCGCCAATGATTTTGGCAAACTGCATCCTGCTCAATGTATGGGGAGGCGGTGATTATATCTTTGGCGCGAATGAAGCGGGAAAACATGCACATAGTTTGCTCAACTGTATCTCTGTAACGGATGATACAGGAATTAACGATCAGGACAAATCAATAGCTACAGGACACTTCTATGTACAGTGACGCGTTTTCAACATTCGTACATGGCTAACCTGTTGGATTAGCGAACTTTGCACTGGTGGCATAGAAAATAATCAGAGCTTTAAAATGGAAACGAACATAGAGAAATGATGTGGAAACATGTGTACGAAATATGAAAGGAAAAGGTTGTACCGTTGCGAAGATGTGCGGGTTAGTGTAACGTGCAATTTTTATAGTGATAAAATTATAATCCCACAAGCCCAATTTTGCTGGACACTGTCCCATATAAATATATAAATATAATTATAAATAAATATATATACATATGGGTCAGTTCACGCGAAAATTGCGCTTCGCATTTATATATAAAATGTTATAAAATTGCCTTGTGTCTGAATCACTATAACTTCCGAACGGTTAAAGCTATTGACTTCCTATTTTCAAAACTTCATACCACACTATTTTCATATGGTAGAATACATTTTGCGATCTTGCACTTGCTCTGTGCCAGTATTGCAGAATTCAATACCCCACTGGATTCAAATCCAACATAACATTTTGTAGGAATAATCAAATAGCTTAAAATTTGGTTTGTAGTTAAGAGAGGTCCTATACCTATTGATTTGTACAGTTTTTCCATCCGTTACGGAGATATGCTTGAATGAACTACGTGCACATTTTCGCACTCGATTCACGCCAATGATTGAGGCAAATTGCGTCCCGCTCAATGTATGGGGAGACAGGGATTTTTACATTGGTGTGAATCAAGCGGGAAAATGTGCATATAGTTTGTTCTACCGTATTTCTGTAACAGATGGCATAAAAATTAACCAACAGAACAAATCGATAGGCCTTTATAGGCTCTAACTGCAAACCGAATTTGAAGCGATTTGACTATTCCAACAGAAAGTTATAATGGGTTTGAACCCGGTGGGGTATCAAATATTGCAATACTTGCATGGAGGAAGTGCAAGACCCAAAAACGGTGTGGTATGAAGTGTTGAAAATAGGAAGTCGATAGCTTTAACCGTTCAGAAGTTATAGTGATTCAGACGCAAGGCAATTTATAACATTTTATATATAAAAACTAAATGCAATTTTTGCGCAAACTGTCCCATATATGTATATGTGAGGGGCAATTGTCTCAAACTGTCCCATATATATATATATGTATATCACAGAAAGAGATTGAAGCGGAAGTTGTGAAGTTTCAAGTTGAAATATCCAGTTTGCAGAAGGTCATCGAAATGAAGGTACTTCTGTAGTTTGGTGATACTACAGTAACTATCCACATGTTTATTGTTCACTTCCCCTTTTTCAGGATAAAGAGTTGGAAGTGTGCCAGAAGGTTCATCCAGTGGTAATGGTTTCAATTTAATTATTTGTATAGAATACATAGATATGGTGACTATCTTTATATAGGCATCAGCTTGTGAAGTATCTGAAGAACCAGCTGGGCATACTATTCTTAGCCCAAGCTGTGATAGAGCCGCAGGGGCTCGAAGCATTCTGTCAAGCTTAGTACCAAACACTCCAAGGCAAAATGTACGCTCTTGCACAGCTCTTGGTACTCCTTTTAGACATCATCTTATGGACATCACTCCAAGGTGTAACTCCAGGTGAGATATTGCATTTTTGAACTACATACCAATATACTTGGAAAGTGAGTATAATGTAAGTGTTACATCAGAGTAAAAGGACGACTATTTAATTAAGTGGATTGCTGCTAAAACAGGGGAAGCACATGCACAAGGAGTTAAATCAATCCCTGACGTGCAGGGACCTAAATCAGCATAAACCCCTAAGATGCCTATTGTATATTACTATTATATTATTATTTTTTGGGGGGGGAGGGGGAATAAAAATATATGGTTGTTAATGTGGGAGTGTGTCTAGCAAAATCACGCTAATGGTATGAATGATTCTTCCCACATCATTCCTTTTTGGTTCACTTGCGTTACATTTCTCTTCTTGCCACTGGAAGTTTCTAGAACATGCAACATTGCTGTATAAATTTAGTAACTTCCTAATTTAATTGTAGTGAAGTTTCCAGTGTGAAAATTTTTATCAAAACCATGCAACTATCAAATGGTAAGGCTGTGATCTATTGCATTTGCTCCTATATATAGTTTAGAAGGTCCAATACCTAAATATGTACAAAAACCCACACTAACCAATTTTGCACATTGAAAGGTCCATAGCTACATGTATAGATGTTACTGTTACACACACCATAATTTGTCATCTGCCTTGGAAGGTACCTATTCAATGGCTTTTTTTTCCCTGTGATATACTCATCGTAGGTGGTATGAAATTTTACACTTAAGTAGGGAAGGGACTTTTATAAATTTTTTCATTTTTTTCATTCTACTAGGTGTAAGAAACAAGCGCTTTCAGCCACCAGGCTGTCATCTCGAGAAATCTATGCTAGTGCTGAGGATGTTATGATGTCCAGCAATTTTGGTACAGGTACATGTACTGAGAATAAGAAACCTGCTGTTACAAACCAAGAAAATGAGGTACATGTATTATAAATATAAAGCTCAAGTATTAAAATGGCATAATTGCACCATTTTAAGCAACAGATTCATGGATGTGTGCAGCAATGTGATAAAAGGTCTGGCAGGAATGGTTCAGAAAAGAAGTCTCAACTGGTGTCTAAGAAAAAGCATGGAAAGAGATTGCAAACTAGGAGTGGCCCTGATGTGCAAGATACGTCATGGTTTGACATAGATTCTGTGTTTGGTTTTGGACCAAATGATTGAGTAAGCAGCCTGAATAAATGTACATTTACATGCCTGTACATATCATATAATTAAGCGCATCTTTACTCGTTTTTTAACACGCATGTATGCAATGTCCACAAAGTGTATTGAATATCTATATTTATGAATTCCTGGTGCTACAATGTGTACGTTTATATCTCTATAGGGGTCATGATGATCACTATTGGTATTTGGACATTTTTTGAACAGTTTGTAAAACTGGGTGATGACATCTAATTATTCTATCTTGTCATTATTAGTCTTTCGTAGTCTTTCGCTTTACAGCTGGCGAGGATTAATGTATGCAACCTTAACACACCTACACATGTTTAGTTCAACAGTTCTTTGCACAGTAAATTGAGTCTGTTGTTTAACTCGAGTATCATCAATGGCTATGCACAAGTGACGATGTAATGTGATTATACTAAGTATCTTCATTACACACCAGATATTGCATATCCACCAAGGAACATGCTAAAATTAAATCGAAATTTAAATGTACCCTATTACATTATATATACATGTAGTCATGGAAATGTGGTTACTATGATATTAGTGATATTACATGTATTGTGAATATTTGACATGTCACTTGTGGTTTAAGCATGGTTTATCATAAACCATGCACATACTAAATTATATCCGTATTTTAAACATACTATCCTACATCTATGTATAACCCTTGTGGATGTAGGTTAGTGCTGTCCTGCCATGAGCCCTGCCACCTAAGCCCTAGCTCTGGGCACCTGACCCCCCTTGGGCTTGGGGAGTACCTGCCAAGTCTCGCTAACTGTACAATAGATGCAGCACCTGCTCGCTTGCCAGCGCATGCGTGGATGCTGACCGAATATGGTGCATGTGCAGAGTAATACTTATTGAAGCAGCACCTGCCACTGGCGCTCCACCCATTGTTGTGCACCATGTTGGGTAAACTCAATTATAATTTGCTATATATAGTTTATCTATTAAGTGTGGTTACGAACGCATTTAGCAGTATTACAGTATCTCAAACTAGAAATATCCTTATGGGTTTAAATTGGCTTATCTTCACAGTACAACTAATTTCATTGAAAACATAATAACAACTTTTAATAAATTAACCATTACTAGTTATAGTACACCTTAATGTGTAAGGATTTTTTAATTTATCGTGTTCATGGTTTTTGATAAATCATTTAAACCTTTTAAGTGTTATTTCTAGTTTGAGATATCACAATAACACTAATGGTTTAACATAGTTTATCATCAGCCATAAACATGCTAAATTAAATCTAAAAATCTTAAACTAATTAATAGCTATATTTAGGTGACCTGACTAGAATGGTTTAATTATTAAAATACGCTATGAGATGATATTACATATATTAATTGTGTATTGAATAACAATTCTGGTTTAACATGATTTATTGTATACCATGAAAATGCTAAATCCTAATTATTAAAACTCGTTATTACTATTTTAATGATATTACATGTATTGAGATCATGATACTGGTATATAAAAAATACATGTAAATGACATAGAATAATACACACACAAGTGCACACAATACAACAGTTCATTCACCTGCTGCACAAGGTGCAAGTAGGAACGACTCAGAATGGCACTAGCATTAACTCTAATTAATGACTGACTGAAGCGACCAAAGATGTCAGCCAGTTATTCAATACACAATGAACACGATAAATTAAAAAATCCTTACACATTAAGGTGTACTATATATAACTAGTAATGATTAATTTATTAAAAGTTGTTATTATGATTTCAATGAAATTAGTTGTACTGTGAAGATAAGCCAATTTAAACCCATAAGGATATTTCTAATTTGAGTATTACCGTCAAGGTGTAAATTAGGATGAAAAACAGAACAAAGCACAGTTATGTCAAGTAATAGCACTGATGAATTCTCTTCTAGAAATAATCATCAATTCCTCCATACGGGTGTGGCTTCAAGATTCAATTTAAGAGAAGGTTCCCACCCATACACTTAATGAGTGGACCATGGTTTCAGCTCCACCAGGTCAAGCTACTCCGAGTTGGTGTGGGCTGAAGTAATCAGCAGCCTTGCTTTTAACCATGGCGCATAAACATCTGCTGGTTAATTGATGTAGCATCTCACCTATGGCAATAGGTCTAACGTCACAATCCTTGAGCCTTGGATTTATTGATGGTTCAACCCACACGCTAGATTAAGGCTAAACCCCTTATTATCCTGATAGGTGTAGATTTACTAGTAAGGGTCTATTTTGAAGTCGTTATTGCGAATGAGGGATATTGAGGGCTTAATTGAGCTTGGAACCAGGATTGTTGTGTGTTGTTAATACCAGTGCACTTGGAAAGGCATTTGTGATTGAATTGCCCAAAAGTAGGGGTTGTCATTGATGGTGTGTTTCTAGCAATATACCTGTTATGCAAATTTATAAAAGCAGAGCAGAGTAAATGCAACATGTGGATCAATAGACCCAACTTTCTATAAATGAGCTAGAAGGACTAATGCATTGGAAATTGTTATGTAAGCAGAGCAAAAATCAAGATCTCCAATAGGAGCACCAAGTAACTCTAAGTTGGGATGGAGAAAGATGGGATTGTGATGGAGAACTGGGATAGGTCTCCATCACCAAACAGTTCACATTTTGTTAGGTTAATGTGTAAACCAAGAGATGTCCCCTGCTATTGAAGGATGGTGAGTGCTATGTGAACTGACGTGTGAATGACCTGCAAGAATGCCGTTATTCATGTACCAGCATTGTGAAGGAAGGCTTGAGCACTCTTTATCATTTGCAAAAGATAACACTAATCTGTGGAGAACTAATGCAAAAGAAAGGACCCAATTGCCATAGGTGAGATGCTACATCAATTAACCAGCAGATGTTTATGCGCCATGGTTAAAAGCAAGGCTGCTGATTACTTCAGCCCACACCAACTCGGAGTAGCTTGACCTGGTGGAGCTGAAACCATGGTCCACTCATTAAGTGTATGGGTGGGAACCTTCTCTTCAATAGAATCTTGAAGCCACACCCATATGGAGGAATCAATGATTATTTCTAGAAGAGAATTCATGAGTGCTATTACTTGACATAACTGTGCTTTGTTCTGTTTTTCATCCTATTTTACACCTTGACGGTCTGATAGTCAGATTTTCCCATAGAGAATGTATGGGTGGGAATCTTCTCTTCGATTGAATCTTGAAGCCACACCCTCACCTGTATGGAGGAATCGTTGATTATTTGTAGAAGAGAATACATCTGTGCTATGACTCGACATAACTGTGCTTTGTTCTGTTTTACGTCGATAATCTCCACTTTGATGGTCAGATAGTCAGATTTTCCCATAGAGAATGTATGGGTGGGAATCTTCTCTTCCATTGAATCTTGAAGCCACACCCTCTCCTGTATGGAGGAATCGATGATTATTTGTAGAAGAGAATACATCTGTGTTATTACTCGACATAACTGTGCTTTGTTCTGTTTTACGTCGATAATCTACATTTTGATGGTCAGATAGTCAGATTTTCCCATAGAGAATGTATGGGTGGGAATCTTCTCTTCAATTGAATCTTGAAGCCACACCCTCACCTGTATGGAGGAATCGATGATTATTTGTAGAAGAGAATACATCTGTGTTATTACTCGACATAACTGTGCTTTGTTCTGTTTTACGTCGATAATCTACATTTTGATGGTCAGATAGTCAGATTTTCCCATAGAGAATGTATGGGTGGGAACCTGCCTTTCAATTGGATCCTGAAGCCACACCCGCACCTGCATGGAGGAATCGATGATTATTTCTAGAAGAGAATACATCTGTGCTATGACTCAACATAACTGTGCTTTGTTCTGTTTTAAATCCTAATTTACAATTTAATGGTCAGATAGTCCTATAGAGAGTGTATGAGTGGGAACCTTCTCTTCAATTGAATCTTGAAGCCACACCCGCATCTGTATGGAGGAATCGATGATTATTTCTAGAAGAGAATACATCTGGGCTATGACTCGACATAACTGTGCTTTGTTCTGTTTTGCATCCTAATTTACACTTTGATGGTCAGGTAGTCAGATTCTCCCATAGAGATTGTGTGGGTGGGAAACTGCCTTTCAATTGGATCCTGAAGCCACACCCGCTCCTGTATGGAGGAATCGATGATTATTTTTAGAAGAGAATACATCTGTGCTATAACTCGACATAACTGTGATTTGTTCTGTTTTACATCCTAACTTACACCTTGAGCGTCAGGTAGTCAGATTCTCCCATAGAGATTGTGTGGGTGGGAACCTGCCTTTCAAATGGATCCTAAAGCCACACCGGAGGAATCGATGATTATTTCTAGGAGAGAATACATTTGTGCCATGAATCGACATAACAGTGATTTGTTCTGTTTTACGTCGATAATCTACACTTTGATGGTCAGATAGTCAGATTTTCCCATTGATAATGTATGGGTGGGTCCCTGCCTTTCGATTCCATCCTGAAGCCACACCTGAACCTGTATGGAGGAATCGATGATTATTTCGAGAAGAGGATTCATCAGTGCTATTACTCGACATAACTGTGCTTTGTTCTGTTTTACGTCGATAATCTACACTTTGATGGTCAGATAGTAATCTTTTCCTATAGAGAGTGTATGGGTGGGAACCTTCTCTTCAATTGAATCTTGAAGCCACACCCGCACCTGTATGGAGGAATCGATGATTATTTCTAGAAGAGAATTCATCAGTGCTATTACTCGACATAACTGTGCTTTGTTCTGTTTTTCATCCTAATTTACACCTTGATGGTCAGTTAGTCAGATTTTCCCATAGAGAATGTATGGGTGGGAACCTGCCTTTCAATTGGATCCTGAAGCCACACCCGCACTTGTATGGAGGAATCGAGCATTATATCTTGTAGAGAATACATCTGTGCTATGACTAGACATAATTGTGCTTTGTTGTGTTTTTCATCCTATTTTGCATCTTGATGGTCAGTTAGTCAGATTTTCCCATAGAGAATGTATGGGTGGAAACCTGCCTTTCAATTCGATCCTGAAGCCACGTCTGCACCTGTATTTAGGAATCGATGATCATTTTTTAGAAGACAATACATCTGTGCTATGACTCGACATAACTGTGCTTTGTGCTGTTTTACGTCGATAAACTACACTATGATGGTCAGTTAATCAGATTTTCCCATTGATAATGTATTGGTGGGAACCTGCCTTTCAATTGGATCCTGAAGCCACACCCGCACCTGTATGGAGGAATCGATGATTATTTCTAGAAGAGAATACATTTGTGCTATTATTCGATATAACTGTGCTTTGTTCTGTTTTACATCCTATTTTACACTTTGATGGTCAGATAGATTTTCCCAAAGAGAATGCATGGGTGGGAACCTGCCTTTGAATTGGATCCTGAAGCCACACCAGCTCCTGTATGGAGGAATCGATGATTGTTTTTATAAGAGAATACATCTGTGCTATTACTCGACACAACTGTGATTTGTTCTGTTTTAAATCCTAATTTACACTTTTATGGTCAGATAGTCAGATTCTCCCATAAAGAATGTGAGGGTGGGAACCTGCCTTTCAAATGGATCCTAAAGCCACACCCGCACCTGTGTGGAGGAATCGATGATTTTTTCTAAGAGAGAATACATTTGTGCCATGACTCGACATAACTGCTTTGTTCTGTTTTACGTCGATAATCTATACTTTGATTGTCAGATAGTCAGATTTTCCCATAGATGATGTATGGGTGGAAACCTGCCTTTCGATTCCATCTTGAAGCCACACCTGAACCTGTATGGAGGAATCGATGATTATTTCTAGAAGAGAATTCATCGGTGCTATGACTCGATATAATTGTGCTTTGTTCAGTTTTGCATCCTAATTTACACCTTGAGCGTCAGATAGTCAGATTTTCTTATAGAGAGTGTATGGGTGGGATCCTTCTCTTCAATTGAATCTTCAAGCCACACCCACACCTGTACAGAGCAAGCGATGATTATATCTAGAAGTGAATACATCTGTGCTATTACTCGACATAGCTGAGCTTTGTTCTGTTTTACATCCTAATTTACACCCTGATGGTCAGATAGTCAGATTTTCCCATAGAGAATGTATGGGTGGGACCCTTCCTTTCAATTGGATCCTGAAGCCAGTCCCGCACCTGTATGGAGGAACAGATGATTATTTCTAGAAGAGAATTCATCCGTGCTATGACTCGACATAACTGCTTTGTTCTGTTTAACATCCTAACTTGCACTTTGAGTGTCAGATAGTCAGATTTTTTCATAGAGAACGTATGCCTGGGAAACTGCCATTCAATTCGATCGTGAAGCCACACCTACACCAGTATTTAGGAATCGATGATTATTTTTTAGAAGAAAATACATCGGTTCTATGACTCGACATAAATATGCTTTTTTATGTTTTACGTCGATAATCTACACTTTGATGGTCAGTTAGTCAGATTTTCCTATAGAGAATGTATGGGTGGGAACCTGCCTTTCAATTCGATCCTGAAGCCAGACCCGCACCTGTATGGAGGAATCGATGATTGTTTCTAGAAGAGAATTCATCAGTCCTATTACTCGACATCACTGTGCTTTGTTCTGTTTTACGTCCTAATTTACACCTTGATGATCAGTTAGTCTGATTTTCCCTACAAGAATGTATGGGTGGGAATCTGCCTTTCAATTGGATCCTGAAGCCACACCCGCACCTGTATGGATTAATCTATGATTATTTCTAGAAGAGTGATTATTTTTAGAAGACAATACATCTGTGCTTTGACTCGACATAACTGTGCTTTGTTCTGTTTTACATCCTAATATACACCTTGATGGTCAGATAGTCAGATTTTCCCATAGGTAATGTATGGGTGGAACCCTTCCTTTCAATTGGATCCTGAAGCCAGACCCGCACAAGTAGGGAGGAACAGATGATTATTTCTAGAAGAGAATTCATCCGTGCTATGACTTGACATAACTGTGCTTTGTTCTGTTTAACATCCTAACTTGCACTTTGAGTGTCAGATAGTCAGATTTTTTCATAGAGAACGTATGCCTGGGAACCTGCCATTCAATTCGATCGTGAAGCCACACCTACACCAGTATTTAGGAATCGATGATTATTTTTTAGAAGAGAATACATCGGTTCTATGACTCGACATAACTATGCTTTTTTATGTTTTACATCCTAATTTACACCTTGATGGTCAGATAGTCATAGAGAATGTATGGGTGGAAACCTGCCTTTCAGTTGGATCCTGAAGCCACACCCGCACCTGTATGGATTAATCTATGATTATTTCTAGAAGAGTGATTATTTTTAGAAGAGAATAGTGCTATGACTCGACATAACGGTACTTTGTTCTGTTTTACATCCTAATATACACCTTGATGATCAGATAGTCAGTTTTTCTCATAGAGAATGTATGGGTAGGAACCTTCCTTTCAATTGGGTCCTGAAGCCAGACCTGCACCTGTATGGAGGAACAGATGATTATTTCTAGAAGAGAATTCATCCGTGCTATGACCCGACATAACTGTGCTTTGTTCTGTTTTACATCCTAACTTGCACTTTGAGTGTCAGATAGTCAGATTTTTTCATAGAGAACGTATGCGTGGGAACCTGCCATTCAATTCGATCGTGAAGCCACACCTACACCAGTATTTGGGAATCGATGATTATTTTTTAGAAGAGAATACATCGGTGCTATGACTCGACATAACTATGCTTTTTTATGTTTTACGTCGATAATCTACACTTTGATGGTCAGTCAGTCAGATTTTCCTATAGAGAATGTTTGGGTGGGAACCTGCCTTTCAATTGGATCCTGAAGCCACACCTGCACCTGTATGGAGGAATTGATGATTATTTTTAGAAGAGAGTACATCTGTACTATTACTCGACATAACTGTGCTTTGTTCTGTTTTACGTCGATAATCTACACTTTGATGGTCAGATAGTCAGATTTTCCCATAGAGAATGTACGGGTGGGAACGTTCCCTTCAATTTGATCCTGAAGCCAGACCCACACCTGTATAGAGGAATCGATGATTATTTCTAGAAGAGAATTCATCGGTGCTATGAGTCGACATAGCTGTGCTTTGTGCTGTTTTACATCCTAATGTACACCTTGATGGTCAGATAATCAGATTTTCCTATAGAGAGTGTATGGGTGGGAACCTTTTCTTCAATTGAATCTTGAAGCCACACCCGCACCTGTATGGAGGAATCGATGATTATTTCTAGAAGATAATTCATCAGTGCTAATACTCAACAAAGCTGTGATTTGTTTATTTTTACATCCTAATCTACACCTTGATGGTCAGATAGTCAGATTTTTTCATAGAGAACGTATGCGTGGGAACCTGCCATTCAATTCGTATGTGAAGCCACACCTACACCAGTATTTAGGAATGGATGATTATTTTTTAGAAGAGAATACATCGGTGCTATGACTCGACATAACTATGCTTTTTTTATGTTTTACGTCGATAATCAACACTTTGATGGTAGGTTAGTCAAATTTTCCTATAGAGAATGTATGGGTGAGAACCTGCCTTTCAATTGGATAATGATGCCACACCCGCACCTGTAAGGAGGAACCGATGATTATTTCTAGATGAGAATTCATCGGTGCTATGACTCGACATAACTGTGCTTTGTTCTGTTTTACATCCTAATTTACACCTTGAGCGTCAGATAGTCAGATTATCGTATAGAGAGTGTTTGGGTGGGAACCTTCTCTTCAATTGAATCGTGAAGCCACACCCGCACCTGTATGGAGGAATTGATGATTATTTCTAGAAGATTCAGAATTCATCTGTGCTATGACTCGACATTGCTGTGCTTTTTTCTGTTTTACATCCTAATTTACACCTTGAGCATCAGATTGTCATAATTTCCTATAGATAGTGTATGGGTGGGAACCTTTTCTTCAATTGAGTCTTGAAGCCACACCCGCACCTGTATGGTGGAATCGATTATTATTTCTAGAAGAGTATACATCTGTGCTATGACTCGACATAACTGTGCTTTGTTCTGTTTTACATCCTAATTTACACCTTGATCGTCAGATATTCAGATTTTCCCATAGAGAATGTATGGGTGGGAACCTGCCTTTCAATTCGATCCTGAAGCCAGACCCGCACCTGTATGGAAGAATCGATGATTATTTCTAGAAGAGAATTCATCAGTTCTATTACTTGACATAACTGTGCTTTTTTCTGTTTTACATCCTAATTTGCACCTTGATGGTCTGTTAGTCAGATTTTACCATAGAGAATGTATGGGTGGGAACTTTCTCTTCAATTGAATCTTGAAACCACACCCGCACCTGTATGGAGGAACAGATGATTATTTCTAGAAGAGAATTCATCCGTGCTATGACTCGACATAACTGTGCTTTGTTCTGTTTAACATCCTAACTTGCACTTTGAGTGTCAGATAGTCAGATTTTTTCATAGAGAACGTATGCCTGGGAACCTGCCATTCAATTCGATCGTGAAGTCACACCTACACCAGTATTTAGGAATCGATGATTATTTTTTAGAAGAGAATACATCGGTTCTATGACTCGACATAACTATGCTTTTTTATGTTTTACATCCTAATTTACACCTTGATGGTCAGATAGTCAGATTTTCCCATAGAGAATGTATGGGTGGAAATCTGCCTTTCAATTCGATCGGAAAGCCACACCTGCACCTGTATTTAGGAATCGATGATTGTTTTTTAGAAGAGAATGCATCTGTGCTATGACTCGACATAAATGTGCTTTGTGCTATTTTACGTCGATAATCTACACTTTGATGGTCAAGTTAGTCAGATTTTCCCATAGAGAATGTATGAGTGGGAACCTGCCTTTCAATTGGATCCTGAAGCCACACCCGCACCTGTATGGAGAAATCGATGATTCTTTCTAGAAGAGAATACATTTGTGGTATGACTCGACATAACTGTGATTTATTCTGTTTTACTTCGATAATCTACACTTTGATGGTCAGATAGTCAGATTTTCCCATAGAGAATGTATGGGTGGGAACCTGCCTTTCAATTGGATCCTGAAACCACACCCGTACTTGTATGGAGGAATCGATGATTGTTTTTAGTAGAGAATACATCTGTGCTATGACTCGACATAACTGGGCTTTGTTCTGTTTTACGTCCTAATTTACACCTTGAGCGTCAGATATTCAGATTTTCCCATAGAGAATGTATGGGTGGAAACCTGCCTTTCAATTCGATCCTGAAGCCAGACCCGCACCTGTATGGAGGAATCGATGATTGTTTCTAGAAGAGAATTCATCAGTCCTATTACTCGACATCACTGTGCTTTGTTCTGTTTTACGTCCTAATTTACACCTTGATGATCAGTTAGTCTGATTTTCCCTACAAGAATGTATGGGTGGGAATCTGCCTTTCAATTGGATCCTGAAGCCACACCCGCACCTGTATGGATTAATCTATGATTATTTCTAGAAGAGTGATTATTTTTAGAAGACAATACATCTGTGCTTTGACTCGACATAACTGTGCTTTGTTCTGTTTTACATCCTAATATACACCTTGATGGTCAGATAGTCAGATTTTCCCATAGGTAATGTATGGGTGGAACCCTTCCTTTCAATTGGATCCTGAAGCCAGACCCGCACAAGTAGGGAGGAACAGATGATTATTTCTAGAAGAGAATTCATCCGTGCTATGACTTGACATAACTGTGCTTTGTTCTGTTTAACATCCTAACTTGCACTTTGAGTGTCAGATAGTCAGATTTTTTCATAGAGAACGTATGCCTGGGAACCTGCCATTCAATTCGATCGTGAAGCCACACCTACACCAGTATTTAGGAATCGATGATTATTTTTTAGAAGAGAATACATCGGTTCTATGACTCGACATAACTATGCTTTTTTATGTTTTACATCCTAATTTACACCTTGATGGTCAGATAGTCATAGAGAATGTATGGGTGGAAACCTGCCTTTCAGTTGGATCCTGAAGCCACACCCGCACCTGTATGGATTAATCTATGATTATTTCTAGAAGAGTGATTATTTTTAGAAGAGAATAGTGCTATGACTCGACATAACGGTACTTTGTTCTGTTTTACATCCTAATATACACCTTGATGATCAGATAGTCAGTTTTTCTCATAGAGAATGTATGGGTAGGAACCTTCCTTTCAATTGGGTCCTGAAGCCAGACCTGCACCTGTATGGAGGAACAGATGATTATTTCTAGAAGAGAATTCATCCGTGCTATGACCCGACATAACTGTGCTTTGTTCTGTTTTACATCCTAACTTGCACTTTGAGTGTCAGATAGTCAGATTTTTTCATAGAGAACGTATGCGTGGGAACCTGCCATTCAATTCGATCGTGAAGCCACACCTACACCAGTATTTGGGAATCGATGATTATTTTTTAGAAGAGAATACATCGGTGCTATGACTCGACATAACTATGCTTTTTTATGTTTTACGTCGATAATCTACACTTTGATGGTCAGTCAGTCAGATTTTCCTATAGAGAATGTTTGGGTGGGAACCTGCCTTTCAATTGGATCCTGAAGCTACACCCGCACAAGTATGGAGGAATTGATGATTATTTTTAAAAGAGAATACATCTGTGCTATGACTCGACATAACTGTGCTTTGTTCTGCTTTACGTTGATAATCTACACTTTGATGTTCAGAGAATGTATGGGTGGGAACCTGCCTTTCAATTGGATCCTGAAGCCACACCTGCACCTGTATGGAGGAATCGATGATTATTTTTAGAAGAGAATACATCTGTACTATTACTCGACATAACTGTGCTTTGTTCTGTTTTACGTCGATAATCTACACTTTGATGGTCAGATAGTCAGATTTTCCCATAGAGAATGTACGGGTGGGAACGTTCCTTTCAATTTGATCCTGAAGCCAGACCCACACCTGTATAGAGGAATCGATGATTATTTCTAGAAGAGAATTCATCGGTGCTATGAGTCGACATAGCTGTGCTTTGTGCTGTTTTACATCCTAATGTACACCTTGATGGTCAGATAATCAGATTTTCCTATAGAGAGTGTATGGGTGGGAACCTTTTCTTCAATTGAATCTTGAAGCCACACCCGCACCTGTATGGAGGAATCGATGATTATTTCTAGAAGATAATTCATCAGTGCTAATACTCGAAAAAGCTGTGATTTGTTTATTTTTACATCCTAATTTACACCTTGATGGTCAGATAGTCAGATTTTTTCATAGAGAACGTATGCGTGGGAACCTGCCATTCAATTCGTATGTGAAGCCACACCTACACCAGTATTTAGGAATGGATGATTATTTTTTAGAAGAGAATACATCGGTGCTATGACTCGACATAACTATGCTTTTTTTATGTTTTACGTCGATAATCAACACTTTGATGGTAGGTTAGTCAAATTTTCCTATAGAGAATGTATGGGTGGGAACCTGCCTTTCAATTGGATAATGATGCCACACCCGCACCTGTAAGGAGGAACCGATGATTATTTCTAGATGAGAATTCATCGGTGCTATGACTCGACATAACTGTGCTTTGTTCTGTTTTACACCCTAATTTACACCTTGAGCGTCAGATAGTCAGATTATCGTATAGAGAGTGTTTGGGTTGGAACCTTCTCTTCAATTGAATCGTGAAGCCACACCCGCACCTGTATGGAGGAATTGATGATTATTTCTAGAAGATTCAGAATTCATCTGTGCTATGACTCGACATTGCTGTGCTTTTTTCTGTTTTACATCCTAATTTACACCTTGAGCATCAGATAGTCAGAATTTCCTATAGATAGTGTATGGGTGGGAACCTTTTCTTCAATTGAGTCTTGAAGCCACACCCGCACCTGTATGGTGGAATCGATTATTATTTCTAGAAGAGTATACATCTGTGCTATGACTCGACATAACTGTGCTTTGTTCTGTTTTACATCCTAATTTACACCTTGATCGTCAGATATTCAGATTTTCCCATAGAGAATGTATGGGTGGGAACCTGCCTTTCAATTCGATCCTGAAGCCAGACCCGCACCTGTATGGAAGAATCGATGATTATTTCTAGAAGAGAATTCATCAGTTCTATTACTCGACATAACTGTGCTTTTTTCTGTTTTACATCCTAATTTGCACCTTGATGGTCTGTTAGTCAGATTTTCCCATAGAGAATGTATGGGTGGGAACTTTCTCTTCAATTGAATCTTGAAGCCACACCCGCACCTGTATGGAGGAACAGATGATTATTTCTAGAAGAGAATTCATCCGTGCTATGACTCGACATAACTGTGCTTTGTTCTGTTTAACATCCTAACTTGCACTTTGAGTGTCAGATAGTCAGATTTTTTCATAGAGAACGTATGCCTGGGAACCTGCCATTCAATTCGATCGTGAAGTCACACCTACACCAGTATTTAGGAATCGATGATTATTTTTTAGAAGAGAATACATCGGTTCTATGACTCGACATAACTATGCTTTTTTATGTTTTACATCCTAATTTACACCTTGATGGTCAGATAGTCAGATTTTCCCATAGAGAATGTATGGGTGGAAATCTGCCTTTCAATTCGATCGGAAAGCCACACCTGCACCTGTATTTAGGAATCGATGATTGTTTTTTAGAAGAGAATGCATCTGTGCTATGACTCGACATAAATGTGCTTTGTGCTATTTTACGTCAATAATCTACACTTTGATGTTCAAGTTAGTCAGATTTTCCCATAGAGAATGTATGAGTGGGAACCTGCCTTTCAATTGGATCCTGAAGCCACACCCGCACCTGTATGGAAAAATCGATGATTCTTTCTAGAAGAGAATACATCTGTGCTATGACTCAACATAACTGTGATTTATTCTGTTTTACTTCGATAATCTACACTTTGATGGTCAGATAGTCAGATTTTCCCATAGAGAATGTATGGGTGGGAACCTGCCTTTCAATTGGATCCTGAAACCACACCCGTACTTGTATGGAGGAATCGATGATTGTTTTTAGTAGAGAATACATCTGTGCTATGACTCGACATAACTGGGCTTTGTTCTGTTTTACGTCTTAATTTACACCTTGATGGTCAGTTAGTCAGATTTTCCCTACGAGAATGTATGGGTGGGAACCTAGGTGCCTTTCAGTTGGATCCTGAAGCCACACCCGCACCTGTATGGATTAATCTATGATTATTTCTAGAAGAGTGATTATTTTTAGAAGACAATACATTTGTGCTTTGACTCGACATAACTGTGCTTTGTTCTGTTTTACACCCTAATTTACACCTTGAGCGTCAGATAGTCAGATTATCGTATAGAGAGTGTTTGGGTTGGAACCTTCTCTTCAATTGAATCGTGAAGCCACACCCGCACCTGTATGGAGGAATTGATGATTATTTCTAGAAGATTCAGAATTCATCTGTGCTATGACTCGACATTGCTGTGCTTTTTTCTGTTTTACATCCTAATTTACACCTTGAGCATCAGATAGTCAGAATTTCCTATAGATAGTGTATGGGTGGGAACCTTTTCTTCAATTGAGTCTTGAAGCCACACCCGCACCTGTATGGTGGAATCGATTATTATTTCTAGAAGAGTATACATCTGTGCTATGACTCGACATAACTGTGCTTTGTTCTGTTTTACATCCTAATTTACACCTTGATCGTCAGATATTCAGATTTTCCCATAGAGAATGTATGGGTGGGAACCTGCCTTTCAATTCGATCCTGAAGCCAGACCCGCACCTGTATGGAAGAATCGATGATTATTTCTAGAAGAGAATTCATCAGTTCTATTACTCGACATAACTGTGCTTTTTTCTGTTTTACATCCTAATTTGCACCTTGATGGTCTGTTAGTCAGATTTTCCCATAGAGAATGTATGGGTGGGAACTTTCTCTTCAATTGAATCTTGAAGCCACACCCGCACCTGTATGGAGGAACAGATGATTATTTCTAGAAGAGAATTCATCCGTGCTATGACTCGACATAACTGTGCTTTGTTCTGTTTAACATCCTAACTTGCACTTTGAGTGTCAGATAGTCAGATTTTTTCATAGAGAACGTATGCCTGGGAACCTGCCATTCAATTCGATCGTGAAGTCACACCTACACCAGTATTTAGGAATCGATGATTATTTTTTAGAAGAGAATACATCGGTTCTATGACTCGACATAACTATGCTTTTTTATGTTTTACATCCTAATTTACACCTTGATGGTCAGATAGTCAGATTTTCCCATAGAGAATGTATGGGTGGAAATCTGCCTTTCAATTCGATCGGAAAGCCACACCTGCACCTGTATTTAGGAATCGATGATTGTTTTTTAGAAGAGAATGCATCTGTGCTATGACTCGACATAAATGTGCTTTGTGCTATTTTACGTCAATAATCTACACTTTGATGTTCAAGTTAGTCAGATTTTCCCATAGAGAATGTATGAGTGGGAACCTGCCTTTCAATTGGATCCTGAAGCCACACCCGCACCTGTATGGAAAAATCGATGATTCTTTCTAGAAGAGAATACATCTGTGCTATGACTCAACATAACTGTGATTTATTCTGTTTTACTTCGATAATCTACACTTTGATGGTCAGATAGTCAGATTTTCCCATAGAGAATGTATGGGTGGGAACCTGCCTTTCAATTGGATCCTGAAACCACACCCGTACTTGTATGGAGGAATCGATGATTGTTTTTAGTAGAGAATACATCTGTGCTATGACTCGACATAACTGGGCTTTGTTCTGTTTTACGTCTTAATTTACACCTTGATGGTCAGTTAGTCAGATTTTCCCTACGAGAATGTATGGGTGGGAACCTAGGTGCCTTTCAGTTGGATCCTGAAGCCACACCCGCACCTGTATGGATTAATCTATGATTATTTCTAGAAGAGTGATTATTTTTAGAAGACAATACATTTGTGCTTTGACTCGACATAACTGTGCTTTGTTCTGTTTTACATCCTAATATACACCTTGTTGGTCAGATAGTCAGTTTTTCCCATAGAGAATGTATGGGTAGGAACCTTCCTTTCAATTGGATCCTGAAGCCAGACCTGCACCTGTATGGAGGAACAGATGATTAGTTTTTGGAAGAGAATTCATCCGTGCTATGACCCGACATAACTGTGCTTTGTTCTGTTTTACTTCGATAATCTACACTTTGATGGTCAGTCAGTCAGATATTCCTATAAGAATGTATGGGTGGGAACCTGCCTTTCAATTGGATCCTGAAACCACACCCGTACCTGAATGGAGGAATCGTTTATTATTTTTAGAAGAGCATAGTGCTATGACTCGACATAACGGTACTTTGTTCTGTTTTACATCCTAATATACACCTTGATGGTCAGATAGTCAGTTTTTCTCATAGAGAATATATGGGTAGGAACCTTCCTTTCAATTGGGTTCTGAAGCCAGACCTGCACCTGTATGGAGGAACAGATGATTATTTCTAGAAGAGAATTCATCCTTGCTATGACTCGACATAACTGTGCTTTGTTCTGTTTAACATCCTAACTTGCACTTTGAGTGTCAGATAGTCAGATTTTTTCATAGAGAACGTATGCGTGGGAACCTGCCATTCAATTCGTATGTGAAGCCACACCTACACCAGTATTTAGGAATCGATGATTATTTTTTAGAAGAGAATACATCGGTGCTATGACTCGACACAACTATGCTTTCTTTATTTTTTACGTCGATAATGAACACTTTGATGGTCAGTTAGTCAAATTTTCTTATAGAGAATGTATGGGTAGGAACCTGCCTTTCAATTGGATCCTGAAGCCAGACCTGCACCTGTATGGAGGAACAGATGATTATTTCTAGAAGAGAATTCATCCGTGCTATGACTCGACATAACTGTGCTTTGTTCTGTTTAACATCCTAACTTGCACTTTGAGTGTCAGATAGTCAGATTTTTTCATAGAGAACGTATGCGTGGGAACCTGCCATTCAATTCGTATGTGAAGCCACACCTACACCAGTATTTAGGAATCGATGATTATTTTTTAGAAGAGAATACATCGGTGCTATGACTCGACACAACTATGCTTTCTTTATGTTTTACGTCGATAATCTACACTTTGATGGTTAGATAGTCAGATTTTCCCATAGAGAATGTACGGGTGTGAACGTTCCTATCCTGAAGCCACACCTGCACCTGTATGGAGGAATCGATGATTATTTTTAGAAGAGAATACACCTGTACTATGACTCGACATAACTGTTCTTTGTTCTGTTTTACGTCAATAATCTACACTTTGATGGTTAGATAGTCAGATTTTCCTATAGAGAGTGTATGGGTGGGAACCTTTTCTTCAATTGAATCTTGAAGCCACACCCGCACCTGTATGGAGGAATCGATGATTATTTCTAGAAGATGATTCATCAGTGCTATTACTCGACATAGCTGTGATTTGTTTATTTTTACATCATAATTTACATCTTGATGGTCAGATAGTCAGATTTTCTAATAGAGATTGTATGGGTGGGAACCTGCCTTTCAATTCGATTGTGAAGCCACGCCTGCACTTGTATTTAGGAATCGATGATTAGTTTTTGGAAGAGAATACATCTGTGCTATGACTCGACATAACTGTGCTTTGTTCTGTTTTACTTCGATAATCTACACTTTGATGGTCAGATAGTCAGATTTTCCCATAGAGAATGTATGGGTGGGAACCTGCCTTTCAATTGGATCCTGAAACCACACCCGTACCTGAATGGAGGAATCGTTTATTATTTTTAGAAGAGAATTCATCCGTGCTATGACTCGACATAACTGTGCTTTGTTCTGTTTTACATCCTAACTTGCGCTTTGAATGTCAGATAGTCAGATTTTTTCATAGAGAACGTATGCGTGGGAACCTGCCATTCAATTCGTATGTGAAGCCACACCTACACCAGTATTTAGGAATCGATGATTATTTTTTAGAAGAGAATAAATACATCGGTGCTATGACTCGACACAACTATGCTTTTTTATGATATACCATGTTATACCGTAAGTGTTATTTCTACACTGAGATATTCACAATACATGTAGTATTATTAAAATCATAATAACGACTGTTAATAATTAAACTATTACTAGTTAGTAAATCTAGATAGATATGGATATTATGTCTGAGTGTATTAGATTTAATTTACCATTCAATTGTTTATGATAAACCATGATAAACCATAAGTGTTATTTCTACAATGAGATATTCACATTTCATGTTGTATCATTAAAATCATAATAACGACTGTTAATAATTAAACCATTACTAATTAGTAAATCTAGATACATATGGATAGTATGTTTAAAGGTGTTAGATTTAATCTGACGTCATCATGGTGTATGATAAGCCTTGTTTAACCATAAGTGTTATTTCTACACTGAGATATTCACAATTCATGTAGTATCATTAAAATCATAATAACGACTTTTAATAATTAAACCAATACTAGTTAGTAAATCTAGATAGATATGGATAGTATGTCTGAGTGTATTAGATTTAATTTACCATTCAATAGTTTATGATAAACCATGATAAACCATAAGTGTTATTTCTACAATGAGATATTCACAATTCATGTAGTATCAGTAAAATCATAATAACGACTGTTAATAATTAAACCATTACTAATTAGTAAATCTAGATACATATGGATAGTATGTTTAAAGGTTTTAGATTTAATCAGACGTCATCATGGTGTATGATAAACCATGTTATACCATTAGTGTTATTTCTACACTGAGATATTCACAATCCATGTAGCATCATTAAAATCATAATAACGACCGTTAATAATTAAACCATTACTAGTTAGTAAATCTAGATAGATATGGATAGTATGTCTGAGTGTATTAGATTTAATTTACCATTCAATGGTTTATGATAAACCATGATAAACCATAAGTGTTATTTCTACAATGAGATATTCACAATTCATGTAGTATCAGTAAAATCATAATAACGACTGTTAATAATTAAACCATTACTAATTAGTAAATCTAGATACATATGGATAGTATGTTTAAAGGTTTTAGATTTAATCTGACGTCATCATGGTGTATGATAAACCATGTTATACCATAAGTGTTATTTCTACACTGAGATATTCACAATCCATGTAGCATCATTAAAATCATAATAACGAATGTTAATAATTAAACCATTACTAGTTAGTAAATCTAGATAGATATGGATAGTATGTCTGAGTGTATTAGATTTAATTTACCATTCAATGGTTTATGATAAACCATGATAAACCATTAGTGTTATTTCTACAATGAGATATTCACAATTCATGTAGTATCATTAAAATCATAATAACGACTGTTAACAATTAAACCATTACTAATTAGTAAATCTAGATACATATGGATAGTATGTTTAAAGGTTTTAGATTAAATCTGACATCTTCATGGTGTATGATAAACCTTGTTAAACCATAAGTGTTATTTCTACACTGAGATATTCACAATTCATGCATGTAGTATCATTAAAATAATACAAACGACTTTTAATAATTAATCCATTACTAGTTAGTAAATCTAGATAGATATGGATAGTATGTCTGAGTGTATTAGATTTAATTTACCACTGAATGGTTTATGATAAACCATGTTAAACCATAAGTGTTATTTCTACATTGAGATTTTCACAATTCATGTAGTATCATTAAAATCATAATAACGACTTTTCATAATTAAGCCATTACTAGTTAGTAAATCTAGATACATATGGGTAGTATATTTAAAGGTTTTAGATTTAATCTGACGTCATCATGGTGTATGATAAACCATGTTATATCATAAGTGTTTTTTCTACACTGAGATATGCACAATCCATGTAGCATCATTAAAATCATAATAACGACTTTTAATAATTAAACCATTACTAGTTAGTAAATCTAGATTCATATGGATAGTATGTTTAAAGGTTTTAGATTTAATCTGACGTCATCATGGTATATGATAAACCTTGTTAAACCACAAGTGTTACTTCTACAATGAGATATTCACAATTCATGTAGTATCATTAAAATCATAATAACGACTGTTAAGAATTAAACCATTACTAATTAGTATATCTAGATAAATATGGATAGCATGTTTAAAGGTGTTAGATTTAATCTGACGTCATCATAGTGTATGATAAGCCTTGTTTAACCATAAGTGTTATTTCTACACTGAGATATTCACAATTCATGTAGTATCATTAAAATCATAATAACGACTGTTAATAATTAATCCATTACTAGTTAGTAAATCTAGATAGATATGGATAGTATGTCTGAGTGTATTAGATTTAATTTACCATTCAATAGTTTATGATAAACCATGATAAACCATAAGTGTTATTTCTACAATGAGATATTCACATTTCATGTTGTATCATTAAAATCATAATAACGACTGTTAATAATTAAACCATTACTAATTAGTAAATCTAGATACATATGGATAGTATGTTTAAAGGTTTTAGATTTAATCTAACGTCATCGTGGTGTATGATAAACCCTTTTAAACCATAAGTGTTATTTCTACACTGAGATATTCACAATTCATGTAGTATCATTAAAATCATAATAACGACTTTTAATAATTAAAGCAATACTAGTTAGTAAATCTAGGATACATATGGGTAGTATGTCTGAGTGTATTAGATTTAATTTACCATTCAATGGTTTATGATGAACCATGATAAACCATGTGTTGTTTCTATACTGAGATATTCACAATTCATATAGTATCATTAAAATCATAACAACGACTGTTAATAATTAAACCATTACTAGTTAGTAAATCTAGATAGATATGGATAGTGTGTCTGAGCGTATTAGATTTAATTCACTATTCAATGGTTTATGATAAACCATGATAAACCATGTTACTTCTACAATGAGATATTCACAATTCATGTAGTATCATTATAATCATAATAACGACTGTTAATAATTAAACTATTACTAGTTAGTAAATCTAGATACATATGGATAGTATGTGTAAAGGTTTTAGATTTAATCTGACGTCATCAAAGTGTATGATAATCTATATTAAACCATAAGTGTTATTTCTACAATGAGATATTCACAATTCATGTTATATCAATAAAATCATAATAACGAATTTTAATAATAAAACCATTACTAGTTAGTAAATCTAAATACATATGGATAGTATGTTTATAGGTTTTAGATTTAATCTGACGTCATCATGGTGTATGATAAACCTTGTTAAACCATAAGTGTTTCTTCTACACTGAGATATTCACAATCCATGTAGTATCATTAAGATCTCTGCACAATGCCTCCATCCCTGATGTTGAGTCTGCACTTTCCCACTGGTCCCAAGGAAACAACACAGCCCCACCTGTACCTCCTGCTTCTTGTTTTCAAAAAGCTTGGGATCTACCAAAAATGCAGTTGGTAGCTCAAGGTCTGCTGGCCAGTGCTGATAGTCCATCTTCCCGTGCTCGTCTTCTTGCTGCATCCACACCAGAGTCAGGAAAATGGCTAAATGCATTCCCTATATCCTCCATAGGCCTGAGAATGGATAACTCCACCATCCGAATTGCAGTTGGGCTCAGACTTGGTGTTCCCTTGTGCCATTCACACACTTGTCGCCATTGTGGTTCTCACGTGAATGACCTTGCTACTCATGGCCTTAGCTGTAGATGGAGTGAAGGTCGCCACTCCAGGCATTCTAGCTTAAACGACATCATCCACAGAGCACTGTCAGCTGCAAAAATACCTGCTCGTTTGGAGCCTTCTGGAGTAGCTAGATCTGATGGTAAAAGGCCAGATGGAATTTCAATGGTTCCCTGGAAAGAGGGGAAACTCCTTGTGTGGGATGCTACATGCAGAGACACCTTGGCACCATCATATCTCTCCACTGCTGAAAGAGGCCCAGGATTGGTAGCAGCAGAGGCTGAATCTCAAAAGAGGAAGAAGTATTCCTCTCTTGGAGCTAAATACTTCTTTGTTCCCATAGCATGTGAGTCTCTTGGTGTGTTTGGTGCTGAAACATTGTCCTTTCTTAAGGACCTTGGCCATCGTCTGCACAAAACCACTGGAGACTCACAATCCTACCAATTCTTACTCCAGCGCCTTTCTGTGGCAATCCAGAGAGGAAATTCTACCTCCGTCTTGGGAGCATTAAGTTCCTTTGATGGTTTAGATGACTTTTAGTTCTGTGTGCGAGTGATCGAGTGTGTTAGTGTGCCAGTACATTGTATATGTTAGGTTGTGTTGTTGTTAGCCATATATGTTAGTTTATATTATAAAATGTATTAAGGAATAATAATAATAATAATAATAATAATAATAAAACAGGCTTCGGGACATTGTGGTCGAGTCCTGCCGCCGTGCCCATCTTAGTGTCCATTTAGAAGTAGGCCATAACCTTACTCCCGACCACAGCAACACACGCCCAGCAGACATCCTCATCCCTCACTGGTGCATTGGCAAGCCTGTGGCTCTGGACCTATCCGTTACTTCTCCGCTTAACCCACTTACCCTTCTGGAAGCGGGAGTGACGGCTGGCGCAGCAGCTAAGGCTACCGAGGAGAGAAAGCTTAAAGCCAACACGGGCAAGTGTGCTGTTTTGGGTTGGGTATGTGTCCCGGTTGTTGCGGAGTCTTATGGGGCATGGGGTTTGATGGCTAGGGATTTCTTTTCTACACTTGGGTCCCGTTTGGCTACATCATTGGGAAAGTCAAAGTCAGTGGTAATCCATGAGCTATACGGGAGGTTGAGCATGAATCTTGTCAGGGCCAATGCCACCGCGATCCTGTCCAGGTCCATACCTCCTCCTGAGCTTCAGTAGGCTAGCAACTTGTTTTGTGCATATCATGTGTCTGTGTCATGTTTGTACTGTAATAATAATTAAAAAAAAAAAAAAAAAAAAAAAAAAAAAAAAAAAAAATTAAGATCATAATAACGACTTTTAATAATTAAACCATTACTTGTTAGTAAATCTAGATACATATGGATAGTATGTTTAAAGGTTTTAGATTTAATCTGACGTCATCAAGGTTTATGATAAACCATGTTATACCATAAGTGTTATTTCTACACTGAGATATTCACAATCCATGTAGTATCATTACAATCATAATAATGACTTTTAATAATTAAACCATTACTAGTTAGTAAATCTAGATATATATGAATAGTATGTTTAAAGGTTTTAGATTTAATGTGACGTCATCATGATGTATGATAAACCATGTTATACCATATGTGCTATTTCTACACTGAGATATTCACAATTCATGTAGTATCATTAAAATCATAATAACGACTGTTAATAATTAAACCATTACTAATTAATAAATCTAGATAGATATGGATAGTATGTCTGAGTACTAGATTTAATTTGCTATTCAATGGTTTATGATAAACCATGATAAACCATAAGTTATTTCTACCATGAGATATTCACAATTCATGTAGTATCATTAAAATCATAATAACGACTGTTCATAATTAAACCATTACTAATTAGTAAATCTAGATACATATGGATAGTATGTTTTAAGGTTCTAGATTTAATCTGACGTCACATGGTGTATGATAAACCTTGTTAAACCATAAGTGTTATTTCTACACTGAGATATTCACAATCCATGTAGCATCATTAAAATCATAGTAACGAATGTTAATAACAAAACCATTACTAGTTAGTAAATCTAGATAGATATGGATAGTATGTCTGAGTGTATTAGATTTAATTTACCATTCAATCGTTTAAGATAAACCATGATAAACCATAAGTGTTATTTCTACAATGAGATATTCACAATTCATGTAGTATCATTAAAATCATAATAATGACTGTTAATAATTAAATATTTACTAATTTGTAAATCTAGATACATGTGGACAGTTTGTCTGAGTGTATTAGATTTAATTTACCATTCAATGGTTTATGATAAACCATGATAAACCATAAGTGTTATTTCTATACTGAGATATTCACAATTCATGTAGTATCATTAAAATCATAATAACGACTTTTAATAATTAAACCATTACTAGTTAGTAAATCTAGATACATATGGGTAGTATGTTTAAAGGTTTTAGATTTAATCTGACATCATCATGGTGTATGATAAACCATATTATACCATAAGTGTTATTTCTGCACTGAGATATTCACAATTCATGTAGTATCATTAAAATCATAATAACGACTTTTAATAATTAAATCATTACTAGTTAGTAAATCTAGATACATATGGATAGTATGTTTAAAGGTTTTAGATTTAATCTGACGTCATCATGGTGTATGATAAACCATATTATACCATAAGTGTTTTTTCTACACTGAGATATTCACAATCCATGTAGTATCATTAAAATCATAATAACGAGTTTTAATAATTAAACCATTACTAGTTAGTAATTCTAGATACATATGGATAGTATGTTTAAAGGTTTTAGATTTAATCTGGCGTCATCAAGGTGTATGATAATCTATATTAAACCATAAGTGTTATTTCTCTACACTGAGATATTCTCAATCGATGTAGTATCATTAACATCATAATAACGACTGTAATTTAAGAGGGAGGGGCCAACTTGTGTTGGTCTCTCTTGGTATCCCTCTACGCCATTGTGTGTCTTTGTATGCTTTGGGTAGAGGGGTTCTAAAAAGAATGAGTGTGTTGGAGGTTCGGTGTGGTGTGCGGGTATGAAGCTGTTGTGTGGTAGTACAGGAAGTTTGATTTGCTTGGGGGAGCCCTGTAGGCAGTTGGTAGTGGAGTTTGGTGTAGGTTGAGGGACATCAGTGGTGGCGGTCCGAATCTGAGGGACATTAGTGGTGGGGGATTGTTCAATGTGCTGGGTATCCTTGTTGTCATTGTGTTGTATGTGTTTGTTTGTTGGTTTTGTTGTGATTGTGGTAGGTAAAGGAAGGGGGTTGGATCCATTAGTAGGGGTGGGCGTCGTGTGGTGTGCTGGATGTTGTAGGGTCTTCTATTGGTGTTTGTTTGTTGTGTTTGTTTCCATTGCGTGTGGTGGTGAGGGGCTGAAGTTTTTTCTCATTTGTGGCGAGAAGGGTAGGTGGCCTTGGGGTAGGCTTCTTTGGTTTTGGATTTGGAGGGGGGGTGGGGGGGGGGGGTTTGTTGTGGCTGAAGGAGAAGGTTTGTGTGTGTTGGGATCGGGAGAGTCTGTTTAGTTTTTGGTTGGGGGTTGTCGAGTGGGCAGTGGTTTGTTTCTTGGACATTCTTCTTGATAGATTTGGTTATTCCTGTGTGCAAGTTTTGTTTTGTGGATCGTTTTGTTTCTTCTTGTTTTGAGGTCGTCATGTAGTTTTTGCATGTCATTGTTTGTGTTTCGCCATGAAGTTACCCATTTGTTGTGTGTGGCAATGTCTGTGGTTTTGTTCTTGTCGAATGCTGTCTCTATTTCAGTGAGTTGTTTGGCTGTAGAGTCAGCGAGTTTTTTAAGGTGGCGCACATTGGTAGCCGTTATTTCTATGCTGGCTCTTTTTAAGATATAGGGGTGTTCATTCCTGAGGCTGTCGTTGGCCCCAAGGGTGGCGCAGGTGGCCGATGCCTTGCTTCCCAGAGGGAAGATACCTTCTTCTAGGCATTCCTCATTAAATGTGGCATGGTGTAGGGCCAGTTCATAGAATTTCCTGATCTGTGTGTATTTCTGCAGAACTACATCCCAGTTTTTCTCTTTTATCGCTGTTGTGATTTTGCTTTGTTTTGTGTCTTGGGTATGTGGAGTCATTGAGGCCTGCGTTAGTGTTGGAATTGTTTTGGGTAGGGTCTGTTTTATTTTAGGTGGAGCTGGGTCTGGTGGAGTTGGAATTGTTTTGAGTGGAGTTGGGTCTGGGAGCGAGTTGTGGGTTGAGGTATGGTCTGGGGACAAGATCTCTGGAGGAGATACCGCGTTTGTTGGCGGAGGTTGTGGCAGCGAGACCTGCATCTCTTGGCCTGTGTTTGGTATGGTTGGTGGGTAGGTAGCAACGGATCCGGCGGGCAGAGCCCGAGTTGTGTCCAGGTCTTGTGGTGTTGTGATGGAGTTGACGGGCGAGGTTTGGGTTGGGGGTGTCGGGGCGCCTATGGGTGTGGGTTGTGGGAGTGAAATCGGTTGGTCTGTGTTGGCTAGTGGATGTTGGCCAGCATCTAGCATCGTGGGGCAGGCGGCCGCAAGTTCGGAGGAGACGGTTGGAGTAGGAGGAAGCGTGTAGGCGTTTTGGGCCGTGGTGGTGGGGTTGACATTGATTTGGGGTGGGTCGATTGTTCGTACAGGTTGTAGGGTTGGAATTGGTTGATCCATGTTCTGTGCGATTGGGGGGGGAAGGGTAGTGGTGGCTGACGGTAAGTTATGGTTTGGTGACGAGGACCAGGTTGGCGACTGAAGGTGGAGGTCCAGGGGCTGGGCCGGTGGGGGTGATGGAGAAGGTGTGTCAAGCCTGTTGCAGCGGCAAAGTGCCTTACGTTGGGGCCTGGCTGTTAGGGTAGATGCGCCTATGAGGGGGCATGTAGGACATGCCGTTTCCTGTTGGGTTGGTATGTACAGTGGGGGAGTAGGGATCTGGGCTTTACCCTTGAGCCTTAGGTTCATTGGCTTGGCTTTCCCCATCATATCTGGGAAAAGGTTTGAAAGGGATTAGGATCCACTTACTTTTGTTGTTGGTATTCGCGTGAATGCTTGCGCTCGTGTCTGTGTAGCAGTATTCCTTTGTCAAATTTTATGAAAGTTGCAGATGCATTTCGGCCCGGATAGGCCTTCTTCGGTGCACTTACAAGATTTGACTTAAAGAGGAATACTGTGTGTGTGTGTTGTGTTTAAATACTTGGTGGTGCAGCTGTTGTGTGTGAAGGTGTGTACAGGTCATGCAGCTGGTGTTGTTGTGTGTGCTTGTACGTTTTACAAAAAAACATCGTTGAGGCCATTGGGTATTCTGGTGTTGAGTTTATTAATCCAGAATTCTTCTGTGGCCATCCGTGAAGAGGGGTGTGAATGTGTTAGGGGTATGATTTTTGCTTTGAAAGCCCCATGTGTGTCAAAGTGACGGTATAGTAACATTCTTGGTGTTTGTTTCGATCTAAAAGCACTGAGGTGGTTGGTCATTCGGGTACGTAGTGACGTAGTTGTTTGCCCAACATATTGGAGCCCGCAGTATTGGCAATGGAGGACGTATATAATGTTCTTGCTATCGCAGGATAGTCTGTTCTGGATTGGAATTCTTTGTCTTGTGGATGTGCATTTGAACGTGTTGGTGTTTATCATAGATGAGCATACGAAGCAGTTGTTTCTTTGGCAGTGTGTTGGTAGGAGGGGTATGTGGTAAGATTTGGAAGTATTGGGGATCGCAGTTTTTTTTGCGTCATCGTTGAGGGCTGATTTGGTGATTTGTTTGCCAAGATTTGGGAAGTTTCTGTAGGCAACTAGTGGTAGGTTGTTTGATAGTGTGGTTGTGGCATGGTGTCTTTGTAGGAGATGAAGGTGTTTGGATAGTTCATGTTTAGGGTGTAGTCTTCTAGCATCATACTCAATAATGAATGGATAGATTTTCTTTGGTTGGGTTGAGATGTTGTGTTTGGATGTTTGTTTGGTGGTTGTCGTTTGGATGGATTTTTGGATGGCTTTGTGGATGAAAGAAAAGGGGTATCCCCTATTGAGAAAATGTGTTATGAGCTGTTGTTTCAATCTTTTGAAGTCTTTGGGATCGGAGCATTGCTGTTGGTAGCGTAAGAGTTCCCCCCTTATGATGGCAGCTTTGGTGTTGGGGGGGTGGTGGCTGGTATAGTGGATGTATTGGAAGGTGTTGGTTGGCTTGAAATGTGTTCGGTATGAAAGTCGGCGAGTTGTTTCGAAGTCTTTTCCTTTGAAGATGGTAAGGTCGAGAAAGTCAATGGAGAAATCGGAAATGGTGTACTCATATTTGATGGTGGGGTGGAATTGGTTGAGGTTGTTGAAAAAGGTGTCAAAATCTTCTTTGGGATGAGTCCATATAAGGAAGATATCGTCGATGTAACGTTTGTATAAGTGGGGTTGTTTGTGCTGTGTTTGTAGAAATGCTATTTCCAGATGGTACATAAATATGTTGGCCAGGGTAGGGGCAAGGGGAGTACCCATGGCTACACCAGTGCGTTGGTGGTACGGTGTGCCGTTGAAAGTGAAAAAGTTGCGTTTGAGGACGAAGTTAAGTAATTGGCGGGTTACGAACTTAGGGAAACCTATGGTGTCATTGTGGATTAATATAGAGTTGATGCCTTCATCCTGTGGGATGGTAGTGTATAGATTTTTGATGTCAAGCGAGATGAGGTAGACGTGTTGTGATGGTGGGATGATGGTGTTTTTTAGTTGTTGGATCAGGCTGTGTGAATTTTTGAGGTATGATGGTATTGTTGGGATGATGGACTTGAAAAAGAAATCGAGGTATTTTGAAACTTGAGTTGTGGCACCGTTTATGCCTGAGACAATGGGTCTAACTGAGATAGGTGTTTTGTGTATTTTGTAGAGGAAGTGGATATATTGAGTCTGCACGGGATCTGACGGGGATAGGATCTCAGCCTCAGTTTTGAATATGTACCCGGTGGAAGATAGTTCTTGTATAAATGTTTTAATGTCGGCAGCAAGTTTGGGTGTGGGATCTGAGTCAAGTTTTGCATAGGTTGTTAGGTCAGATAGATGTCGGGTGCCGTCTGAGATATATATTTTTTGCTGACCACAGTTAGTGTTGAGCCCTTGTCGGCCTGTTTGATTACTATATCTTTTCGTTTTGACTTGAGTGAGTGAATGGCGTCTCTTTCAGATTGTGTGAGATTACTTGTGGTTTTGAAGTGTGGATTAGAACAGGTGTATTAGATTTAATTTACCATTCAATGGTTTATGAAAAACCATGATAAACCATAAGTGTTATTTCTACAATGAGATATTCACAATTCATGTAGTATCATTAAAATCATAATAACGACTTTTAATAATAAAACCATTACTAGTTAGTAAATCTAGATACATATGGATAGTATGTTTAAAGGTTTTAGATTTAATCTGACGTCATCATGGTGTACGATGAACCTTGTTAAACCATAAGTGTTTTTTCTACACTGAGATATTCACAATCCATGTAGTGTCATTAAAATCATAATAACGACTTTTAATAATTAAACCATTACTAGTTAGTAAATCTAGATACATATGGATAGTATGTTTAAAGGTTTTAGATTTAATCTAACGTCATCAAGGTGTATGATAATCTATATTAAACCATAAGTGTTATTTCTACACTGAGAAATTCACAATTCATGTAGTATCATTAAAATCATAATAACGACTTTTAATAATAAAACCATTACTAGTTAGTAAATCTAGATACATATTTATAGCATGTTTAAAGCTTTTAGATTTAATCTGACGTCATCATGGTGTATGATAAACCATATTATACCATAAGTGTTATTTCTACACTGAGATATTCACAATCCATGTAGCATCATTAAAATCATAATAACGAATGTTAATAACAAAACCATTACTAGTTAGTAAATCTAGATAGATATGGAATTGTCATGATACGAAGATGGCGGCAATAGTGAAAAAAAAAAAATCATCTTGTTGTGCCTGCAACGGTGCAAATGCAAAGTGTATATCCTGTTCTTGTGTGAAAGCAGGACGGCCGTGCTTACCGCATTGCCACGCTGCTAAAAACGGACACTGTTCCAATTTGAACGCACTACCCGATGCTCTATCTGTGCCCAGTCAAGTTGAATCAAGTCAAGGTAATGAAAATACACACACTACTCTGACATCTTTCCAGTCGTCTGTATCTGGGTCAAGTAACCTATATTCATCTGTGCCTGGGGCATGTAGCCTAAATTCATCCACCACTTTGCCCACTTTGCGGACTCCACCACAACAATTACAATCATCTCCAAATGAGACATTTGAAGACTCAAAAATACGGGAAGCTTTTGGAGAAAGTCTAATTCGAAACACCTGCATTGCTGATGATATTTGGAGTAAACGGTGGCAAAAAATAGTGTCCACAAAATGGCGTCACTATAACCTACCCAATGGGACTGTGGCGAAAGAACTTATTGACTTGTTAGCGCATGAAGTCACACAATTACACAGTGGTGCAACACGGTCAGAAAGGCTCATTGTATTCTTAGGACTTATGCTACATCGTGACGAAATGGTAAAAAAGGGCCAAGATATACGTAGACTTCTTGCGCGACGTATTCAAGAATGGAAGAGTGAGAAACATGCTGAATTGATGCAAGATTTTGAGAGGTGCACTAAACATAAGCTTATTCACCACAATATCAAATCATGTGAACAACACACCTACAAAGTTTTTTCCAACTTGATGCTTAAAGGTCAAGTAAGGTCGGCCGTGCGCTGGTTAACTGAAAGACAAAGCAAAGGAGGAGTTTTAGATCCCTCTTCTTGTGTTGATAATACACAAAAAACGGTCTTTGATATCTTGAAGGAAAAACACCCTGAGCCATCTCAATCCTGTCCACAAGCCTTCCTTCCAAGTACTAACCTTCCAACTTTAACAGATTTGGACATTACAAGTGCACATATTGCAACAGCTGCAAAAAGAATAGAAGGCAGTGCTGGACCAGGTGGGTCTACAGCTACCCATTGGCAGGCTTTCTTGCTTCACTATGGTACTCACAGTGCCAAATTGCGAGATGCAGTTGCTGAACTGGCCCGACGCCTATCCAACAAAATCGTTGACTGGAAAGATATCAGAGCACTAATGTCTAGTCGCTTGATAGCACTTGACAAATGTCCAGGTGTTCGTCCCATAGCCATTGGTGAGATTTTAAGGCGCATTATATGCAGATCAATAGTCATGGCTACACGAAATGACATAGCAGACTTATGTGGTGTTGACCAGCTTTGCTCAGGTATTAAGGGCGGCATCGAGGGAGCATTTCATGCAATGAAAGAACTTTTCGAAGCAAAAAGAGCATCAGGATGGGGACTACTGCTTGTAGATGCTAATAACGCATTCAACTCCCTCAATAGGGTTGCAGCAATTTGGAACATACGCATTCAGTGGCCACGTTGTGCAAGGTTTGTGTTCAACACGTATCGTGGCTATGCTCCTCTTGTGGTACAAACAGAGCACAATGCTGAATTCATATTTAGCAAAGAGGGTGTTGCTCAAGGAGATCCACTCTCAATGCTAATGTATGCAGCTGCCCTAATGCCTCTCATTCAGTCCCTATCAACTCCAAACTGTAATCAAAATTGGTATGCTGATGACTCTGCTTGTACTGCTGACCTCAGCCATCTGATTGAGTGGTTTGAAAAGCTTCGCTCAATGGGACCTAGGTATGGTTACTATCCAGAACCAAAGAAGACCGTGCTGATAGTGGATAAAGAATTTGATTCAGAAGCACATGAAAAATTTGATCACCTTGGTGTCAAAGTAGTTAGAGGCCATCGTTTTTTGGGTGGTTTTATTGGAGACCTGGAAGCAATCAATCTGTTTGTTCAAGGCAAAGTGAAGGAGTGGACAAACTTTATTACCATTCTATCTGAAGCTGCACAATCATATCCACAAGCTGCCTTTGTAGCATTATCCAAATCCCTTCAATTTGAATGGTCGCACTTGCAAAGACTAATACCAAACATTGACAACGCCTTTATCCCTATATGGAATGCTATTAATGCTTCTTTTTGGCCTGCTATTTTTGACAGTACAGTATCCCAACAAGACCAATTACTATTCTCCATTCCTGTCAAAATGGGTGGTATGGGCATTCGTAATCCTGCTGAAATGGCCAGCATTGCTTACAACACTTCGTTTTCAGGCACAAAGCATATTTCAGATGCCATAAAAGAAAGAAAACCTTTTTCATTAATTGATCACAATGCTAAGATGGCAGAGGCAATATCAACTATGCATCATGAACTTCAGCAGCAAGATCAAATCAAATTAGATTCAGTGCTTCTCACTCTTGATACAAAACAAGTACGAGCTATACAAAGAGCAATCACATTTAAAACATCTACATGGTTAACAGTGATACCTACCACAGATCATCATTTTGATCTTTCTGCTACCGAGTTTCGTGATGCTTTAACAGTCAGATATCATAGACCTTTTTTGAAGATGCCAGCAATATGTGATGGATGTGGTGCAGCCTTTAGCTATGAACATGCCCTGGATTGTAAGAAAGGAGGTCTCATAACCAGACGCCACAATGAAGTAAGAGACACTCTTGGTGACCTGTCATCTATTGTTTATAAGGACATTATCAGGGAACCAGTGATACAAGAGGCATGTGAAGTAACAGGTGAACCCTCCTTAATAGCTGATCTTGGTGTACGAGGGGTCTGGCAGCCTCAGGCTCAAGCACTTTTTGATGTACGTGTGATAGACACCGATGCACCCTCTCATGTTCAAAGAAGTGTGGCAGCAGTCCTAGCATCAGCTGAAACAGAAAAAAAAGAAAAAATACAACAATGCAGCTATTGCTAGACGAGCCTCATTTACACCATTTGTGGTGTCAGTTGATGGTGCCTTGGGATGTGAAGCAACCAACTATCTTAAACACCTCTCTGAGTACATCTGCATGAAATGGGGAAAGTCCTATGGAGAAGTGATGGGATGGCTGATTGCAAACATAAGAGCCACTGATTTGTGTCTCCGGGGATCTTGTATCAGATGGAGGAGTGCGATGGATATGGCTGATGGGATGGGACTTCCCTATATAGTAGAATAGTTGGTCCTTTTATAATATTTCACATGTGGATAATTCATTTCTATCTCTTGAATTATGGATTCTATACTTATGCAAGAACCTGTATTGTATGTATGTATTTATTTATATTATGTATATAGTAACAATAAACTCAATGTACTAAATAGATAGATATGGATAGTATGTCTGAGTGTATTAGATTTAATATACCATTCAATCGTTTAAGATAAACCATGATAAACCATAAGTGTTATTTCCACAATGAGATATTCACAATTCATGTAGTATCATTAAAATCATAATAATGACCGTTAATAATTAAATAATTACTAATTCTTAAATCTAGATAAATATGGATAGTACATCTGAGTGTATTAGATTTAATTTACCATTCAATGGTTTATGATAAACCATGATAAACCATAAGTGTTATTTCTATACTGAGATATTCACAATGCATGTAGTATCATAAAAATCATAATAACGACTTTTAATAATTAAACCATTACTAGTTAGTAAATGTAGATACATATGGATAGTATGTTTAAAAGTTTTAGATTTAATCTGACGTCATCAAGGTGTATGATAATCTATATTAAACCATAAGTGTTTTTTCTACACTGAGATATTCACAATTCATATAGTATCATTAAAATCATAATAACGACTGTTAATAATTAAACCATTACTTGTTTCTAAATCTAGATAGATATGGATAGTATGTCTGAGTGTATTAGATTTAATTTACCATTCAATGGTTTATGATAAACCATGATAAACCATAAGTGTTATTTCTATACTGAGATATTCACAATTCATGTAGTATCATTAAAATCATAATAACGACTTTTAATAATTAAACCATTACTAGTTAGTAAATCTAGATACATATGGGTAGTATGTTGAAAGGTTTTAGATTAAATCTGACATCTTCATGGTGTATGATAAACCTTGTTAAACCATAAGTGTTATTTCTACACTGAGATATTCACAATTCATGCATGTAGTATCATTAAAATAATAAAAACGACTTTTAATAATTAATCCAATACTAGTAAGTAAATCTAGAAAGATATGGATAGTATGTCTGAGTGTATTAGATTTAATTTACCACTGAATGGTTTATGACAACCCATGTTAAACCATAAGTGTTTTTTCTACATTGAGATTTTCACAATTCATGTAGTATCATTAAAATCATAATAACGACTTTTAATTATTAAGCCATTACTAGTTAGTAAATCTAGATACATATGGATAGTATATTTAAAGGTTTTAGATTTAATCTAACGTCATCATGGTGTATGATAAACCATGTTATATCATAAGTGTTTTTTCTACACTGAGATATGCACAATCCATGTAGCATCATTAAAATCATAATAACGACTTTTAATAATTAAACCATTACTAGTTAGTAAATCTAGATTCATATGGATAGTATGTTTAAAAATTTTAGATTTCATCTGACGTCATCATGGTATATGATAAACCTTGTTAAACCACAAGTGTTATTTCTACACTGAGATATTCACAATTCATGTAGTATCATTAAAATCATAATAACAACTTTTAATAATTAAACCATTACTAGTTAGCATATGGATAGCATGTTTAAAGATTTTAGATTTAATCTGACGTCATCATGGCGTATGATAAACCATGTTATACCATTAGTGTTGTTTCTACACTGAGATATTCACAATCCATGTAGCATCATTAAAATCATAATAACGAATGTTAATAATTAAACCATTACTAGTTAGTAAATCTAGATAGATATAGATAGTATGTCTGAGTGTATTAGATTTAATTTACCATTCAATGGTTTATGATAAACCATGATAAACCATAAGTGTTATTTCTACAATGATAATCACAATTCATGTAGTATCAGTAAAATCATAATGACGACTGTTAATAATTAAACCATTAGTAATTATTAAATCTAGATACATACGGATAGTATGTTTAAAGGTTTTAGATTAATCTGACGTCATCATGGTGTATGATAAACCTTGTTAAACCTTGTGTTATTTCTACACTGAGATATTCACAACTCATGTAGTATCATTAAAATCATAATAACGACTTTTAATAATTAATCCATTACTAGTTAGTAAATCTAGATACATATGGGTAGTATGTTTAAAGGTTTTAGATTAAATCTGACATCTTCATGGTGTATGATAAACCTTGTTAAACCATAAGTGTTATTTCTACACTGTGATATTCACAATTCATGCATGTAGTATCATTAAAATAATAAAAACGACTTTTAATAATTAATCCAATACTAGTAAGTAAATCTAGAAAGATATGGATAGTATGTCTGAGTGTATTAGATTTAATTTACCACTGAATGGTTTATGACAACCCATGTTAAACCATAAGTGTTTTTTCTACATTGAGATTTTCACAATTCATGTAGTATCATTAAAATCATAATAACGACTTTTAATAATTAAGCCATTACTAGTTAGTAAATCTAGATACATATGGGTAGTATATTTAAAGGTTTTAGATTTAATCTAACGTCATCATGGTGTATGATAAACCATGTTATATCATAAGTGTTTTTTCTACACTGAGATATGCACAATCCATGTAGCATCATTAAAATCATAATAACGACTTTTAATAATTAAACCATTACTAGTTAGTAAATCTAGATTCATATGGATAGTATGTTTAAAAATTTTAGATTTAATCTGACGTCATCATGGTATATGATAAACCTTGTTAAACCACAAGTGTTATTTCTACACTGAGATATTCACAATTCATGTAGAATCATTAAAATCATAATAACAACTTTTAATAATTAAACCATTACTAGTTAGCATATGGATAGCATGTTTAAAGATTTTAGATTTAATCTGACGTCATCATGGCGTATGATAAACCATGTTATACCATTAGTGTTGTTTCTACATGGAGATATTCACAATCCATGTAGCATCATTAAAATCATAATAACGAATGTTAATAATTAAACCATTACTAGTTAGTAAATCTAGATAGATATAGATAGTATGTCTGAGTGTATTAGATTTAATTTACCATTCAATGGTTTATGATAAACCATGATAAACCATAAGTGTTATTTCTACAATGATAATCACAATTCATGTAGTATCAGTAAAATCATAATGACGACTGTTAATAATTAAACCATTAGTAATTATTAAATCTAGATACATACGGATAGTATGTTTAAAGGTTTTAGATTAATCTGACGTCATCATGGTGTATGATAAACCTTGTTAAACCTTGTGTTATTTCTACACTGAGATATTCACAACTCATGTAGCATCATTAAAATCATAATAACGACTTTTAATAATTAATCCATTACTAGTTAGTAAATCTAGATAGATATGGATAGTATGTGTGAGTGTATTAGATTTAATTTACCACTGAATGGTTTATGATAAACCATGTTAAACCATAAGTGTTATTTCTACATTGAGATTTTCACAATTCAAGTAGTATCATTAAAATCATAATAACGACTTTTAATAATTAAACCATTACTAGTTAGTAAAGCTATACTTATATGGATAGTATGTTTAAAGGTTTTAGATTTAATCTGACGTCATCATGATGTATGATTAACCAAGTTAGACCATAAGTGTTGTTTCTACACTGAGATATTCACAATACATGTATTATCATTAAAATCATAATAACGACTTTTAATAATTAAACCATTACTAGTTAGTAAATCTATACTGATATGGATAGTATGTTTAAAGGTTTTAGATTTAATCTGACGTCATCATGATGTATGATTAACCAAGTTAGACCATAAGTTTTATTTCTACACTGAGATATTCACAATACATGTATTATCATTAAAATCATAGTAACGACTTTTAATAATTAAACCATTACTAGTTAGTAAATCTAGATTCAATTGGATAGTATGTCTGAGTATATTAGATTTAATTTACCATTGAATGGTTTATGATAAACCATGTTAAACCATGTTAATTCTACACTGAGATATTCACAATACATGTATTATCATTAAAATCATAATAACGACTTTAAATAATCAAACCATTACTAGTTAATAAATCTATACTTATATAGATAGTATGTTTAAAGGTTTTAGATTTAATCTGACGTCATCATGATGTATGATTAACCAAGTTAGACCATAAGTGTTGTTTCTACACTGAGATATTCACAATACATGTAATCATTAAAATCATAATAACGACTTTTAATAATTAAATCATTACATGTTAGTAAATCTAGATACATATGGATAGTATGTCTGAGTATATTAGATTTAATTTACCATTGAATGGTTTATGATAAACCATGTTAAACCATGTTATTTCTACACTGAGATATTCACAATACATGTATTATCATTAAAATCATAATAACGACTTTTAATAATTAAACAATTACTAGTTAGTAAATCTATACTTATATGGATAGTATGTTTAAAGGTTTTAGATTTAATCTGACGTCATCATGATGCATGATTAACCAAGTTAGACCATAAGTGTTGTTACTACACTGAGATATTCACAATACATGTATTATCATTAAAATCATAATAACGACTTTTAACAATTAAACCATTACTAGTTAGTAAATATAGGTACATATGGATAGTATGTCTGAGTGTATCAGGTTTAACTTTCCATTCCATGGTTTATGATAAACCATGATAAACCATGTGTAATTTCTATACTGAGATTTCATGTAGTATCATTAAAATCATAATAATGACTTTTAATAATTAAACCATTACTAGTTAATAAATCTAGATACATATGGATAGTATGATCAAAGCTTTTAGATTTAATCAGACGTCATCATGGTGTATGATTAACCAAGTTAAACCATAAGTTTTATTTCTACACTGAGATATTCACAATACATGTATTATCATTAAAATCATAATAACGACTTTTAACAATTAAACCATTACTAGTTAGTAAATCTAGATACATATGAATAGTATGTTTAAAGGTTTTAGATTTAATCTGACGTCATCATGGTGTATGATTAACCAAGTTATACCATAAGTGTTATTTCTACACTGAGATATTCACAATACATGTATTATCATTAAAATCATAATAACGACTTTTAATAATTAAACCATTACTAGTTAATAAATTTAGATACATATGGATAGTATGTCTGAGTATATTAGATTTTCATTTACCATTGAATGGTTTATGATTAACCATGTTAAACCATGTTATTTCTACACTGAGATATTCACAATACATGTATTATCATTAAAATCATAATAACGACTTTTAATAATTAAACCATTACAAGTTAGTAAATCTAGATTCCATTGGATAGTATGTCTGAGTATATTAGATTTAATTTACCATTGAATGGTTTATGATAAACCATGTTAAACCATGTTAATTCTACACTGAGATATTCACAATACATGTATTATCATTAAAATCATAATAACGACTTTTAATAATTAAACCATTACTAGTTAGTAAATCTATTCTTATATGGATAGTATGTTTAAAGGTTTTAGATTTAATCTGACGTCATCATGGTGTATGATTAACCAAGTTAAACCATAAGTGTTGTTTCCACTGGAGAAATATTTAGAAGACACAGAGCTAGCTCTCCACACAATGTGTTCAACCCCCAGTTTCCAAACATCTAGTAACCTCACACCAGGAGAGAGAAGAGCAGTCCAATCACTAAGAGACAAAATGCACGACGTCATAATTAAAAAAGCAGACAAAGGTTCAACAATCACAGTTGTTACCAGATGCAAATACATCGCTGATGGCTTGCAGCATCTCTCTGACATGACAGCATATGCCAAGCTGGACAATGACCCCACACCAACATTAGCAGCTCATATCAAATCGTACATCTGTGAACTGCAAAACACCGGCTATATCGACAAAACCGAGGCGGAGTACTTACTCCCCCCTGACCCAGTACAAACTCAGTATATATATTTCCCCTACAAAATTCATAAATCACCAATTTCAGTTAGACCAGTCGTGTCAGGTATCAACGGAGCCACCACAGCAATATCCTCGTACTTAGACCACTTCTTTAAATCAAAAGTTCCACTCATTCCATCATTCCTGAAGAACTCTCAGAGCCTAGTCACCATTCTTAAATCCACCCCCATTCCACCATCTGACCATGTTTTTCTAGTTTCCATCGACGTTAAAAGTCTGTATACCACCATCCCGCAAGACGAAGGAATTGAAGCAATCTTGAAACATAATGAAGCTATTGGCCTTCCTAAATTCATCACCAGACAACTACTGAACTTCATTCTGAAAAACAACATCTTCACGTTCAATGCTACACCATATCAGCAGCGCACAGGTGTAGCGATGGGTACACCTCTAGCCCCAACTCTTGCTAACCTGTTCATGGCAACACTAGAGGAACGCTTTCTGAAGACGCAAGACAAACAGCCACTCATCTACAAGCGTTACATTGACGACATTTTCATTGTCTGGACACACTCAATGGCTGACTTCCAAACATTCTTTGCCAACCTCAATGGCTTCCACCCAACAATCAAATACGAGTACTCAATCTCAGAAACATCCATAGATTATCTTGACATTACCATCTACAAAGGAGATCAATTTGCAGCCACACGCCGACTTTCCACCAAAACACATTTCAAGCCAACAAACTCTTTTCAGTATATCCACTACACCAGCCATCACCCACTCAACACAAAAACAGCCATTATCAAAGCAGAAATCCTGAGATACCAGCGTCAATGCTCTGACCCTAAAGACTTCAGACACCTCAAACAGCAACTCATCAACCACTTTATTGATAGAGGCTACCCCTTCAACATCATCAATAAGATCATCATATCAGTCACAAGCCAACCACGAAACCAACTCACAACACTATCAACTTCACCATACCCATTTACAGTCCACTACGATGCCAGAAGGAACCATCCGATCAAAGCCTTAAAGCTAAACCTAGATCACCTTGAAAGGGACGCCACCACATTTCATATGGCTCGCAAACGGCTAGTCATTGCATACAGAAACAAATCAAACATCAAGAAGATCATCACAAAATCACCATTGAATACAGATGCCATTACAAACAACATCACACCCGAGATCAGAAGCTACCACATACCACTACTACCACAGCCATGCAATAAAAGTAACTGCAGGTCATGTCCCGATATCATCACAACCAACACATTCAAGTGCACCACCACGGGCCTAAGGATCCCCATACAGCACCATCTGTCCTGCGAGAGCAGTAATATAATATACGTACTCCAATGCAAAATCTGTAAACTTCAATACGTCGGCGTAACCACGTCCACACTGAGGGAGAGGGTAAACCAGCATAGGAGTAGATTCAGGTCCAGTCGGGAGCCCAGACAGCTTATCTACAAACACTTCGACCAGCACGGGGCATTCAGAGTAAGCATCATCCCACTCATGAGAGTTAATCCAGAGCAAAGATTTGCAACTGAAGAAATCTGGATCAATAGGCTAAACTCAAGAACCCCGTATGGGCTAAATGATGTATACATGTGATGTAACAGCCAGCTGCACACACCTCACATTTAGCACCTGTCGAGAACTATTTATGCACTGCACGAACACCTGTTATTCATTTCGTGTCAATCTTTGCTGTATACTGCACTGAAGAAGGCCAGCACGGCCGAAATGCATTTGTAGTGACATTAAAGTTTGGCACGAGAGAGAATACAGTGAACGCGTCCCCTTTTACGTAAGTCTACACTAATCATTCCCTCCCTCCGTTTAGTGCATGTAGTTGCGGGCACGTAATGCCAACTAACAAACCGGATCGCTACCAGACGCGCAGCGCCAGCAACGCACTCGGGCCCAGTCCACCGCACGCAGCAAAGGGAATGAAACCATCATTGGTGCCACCCTGCCCCCTGACTACCCAAAAACTTCCAACCCGAAACGCTCACGTAGCCCAACCCATGGCCCCAAATGCCAAGCGCAATACGCGACGCAAACAAAACGGGCTCAACACCCCTTCAACCTCTCCCCCACCATCTGCTAGAACGTTCTCCCAACCAACACCTCGTTCCCCAGCCATACCTCGTTCCTCACAACCGACCCTGACCCACGACCATCTGCCACCTAGCGCAAGCTCATCCCCTCAACCATCATCAATTGCAGCTCAAACCACTGTTCAACCCATCCATATCACCCCCTCATCACCTCCATCATCAGCTTCTGATGCCCTACCTTCAACATCAAATGTCAATGACCATTTGCCACCCATTCGAACGAACTTATCCCCACCACCATCACCAGTAACAGCTCAAACTACTGATCAGCCTACCCATACCGCCCCATGTCACTCACTCCCATCAGCACCTAATACCTTAACCCCATCATCAATCAACGACCAATTGCCACCAGTCAGAACTAGTCCACCACCCCCACCATCATCTGCAGTAACCCAAACCATTGATCAACTCACCATCACCATCCCCTCCCCCCCACCACAGTCATCAGCCTCTGATGCCCCATCTTCACCATCAAATAGCAATGATCAATCACCACTCATCAGAACATGTTCTCCCACACCACCAACAACAGCTCAGACCATCGATCAGCCTACCCACATCACTCCCTTCCCCACACCACCACCATCAGATGCCAATACCATCTCACTACCACATTCACCAGCAGCTCACATGTGTCCCATGCCAACTGTCCAGCCCAACAAAACATCGAAAATAGAAAAGGCACTCCTTGACAAAGAATACCAGTCTGTTATGGACAGGTACCCGGGTATGAGGAAATTTTATGAATTGGCTCGGCACCATTTGGCTTTCAACGAAGAGTGCCTGCAGAAAAACGTATTCCCCCTGGGAATCAGGGCCTTTGCAACATGTGCCACACTTGGAGCTGATGATACACTGAAGACCAAGTACGTTGAAATCCTTACAAGGACCAGCACGGAACTCACCATAGCAAACGTGCAACATCTCCACAAGGTAGCCACACAAACAAACTCAATGCTAGACAAAATTGAAAAAGAGCTCGACTCAGTGAAAGACGAAGTTATCCTGAGCCAGTGGCGCAACACCCAAACAACCTCACTAGAGCACATGACAAAGCTACATGATGCACTACAGGAGAAGAGGAAAAAGAAGATTCAGAAAACGGTACAAGCACACAAAGCAAACCGAATATACACAGAAGAGTGCCTCAGGACCCGCACCCTACCCTCCAAACTCACACCCCCAGACTCCCAAAGAGAGGTGACAACCCCCCAGGTCCCCCCTCAGCCCCTGCTTCCCGAGTCCACCCGCCCACCAAGGCCTACTGCAACAAACACCAAGACCACCCACCTTCAACAAGTTCCCCCTCAGCCCCTGCTTCCCGAGTCCACCTGCCCACCAAGGCCTACTGCAACAAACACCAAGACCACCCACCCTCAACATCCCCCACACCCAAAAGTACAAGTCCCAGTGAAACAAAAGAACCAACAGAAACAACACCCTAACCCCACCCACCACTGAACAGTTATCAGCCCAGTCGACAACAGAAGCAACAATACAACCCCACCCCAATCATCCCACCATTGATGTCACTCCGGCCCCAACCAACCTACAAGCCCAACATCCATCAACCCAACCATGATGCGCCATCCTGCAACCCCCTCAGACGAAACACGCCTCTCCTACCCCTCCCACCCCCTCCACTCATGACACTAATGTTTGACAACAGGTGGCCACTAATCCCACCCTGGATGACACCTGTACCACAATCCCTCACAAGCTGGCCATACCCCACTCCGCACCCCTACTACCCACCCATGTACCAATTCCAACCACCATACCTCCACCCTTTTTAGAACCCCTCTACTCCACATTCACATATAAAGACTCCAGTGGCGTAGAGGGCATTCAAGGAGGACCAATGCAAATTGGCCCCTCCCCTTTAAATTATAATGATTAAAGCTTTTAGATTAAATCAGACGTCATTATGGTGTATGATTAACCAAGTTAAACCATAAGTTTTATTTCTACACTGAGATATTCACAATACATGTATTATCATTAAAATCATCATAAAGACTTTTAACAATTAAACCATTACTAGTTAGTAAATCTAGATACATATGGATAGTATGTTTAAAGGTTTTAGATTTAATCTGACGTCATCATGGTGTATGATTAACCAAGTTAAACGATATGTTTTATTTCTACACTGAGATATTCACAATACATGTATTATCATTAAAATCATAATAACGACTTTTAACAATTAAACCATTACTAGTTAGTAAATCTAGATACATATGGATAGTATGTTTAAAGGTTTTAGATTTAATCTGACGTCATCATGGTGTATGATAAACCATGTTATACCATAAGTGTTATTTCTACACTGAGATATTCACAATACATGTATTATCATTAAAATCATAATAACGACTTTTAATAATTAAATCATTACTAGTTAGTAAATCTAGATACATATGGATAGTATGTCTGAGTATATTAGATTTAATTTACCATTGAATGGTTTATGATAAACCATGTTAAACCATGTTATTTCTACACTGAGATATTCAGAATACATGTATTATCATTAAAATCATAATAACGACTTTTAATAATTAAACCATTACTAGTTAGTAAATCTATACTTATATAAATAGTATGTTTAAAGGTTTTAGATTTAATCTGACGTCATCATGATGTATGATTAACCAAGTTAGACCATAAGTGTTGTTTCTACACTGAAATATTCACAATACATGTATTATCATTAAAATCATAATAACGACTTTTAATAATTAAACCATTACTAGTTAGTAAATCTATAATTATATGGATAGTATGTTTATAGGTTGTAGATTTAATCTGACGTCATCATGGTGTAAGATTAACCAAGTTAGACCATAAGTGTTATTTCTACACTGAGATATTCACAATACATGTATTATCATTAAAATCATAATAACGACTTTTAATAATTAAACCATTACTAGTTAGTAAATCTAAATACATGTAGACAGTATGTCTGAGTGTATTAGATTTAATTTACCATTCAATGGTTTATGATAAACCATGTATTATTTCTATACTGAGATATTCACAATTCATGTAGTATCATTTAAATCATAATAACGCCTTTTAATAATTAAACCATTACTAGTTAATAAATCTAGATACATATGAATAGTATGTTTAACGCTTTTAGATTAAAACTGACGTCATAGTGGTGTGTGATAAACCATGTTATACCATAAGTGTTATATCTACACTGAGATATTCACAATACATGTATTATCATTAAAATCATAATAACGACTTTTAAAAATTAAACCATTACTAGTTAATAAATTTAGATACATATGGATAGTATGTCTGAGTATATTAGATTTTCATTTACCATTGAATGGTTTATGATAAACCATGTTAAAGCATGTTATTTCTACACTGAGATATTCACAATACATGTATTATCATTAAAATCATAATAACGACTTTTAATAATTAAACCATTACTGGTTAGTAAATCTAGATTTAATTGGATAGTATGTCTGAGTATATTAGATTTAATTTACCATTGAATGGTTTATGATAAACCATGTTAAACCATGTTATTTCTACACTGAGATATTCACAATACATGTATTATCATTAAAATCATAATAACGACTTTTAATAATTAAACCATTACTAGTTAGTAAATCTATAGTTATATGGATAGTATGTTTAAAGGTTTTAGATTTAATCTGACGTCATCATGGTGTATGATTAACAAAGTTAAACCATAAGTGTTGTTTCCACACTGAGATATTCACAATTCATGTATTATCATTAAAATCATAATAACGACTTTTTATAATTAAACCATTACTTGTTAGTAAACTTATACGTATATGGATAGTATGTTTAAAGGTTTTAGATTTAATCTGACGTCATCATGGTGTATGATTAACCAAGTTAAACCATAAGTGTTATTTCTACACTGAGATATTCACAATACATGTATTATCATTAAAATTATAATAACGACTTTTAATAATTAAACCATTACTAGTTAGTAAATTTAAATACATGTGTACAGTATGTCTGAGTGTATTAGATTTAATTTACCATTCAATGGTTTATGATAAACCATGTATTATTTCTATACTGAGATATTCACAATTCATGTAGTATCATTTAAATCATAATAACGCCTTTTAATAATTAAATCATAACTAGGTAATAAATCTAGCTACATATGGATAGTATGTTTAACGCTTTTAGATTAAATCTGACGTCATCATGGTGTATGATAAACCATGTTATACCATAAGTGTTATATCTACACTGAGATATTCACAATACATGTATTATCATTAAAATCATAATAACGACTTTTAATAATTAAATTATTACTAGTTAGTAAATCTAGATACATATGGATAGTATGTCTGAGTATATTAGATTTAATTTACCAAATATATGTATTATCATTAAAATCATAATAACGACTTTTAATAATTAAACCATTACTAGTTAGTAAATCTATACTTATATAGATAGTATGTTTAAAGGTTTTAGATTTAATCTGACGTCATCATGATGTATGATTAACCAAGTTAGACCATAAGTGTTGTTTCTACACTGAGATATTCACAATACATGTATTATCATTAAAATCATAATAACGACTTTTAACAATTAAACCATTACTAGTTAGTAAATCTAGGTACATATGGATAGTATGTCTGAGTGTATCAGGTTTAACTTACCATTCAATGGTTTATGATAAACCATGATAAACCATGTGTAATTTCTATACTGAGATATCATGTAGTATCATTAAAATCATAATAATGACTTTTAATAATTAAACCATTACTAATTAATAAATCTAGATACATATGGATAGTATGATTAAAGCTTTTAGATTAAAAAACACGTCATCATGGTGTATGATTAACCAAGTTAAACCATAAGTTTTATTTCTACACTGAGATATTCACAATACATGTATTATCATTAAAATCATAATAACGACTTTTTATAATTAAACCATTACTTGTTAGTAAATTTATACGTATATGGATAGTATGTTTAAAGGTTTTAGATTTATTCTGACGTCATCATGGTGTATGATTAACCAAGTTAAACCATAAGTGTTATTTCTACACTGAGATATTCACAATACATGTATTATGATTAAAATCATAATAACGACTTTTAATAATTAAACCATTACTAGTTAGTAAATTTAAATACATGTGGACAGTATGTCTGAGTGTATTAGATTCAATTTACCATTCAATGGTTTATGATAAACCATGATAAACCATGTATAATTTCTATACTGAGATACTCACAATTCATGTAGTATCATTAAAATCATAATAACGCCTTTTATTAATTAAACCATTACTAGTTAATAAATCTAGATACATACGGAGAGTATGGTTAACGCTTTTAGATTAAATCTGACGTCATCATGGTGTATGATTAACCAAGTTAAACCATAAGTTTTATTTCTACACTGAGATATTCACAATACATGTATTATCATTAAAATCATAATAACGACTTTTAACAATTAAACCATTACTAGTTAGTAAATCTAGATACATATGGATAGTATGTTTAAAGGTTTTAGATTTAATCTGACGTCATCATGGTGTATGATTAACCAAGTTATACCATAAGTGTTATATCTACACTGAGATATTCACAATACATGTATTATCATTAAAATCATAATAACGACTTTTAATAATTAAACCATTACTAGTTAGTAAATCTAGATACATATGGATAGTATGTCTGAGAGTATTAGATTTAATTTACCATTGAATGATTTATGATAAACCATGTTAAACCATGTATTATTTCTATACTGAGAATACTCACAATTCATGTAGTATCATTAAAATCATAATAACGCCTTTTAATAATTAAACCATTACTAGTTAATAAATCTAGACACATATGGATAGTATGTTTAACGCATTTAGTTTAAATCTGATGTCATCATGGTGTATAATAAACCATGTTATACCATAAGTGTTATTTCTACACTGAGATATTCACAATTCATGTATTATCATTAAAATCATAATAACGACTTTTAATAATTAAATCATTACTAGTTAGTAAATCTAGATACATATGGATAGTATGTCTGAGTATATTAGATTTAATTTACCATTGAATGGTTTATGATAAACCATGTTAAACCATGTTATTTCTACACTGAGATATTCACAATACATGTATTATCATTAAAATCATAATAACGACTTTTAATAATTAAACCATTACTAGTGAGTAAATCTATACTTATATGGATAGTATGTTTAAAGGTTTTAGATTTAATCTGACGTCATCATGATGTATGATTAACCAAGTTAGACCATAAGTGTTGTTTCTACACTGAGATATTCACAATACATGTATTATCATTAAAATCATAATAACGACTTTTAACAATTAAACCATTACTAGTTAGTAAATCTAGGTAAATATGGATAGTATGTCTGAGTGTATCAGGTTTAACTTACCATTCAATGGTTTATGATAAACCATGATAAACCATGTGTAATTTCTATACTGAGATATCATGTAGTATCATTAAAATCATAATAATGACTTTTAATAATTAAACTATTACTAGTTAATAAATCCAGATACATATGGATAGTATGATTAAAGCTTTTAGATTAAATCAGACGTCATCATGGTGTATGATTAACCAAGTTAAACCATAAGTTTTATTTCTACACTGAGATATTCACAATACATGTATTATCATTAAAATCATAATAACGACTTTTAACAATTAAACCATTACTAGTTAGTAAATCTAGATACATATGGATAGTATGTTTAAAGGTTTTAGATTTAATCTGACGTCATCATGGTGTATGATTAACCAAGTTAAACCATAAGTTTTATTTCTACACTGAGATATTCACAATACATGTATTATCATTAAAATCATAATAACGACTTTTAATAATTAAACCATTACTAGTTAATAAACTTAGATACATATGGATTGTATGTCTGAGTATATTAGATTTTCATTTACCATTGAATGGTTTATGATAAACCATGTTAAACCATGTTATTTCTACACTGAGATATTCACAATACATGTATTATCATTAAAATCATAATAACGACTTTTAATAATTAAACCATTACTAGTTAGTAAAATTAAATACATGTGGACAGTATGTCTGAGTGTATTAGATTTAATTTACCATTCAATTGTTTATCATAAACCATGATAAACCATGTTATTTTTTCTCTACTGAGATACTCACAATTCATGAAGTATCATTAAAATCATAATAACGCCTTTTAATAATTAAACCATTACTAGTTAGTAAATCTAGATACATATGGATAGTATGTCTGAGTATATTAGATTTAATTTACCATTGAATCGTTAATGATAAACCATGTTAAACCATGTTATTTCTACACTGAGATATTCACAATACATGTATTATCATTAAAATCATAATAACGACTTTTAATAATTAAACCATTACTAGTTAGTAGATCTAGATACATATGGATAGTATGTCTGAGTATATTAGATTTAATTTACTATTGAATGGTTTATGATAAACCATGTTAAACCATGTTATTTCTACACTGAGATATTCACAATACATGTATTATCATTAAAATCAGAATAACGACTTTTAATAATTAAACCATTACTAGTTAGTAAATCTATACTGATATGGATAGTTTTTTAAACGTTTTAGATTTAATCTGACGTCATCATGGTGTATGATTACCCAAGTTAGACCATAAGTGTTATTTCTACAGAGATATTCAAAGTACATGTATTGTCATTAAAATCATAATAACGACTTTTAATAATTAAACCATTACTAGTTAGTAAATTTAAATACATGTGGACAGTATGTCTGAGTGTATTAGATTTGATTTACCATTCAATGGTTTATCATAAACCATGATAAACCATGTATTATTTCTATACTGAGATACTCACAATTCATGTAGTAACATTAAAATCTTAATAACGCCTATTAATATTTAAACCATTACTAGTTAGTAAATCTATACTTATATGGATAGTATGTTTAAAGGTTTTAGATTTAATCTGACGTCATCATGATGTATGATTAACCAAGTTAGACCATAAGTGTTATTTCTACACTGAGATATTCACAATACATGTATTATCATTAAAATCATAATAACGACATTTAATAATTAAACCATTACTAGTTAGTAAATCTAGATACATATGGATAGTATGTCTGAGTATATTAGATTTAATTTACCATTGAATGGTTTATGATAAACCATGTTAAACCATGTTATTTCTACACTGAGATATTCACAATACATGTATCATCATTAAAATCATAATAACGACTTTTAATAATTAAACCATTACTAGTTAGTAAATCTATACTGATATGGATAGTATGTTTAAACGTTTTAGATTTAATCTGACGTCATCATGGTGTATGATTACCCAAGTTAGACCATAAGTGTTATTTCTACACTGAGATATTCACAATACATGTATTATCATTAAAATCATAATAACGACTTTTTATCATTAAACCATTTCTAGTTAGTAAATCTAAATACATGTAGACAGTATGTCTGAGTATATTAGATTAAATTTACCATTCAATGGTTTATGATAAACCATGTATTATTTCTATACTGAGATATTCACAATTCATGTAGTATCATTTAAATCATAATAACGCCTTTTAATAATTAAACCATTACTAGTTAATAAATCTGGCTACATATGGATAGTATGTTTAACGCTTTTAGATTAAATCTGACGTCATCATGGTGTATGATAAACCATGTTATACCATAAGTGTTATATCTACACTGAGATATTCACAATACATGTATTATCATTAAAATCATAATAACGACTTTTAATAATTAAATTATTACTAGTTAGTAAATCTAGATACATATGGATAGTATGTTTAAAGGTTTTAGATTTAATCTGACGTCATCATGGTGTATGATTAACCAAGTTATACCATAAGTGTTATTTCTACACTGAGATATTCACAATACATGTATTATCATTAAAATCATAATAACGACTTTTAATAATTAAACCATTACTAGTTAATAAATTTAGATACATATGGATAGTATGTCTGAGTATATTAGATTTAATTTACCATTGAATGGTTTATGATAAACCATGTTTAACCATGTTATTTCTACACTGAGATATTCACAATACATGTATTATCATTAAAATCATAATAACGACTTTTAATAATTAAACCATTACTAGTTAGTAAATCTATACTGATATGGATAGTATGTTTAAAGGTTTTAGATTAAATCTGACGTCATCATGATGTATGATTAACCAAGTTAGACCATAAGTGTTATTTCTACACTGAGATATTCACAATACATGTATTATCATTAAAATCATAATAACGACTTTTTATCATTAAACCATTTCTAGTTAGTAAATCTAAATACATGTAGACAGTATGTCTGAGTATATTAGATTAAATTTACCATTCAATGGTTTATGATAAACCATGTATTATTTCTATACTGAGATATTCACAATTCATGTAGTATCATTTAAATCATAATAACGACTTTTAACAATTAAACCATTACTAGTTAGTAAATCTAGGTAAATATGGATAGTATGTCTGAGTGTATCAGGTTTAACTTACCATTCAATGGTTTATGATAAACCATGATAAACCATGTGTAATTTCTATACTGAGATATCATGTAATATCATTAAAATCATAATAATGACTTTTAATAATTAAACCATTACTAGTTAATAAATCTAGATACATTTGGATAGTATGATTAAAGCTTTTAGATTAAATCAGACGTCATCATGGTGTATGATTAACCAAGTTAAACCATAAGTTTTATTTCTACACTGAGATATTCACAATACATGTATTATCATTAAAATCATAATAACGACTTTTAACAATTAAACCATTACTAGTTAGTAAATCTAGATACATATGGATAGTATGTTTAAAGGTTTTAGATTTAATCTGACGTCATCAAGGTGTATGATTAACCAAGTTAAACCATAAGTTTTATTTCTACACTGAGATATTCACAATACATGTATTATCATTAAAATCATAATAACGACTTTTAATAATTAAATTATTACTAGTTAGTAAATCTAGATACATATGGATAGTATGTTTAAAGGTTTTAGATTTAATCTGACGTCATCATGGTGTATGATTAACCAAGTTATACCATAAGTGTTATTTCTACACTGAGATATTCACAATACATGTATTATCATTAAAATCATAATAACGACTTTTAATAATTAAACCATTACTAGTTAATAAATTTAGATACATATGGATAGTATGTCTGAGTATATTAGATTTAATTTACCATTGTATGGTTTATGATAAACCATGTTTAACCATGTTATTTCTACACTGAGATATTCACAATACATGTATTATCATTAAAATCATAATAACGACTTTTAATAATTAAACCATTACTAGTTAGTAAATCTATACTTATATGGATAGTATGTTTAAAGGTTTTAGATTAAATCTGACGTCATCATGATGTATGATTAACCAAGTTAGACCATAAGTGTTATTTCTACACTGAGATATTCACAATACATGTATTATCATTAAAATCATAATAACGACTTTTTATCATTAAACCATTTCTAGTTAGTAAATCTAAATACATGTAGACAGTATGTCTGAGTATATTAGATTAAATTTACCATTCAATGGTTTATGATAAACCATGTATTATTTCTATACTGAGATATTCACAATTCATGTAGTATCATTTAAATCATAATAACGACTTTTAACAATTAAACCATTACTAGTTAGTAAATCTAGGTAAATATGGATAGTATGTTTGAGTGTATCAGGTTTAACTTACCATTCAATGGTTTATGATAAACCATGATAAACCATGTGTAATTTCTATACTGAGATATCATGTAGTATCATTAAAATCATAATAATGACTTTTAATAATTAAACCATTACTAGTTAATAAATCTAGATACATTTGGATAGTATGATTAAAGCTTTTAGATTAAATCAGACGTCATCATGGTGTATGATTAACCAAGTTAAACCATAAGTTTTATTTCTACACTGAGATATTCACAATACATGTATTATCATTAAAATCATAATAACGACTTTTAACAATTAAACCATTACTAGTTAGTAAATCTAGATACATATGGATAGTATGTTTAAAGGTTTTAGATTTAATCTGACGTCATCATGGTGTATGATTAACCAAGTTAAACCATAAGTTTTATTTCTACACTGAGATATTCACAATACATGTATTATCATTAAAATCATAATAACGACTTTTAACAATTAAACCATTACTAGTTAGTAAATCTAGATACATATGGATAGTATGTTTAAAGGTTTTAGATTTAATCTGACGTCATCATGGTGTATGATAAACCAAGTTATACCATAAGTGTTATATCTACACTGAGATATTCACAATACATGTATTATCATTAAAATCATAATAACGACTTTTAATAACTAAATCATTACTAGTTAGTAAATCTAGATACATATGGATAGTATGTCTGAGTATATTAGATTTAATTTACCATTGAATGGTTTATGATAAACCATGTTAAACCATGTTATTTCTACACTGAGATATTCACAATACATGTATTATCATTAAAATCATAATAACGACTTTTAATAATTAAACCATTACTAGTTAGTAAATCTATACTTATATGGATAGTATGTTTAAAGGTTTTAGATTTAATCTGACATCATCATGGTGTATGATTAACCAAGTTAGACCATAAGTGTTATTTCTACACTGAGATATTCACAATACATGTACTATCATTAAAATCATAATAACGACTTTTAATAATTAAATCATTACATGTTAGTAAATCTGGATACATATGGATAGTATATTAGATTTAATTTACCATTGAATGGTTTATGATAAACCATGTTAAACCATGTTATTTCTACACTGAGATATTCACAATACATGTATTATCATTAAAATCATAATAACGACTTTTAATAATTAAACAATTACTAGTTAGTAAATCTATACTTATATGGATAGTATGTTTAAAGGTTTTAGATTTAATCTGACGTCATCATGATGCATGATTAACCAAGTTAGACCATATGTGTTGTTTCTACACTGAGATATTCACAATACATGTATTATCATTAAAATCATAATAACGACTTTTAATAATTAAACCATTACTAGTTAGTAAATCTATACTGATATGGATAGTATGTTTAAAGGTTTTAGATTTAATCTGACGTCATCATGATGTATGATTAACCAAGTTAGACCATAAGTGTTATTTCTACACTGAGATATTCACAATACATGTATTATCATTAAAATCATAATAACGACTTTTAATAATTAAACCATTACTAGTTAGTAAATCGATACTGATATGGATAGTATGTTTAAAGGTTTTAGATTTAATCTGACGTCATCATGATGTATGATTAACCAAGTAGACCATAAGTGTTATTTCTACACTGAGATATTCACAATACATGTATTATCATTAAAATCATAATAACGACTTTTAACAATTTAACCATTACTAGTTAGTAAATCTAGATACATATGAATAGTATAATTAAAGGTTTTAGATTTAATCTGACGTCATCATGGTGTATGATTGACAAAGTTATACCATAAGTGTTATATCTACACTGAGATATTCACAATACATGTATTATCATTAAAATAATAATAACGACTTTTAATAATTAAACCATTACTAGTTAGTAAATCTAGATACATATGGATAGTATGTCTGAGAGTATTAGATTTAATTTACCATTGAATGGTTTATGATAAACCATGTTAAACCATGTTATTTCTACACTGAGATATTCACAATACATGTATTATCATTAAAATCATAATAACGACTTTTAATAATTAAACCATTACTAGTTAGTAAATCTAGATACATATGGATAGTATGTCTGAGTATATTAGATTTAATTTACCATTGAATGGTTTATGATAAACCATGTTAAACCATGTTATTTCTACACTGAGATATTCACAATACATCTATAATCATTAAAATCATAATAACGACTTTTAATAATTAAATCATTACTAGTTAGTAAATCTATACTTATATGGATAGTATGTTTAAAGGTTTTAGATTTAATCTGACATCATCATGGTGTATGATTAACCAAGTTAGACCATAAGTGTTATTTCTACACTGAGATATTCACAATACATGTACTATCATTAAAATCATAATAACGACTTTTAATAATTAAATTATTACATGTTAGTAAATCTAGATACATATGGATAGTTTGTCTGAGTATATTAGATTTTCATTTACCATTGAATGGTTTATGATAAACCATGTTAAACCATGTTATTTCTACACTGAGATATTCACAATACATCTATAATCATTAAAATCATAATAACGACTTTTAACAATTAAACCATTACTAGTTAGTAAATCTAGATATATATGGATAGTATGTTTAAAGGTTTTAGATTTAATCTGACGTCATCATGATGTATGATTAACCAAGTTAGACCATAAGTGTTATTTCTACACTGAGATATTCACAATACATGTATTATCATTAAAATCATAATAACGACTTTTAATAATTAAACCATTACTAGTTAGTAAATCTATACTGATATGGATAGTATGTTTAAAGGTTTTAGATTTAATCTGACGTCATCATGATGTATGATTAACCAAGTTAGACCATAAGTGTTATTTCTACACTGAGATATTCACAATACATGTATTATCATTAAAATCATAATAACGACTTTTAATAATTAAACCATTACTAGTTAGTAAATCTAGATTCGATTGGATAGTATGTCTGAGTATATTAGATTTAATTTACCATTGAATGGTTTATGATAAATCATGTTAAACCATGTTATTTCTGCACTGAGATATTCACAATACATGTATTATCATTAAAATCATAATAACGACTTATCATAATTAAACCATTACTAGTTAATAAATCTAGATACATATGGATAGTATGATTAAAGCTTTTAGATTAAATCAGACGTCATCATGGTGTATGATTAACCAAGTTAAACCATAAGTTTTGTTTCTACACTGAGATATTCACAATACACGTATTATCATTAAAATCATAATAACGACTTTTAACAATTAAACCATTACTAGTTAGTAAATCTAGATACATATGGATAGTATGTCTGAGAGTATTAGATTTAATTTAGCAGTGAATGGTTTATGATAAACCATGTTAAACCATGTTATTTCTACACTGAGATATTCACAATACATGTATTATCATTAAAATCATAATAACGACTTTTAATAATTAAACCATTACTAGTTAATAAATCTAGATACATATGGATAGTATGTCTGAGTATATTAGATTTAATTTACCATTGAATGGTTTATGATAAACCATGTTAAACCATGTTATTTCTACACTGAGATATTCACAATACATGTATAATCATTAAAATCATAATAACGACTTTTAATAATTAAACCATTACTAGTTAGTAAATCTATACTTATATGGATAGTATGTTTAAAGGTTTTAGATTTAATCTGACATCATCATGGTGTATGATTAACCAAGTTAGACCATAAGTGTTATTTCTACACAGAGATATTCACAATACATGTATTATCATTAAAATCATAATAACGACTTTTAATAATTAAACCATTACTAGTTAGTAAATTTAAATACATGTGGACAGTATGTCTGAGTGTAGTAGATTTAATTTACCATTCAATGGTTTATGATAAACCATGATAAACCATGTATTATTTCTATATTGAGATACTCACAATTCATGTAGTATCATTAAAATCATAATAACGCCTTTTAATAATTAAACCATTACTAATTAATAAATCTAGACACATATGGATAGTATTTTTAACGCTTTTAGATTAAATCTGACGTCATCATGGTGTATGATAAACCATGTTATACCATAAGTGTTATTTCTACATTGAGATATTCACAATACATGTATTATCATTAAAATCATAATAACGACTTTTAATAATTAAACAATTACTAGTTAGTAAATCTAGATACATATGGATAGTATGTTTAAAGGTTTTAGATTTAATCTGACGTCATCATGGTGTATGATTAACCAAGTTAAACCATAAGTTTTATTTCTTCACTGAGATATTCACAATACATGTATTATCATTAAAATCATAATAACGACTTTTAACAATTAAACCACTACTAGTTAGTAAATCTAGATACATATGGATAGTATGTTTAAAGGTTTTAGATTTAATCTGACGTCATCATGGTGTATGATTAACCAAGTTATACCATAAGTGTTATTTCTACATTGAGATATTCACAATACATGTATTATCATTCAAATCATAATAACGACTTTTAATAATTAAACCATTACTAGTTAGTAAATCTATACTTATATGGATAGTATGTTTAAAGGTTTTAGATTTATTCTGACGTCATTATGGTGTATGATTAACCAAGTTATACCATAAGTGTTATATCTACACTGAGATATTCACAATACATGTAATATCATTAAAATCATAATAACGACTTTTAATAATTAAACCATTACTAGTTAGTAAATCTAGATACATATGGATAGTATGTCTGAGAGTATTAGATTTAATTTACCATTCAATGGTTTATGATAAACCATGTTAAACCATGTTATTTCTACACTGAGATATTCACAATACATGTATTATCATTAAAATCATAATAACGACTTTTAATAATTAAACCATTACTAGTTAGTAAATCTGGATACATATGGATAGTATGTCTGAGTATATTAGATTTAATTTACCATTAAATGGTTTATGATAAACCATGTTAAACCATGTTATTTCTACACTGAGATATTCACAATACATGTATAATCATTAAAATCATACTAACGACTTTTAATAATTAAATCATTACTAGTTAGTAAACCTATACTTATATGGATAGTATGTTTAAAGGTTTTAGATTTAATCTGACGTCATCATGATGTATGATTAACCAAGTTAGACCATAAGTGTTGTTTCTACACAGAGATATTCACAATACATGTATTATCATTAAAATCATAATAACGACTTTTAATAATTAAACCATTACTAGTTAGTAAATCTGTACTTATATGGATAGTATGTTTAAAGGTTTTAGATTTAATCTGACGTCATCATGATGTATGATTAACCAAGTTAGACCATAAGTGTTGTTTCTACACTGAGATATTCACAATACATGTAATATCATTAAAATCAAAATAACGACTTTTAATAATTAAACCATTACTAGTGAGTAAATCTATACTTATATGGATAGTATGTTTAAAGGTTTTAGATTTAATCTGACGTCATCATGATGTATGACGGCCCCAACCAACCTACAAGCCCAACATCCATCAACCCAACCATGATGCGCCATCCTGCAACCCCCTCAGACGAAACACGCCTCTCCTACCCCTCCCACCCCCTCCACTCATGACACTAATGTTTGACAACAGGTGGCCACTAATCCCACCCTGGATGACACCTGTACCACAATCCCTCACAAGCTGGCCATACCCCACTCCGCACCCCTACTACCCACCCATGTACCAATCCCAACCACCATACCTCCACCCTTTTTAGAACCCCTCTACTCCACATTCACATATAAAGACTCCAGTGGCGTAGAGGGCATTCAAGGAGGACCAATGCAAATTGGCCCCTCCCCTTTAAATTATACAGTACGTGAAAGCCCCGAACCATTCGATGGCTCCGCTACACTCAATAGAGTAAGACGCAGAAAGACAAGAAGAAGGCACCCCAATGTTAGACTACCAACGAAAACAACAATCACAACCAAACCCGCACCGGTCATGAATCTTACCGACATAGAACTAACAGAAGATGAAACATCAGTCCTAAAGAAAGGCCTCAGCTTTATCCCGACACCGCACGGAAACCTTAGTACTCTTCAACAATCCATTGACCAGTACAAGAGAACTCTTAGGCTAGACTATCTCTACCAAGGGCAAGACCGTGAATTGAACCCTTTCAAGAAGAAATCGAGTTACACACCAACAACATCCAACAACAAAACACTGGAGAAATATTTAGAAGACACAGAGCTAGCTCTCCACACAACGTGTTCAACCCCTAGTTTCCAAACATCTAGTAACCTCACACCAGGAGAGAGAAGAGCAGTCCAATCACTAAGAGACAAAATGCACGACGTCATAATTAAAAAAGCAGACAAAGGTTCAACAATCACAGTTGTTACCAGATGCAAATACATCGCTGATGGCTTGCAGCATCTCTCTGACATGACAGCATATGCCAAGCTGGACAATGACCCCACACCAACATTAGCAGCTCATATCAAATCGTACATCTGTGAACTGCAAAACACCGGCTATATCGACAAAACCGAGGCGGAGTACTTACTCCCCCCTGACCCAGTACAAACTCAGTATATATATTTCCCCTACAAAATTCATAAATCACCAATTTCAGTTAGACCTGTCGTGTCAGGTATCAACGGAGCCACCACAGCAATATCCTCGTACTTAGACCACTTCTTTAAATCAAAAGTTCCACTCATTCCATCATTCCTGAAGAACTCTCAGAGCCTAGTCACCATTCTTAAATCCACCCCCATTCCACCATCTGACCATGTTTTTCTAGTTTCCATCGACGTTAAAAGTCTGTATACCACCATCCCGCAAGACGAAGGAATTGAAGCAATCTTGAAACATAATGAAGCTATTGGCCTTCCTAAATTCATCACCAGACAACTACTGAACTTCATTCTGAAAAACAACATCTTCACGTTCAATGCTACACCATATCAGCAGCGCACAGGTGTAGCGATGGGTACACCTCTAGCCCCAACTCTTGCTAACCTGTTCATGGCAACACTAGAGGAACGCTTTCTGAAGACGCAAGACAAACAGCCACTCATCTACAAGCGTTACATTGACGACATTTTCATTGTCTGGACACACTCAATGGCTGACTTCCAAACATTCTTTGCCAACCTCAATGGCTTCCACCCAACAATCAAATACGAGTACTCAATCTCAGAAACATCCATAGATTATCTTGACATTACCATCTACAAAGGAGATCAATTTGCAGCCACACGCCGACTTTCCACCAAAACACATTTCAAGCCAACAAACTCTTTTCAGTATATCCACTACACCAGCCATCACCCACTCAACACAAAAACAGCCATTATCAAAGCAGAAATCCTGAGATACCAGCGTCAATGCTCTGACCCTAAAGACTTCAAACACCTCAAACAGCAACTCATCAACCACTTTATTGATAGAGGCTACCCCTTCAACATCATCAATAAGATCATCATATCAGTCACAAGCCAACCACGAAACCAACTCACAACACTATCAACTTCACCATACCCATTTACAGTCCACTACGATGCCAGAAGGAACCATCCGATCAAAGCCTTAAAGCTAAACCTAGATCACCTTGAAAGGGACGCCACCACATTTCATATGGCTCGCAAACGGCTAGTCATTGCATACAGAAACAAATCAAACATCAAGAAGATCATCACAAAATCACCATTGAATACAGATGCCATTACAAACAACATCACACCCGAGATCAGAAGCTACCACATACCACTACTACCACAGCCATGCAATAAAAGTAACTGCAGGTCATGTCCCGATATCATCACAACCAACACATTCAAGTGCACCACCACGGGCCTAAGGATCCCCATACAGCACCATCTGTCCTGCGAGAGCAGTAATATAATATACGTACTCCAATGCAAAATCTGTAAACTTCAATACGTCGGCGTAACCACGTCCACACTGAGGGAGAGGGTAAACCAGCATAGGAGTAGATTCAGGTCCAGTCGGGAGCCCAGACAGCTTATCTACAAACACTTCGACCAGCACGGGGCATTCAGAGTAAGCATCATCCCACTCATGAGAGTTAATCCAGAGCAAAGATTTGCAACTGAAGAAATCTGGATCAATAGGCTAAACTCAAGAACCCCGTATGGGCTAAATGATGTATACATGTGATGTAACAGCCAGCTGCACACACCTCACATTTAGCACCTGTCGAGAACTATTTATGCACTGCACGAACACCTGTTATTCATTTCGTGTCAATCTTTGCTGTATACTGCACTGAAGAAGGCCAGCACGGCCGAAATGCATTTGTAGTGACATTAAAGTTTGGCACGAGAGAGAATACAGTGAACGCGTCCCCTTTTACGTAAGTCTACACTAATCATTCCCTCCCTCCGTTTAGTGCATGTAGTTGCGGGCACGTAATGCCAACTAACAAACCGGATCGCTACCAGACGCGCAGCGCCAGCAACGCACTCGGGCCCAGTCCACCGCACGCAGCAAAGGGAATGAAACCATCATTGGTGCCACCCTGCCCCCTGACTACCCAAAAACTTCCAACCCGAAACGCTCACGTAGCCCAACCCATGGCTCCAAATGCCAAGCGCAATACGCGACGCAAACAAAACGGGCTCAACACCCCTTCACCCTCTCCCCCACCATCTGCTAGAACGTTCTCCCAACCAACACCTCGTTCCCCAGCCATACCTCGTTCCTCACAACCGACCCTGACCCACGACCATCTGCCACCTAGCGCAAGCTCATCCCCTCAACCATCATCAATTGCAGCTCAAACCACTGTTCAACCCATCCATATCACCCCCTCATCACCTCCATCATCAGCTTCTGATGCCCTACCTTCAACATCAAATGTCAATGACCATTTGCCACCCATTCGAACGAACTTATCCCCACCACCATCACCAGTAACAGCTCAAACTACTGATCAGCCTACCCATACCGCCCCATGTCACTCACTCCCATCAGCACCTAATACCTTAACCCCATCATCAATCAACGACCAATTGCCACCAGTCAGAACTAGTCCACCACCCCCACCATCATCTGCAGTAACCCAAACCATTGATCAACTCACCATCACCATCCCCTCCCCCCCACCACAGTCATCAGCCTCTGATGCCCCAGCTTCACCATCAAATAGCAATGATCAATCACCACTCATCAGAACATGTTCTCCCACACCACCAACAACAGCTCAGACCATCGATCAGCCTACCCACATCACTCCCTTCCCCACACCACCACCATCAGATGCCAATACCATCTCACTACCACATTCACCAGCAGCTCACATGTGTCCCATGCCAACTGTCCAGCCCAACAAAACATCGAAAATAGAAAAGGCACTCCTTGACAAAGAATACCAGTCTGTTATGGACAGGTACCCGGGTATGAGGAAATTTTATGAATTGGCTCGGCACCATTTGGCTTTCAACGAAGAGTGCCTGCAGAAAAACGTATTCCCCCTGGGAATCAGGGCCTTTGCCACATGTGCCACACTTGGAGCTGATGATACACTGAAGACCAAGTACGTTGAAATCCTTACAAGGACCAGCACGGAACTCACCATAGCAAACGTGCAACATCTCCACAAGGTAGCCACACAAACAAACTCAATGCTAGACAAAATTGAAAAAGAGCTCGACTCAGTGAAAGACGAAGTTATCCTGAGCCAGTGGCGCAACACCCAAACAACCTCACTAGAGCACATGACAAAGCTACAGGATGCACTACAGGAGAAGAGGAAAAAGAAGATTCAGAAAACGGTACAAGCACACAAAGCAAACCGAATATACACAGAAGAGTGCCTCAGGACCCGCACCCTACCCTCCAAACTCACACCCCCAGACTCCCAAAGAGAGGTGACAACCCCCCAGGTCCCCCCTCAGCCCCTGCTTCCCGAGTCCACCCGCCCACCAAGGCCTACTGCAACAAACACCAAGACCACCCACCTTCAACAAGTCCCCCCTCAGCCCCTGCTTCCCGAGTCCACCTGCCCACCAAGGCCTACTGCAACAAACACCAAGACCACCCACCCTCAACATCCCCCACACCCAAAAGTACAAGTCCCAGTGAAACAAAAGAACCAACAGAAACAACACCCTAACCCCACCCCACCACTGAACAGTTATCAGCCCAGTCGACAACAGAAGCAACAATACAACCCCACCCCAATCATCCCACCATTGATGTCACTCCGGCCCCAACCAACCTACAAGCCCAACATCCATCAACCCAACCATGATGCGCCATCCTGCAACCCCCTCAGACGAAACACGCCTCTCCTACCCCTCCCACCCCCTCCACTCATGACACTAATGTTTGACAACAGGTGGCCACTAATCCCACCCTGGATGACACCTGTACCACAATCCCTCACAAGCTGGCCATACCCCACTTCGCACCCCTACTACCCACCCATGTACCAATCCCAACCACCATACCTCCACCCTTTTTAGAACCCCTCTACTCCACATTCACATATAAAGACTCCAGTGGCGTAGAGGGCATTCAAGGAGGACCAATGCAAATTGGCCCCTCCCCTTTAAATTAAATAACCAAGTTAGACCATAAGTGTTATTTCTACACTGAGATATTCACAATACATGTATTATCATTAAAATCATAATAACGACTTTTTATCATTAAACCATTTCTAGTTAGTAAATCTAAATACATGTAGACAGTATGTCTGAGTATATTAGATTAAATTTACCATTCAATGGTTTATGATAAACCATGTATTATTTCTATACTGAGATATTCACAATTCATGTAGTATCATTTAAATCATAATAACGCCTTTTAATAATTAAACCATTACTAGTTAATAAATCTGGCTACATATGGATAGTATGTTTAACGCTTTTAGATTAAATCTGACGTCATCATGGTGTATGATAAACCATGTTATACCATAAGTGTTATATCTACACTGAGATATTCACAATACATGTATTATCATTAAAATCATAATAACGACTTTTAATAATTAAATTATTACTAGTTAGTAAATCTAGATACATATGGATAGTATGTTTAAAGGTTTTAGATTTAATCTGACGTCATCATGGTGTATGATTAACCAAGTTATACCATAAGTGTTATTTCTACACTGAGATATTCACAATACATGTATTATCATTAAAATCATAATAACGACTTTTAATAATTAAACCATTACTAGTTAATAAATTTAGATACATATGGATAGTATGTCTGAGTATATTAGATTTAATTTACCATTGAATGGTTTATGATAAACCATGTTTAACCATGTTATTTCTACACTGAGATATTCACAATACATGTATTATCATTAAAATCATAATAACGACTTTTAATAATTAAACCATTACTAGTTAGTAAATCTATACTGATATGGATAGTATGTTTAAAGGTTTTAGATTAAATCTGACGTCATCATGATGTATGATTAACCAAGTTAGACCATAAGTGTTATTTCTACACTGAGATATTCACAATACATGTATTATCATTAAAATCATAATAACGACTTTTTATCATTAAACCATTTCTAGTTAGTAAATCTAAATACATGTAGACAGTATGTCTGAGTATATTAGATTAAATTTACCATTCAATGGTTTATGATAAACCATGTATTATTTCTATACTGAGATATTCACAATTCATGTAGTATCATTTAAATCATAATAACGACTTTTAACAATTAAACCATTACTAGTTAGTAAATCTAGGTAAATATGGATAGTATGTCTGAGTGTATCAGGTTTAACTTACCATTCAATGGTTTATGATAAACCATGATAAACCATGTGTAATTTCTATACTGAGATATCATGTAATATCATTAAAATCATAATAATGACTTTTAATAATTAAACCATTACTAGTTAATAAATCTAGATACATTTGGATAGTATGATTAAAGCTTTTAGATTAAATCAGACGTCATCATGGTGTATGATTAACCAAGTTAAACCATAAGTTTTATTTCTACACTGAGATATTCACAATACATGTATTATCATTAAAATCATAATAACGACTTTTAACAATTAAACCATTACTAGTTAGTAAATCTAGATACATATGGATAGTATGTTTAAAGGTTTTAGATTTAATCTGACGTCATCAAGGTGTATGATTAACCAAGTTAAACCATAAGTTTTATTTCTACACTGAGATATTCACAATACATGTATTATCATTAAAATCATAATAACGACTTTTAATAATTAAATTATTACTAGTTAGTAAATCTAGATACATATGGATAGTATGTTTAAAGGTTTTAGATTTAATCTGACGTCATCATGGTGTATGATTAACCAAGTTATACCATAAGTGTTATTTCTACACTGAGATATTCACAATACATGTATTATCATTAAAATCATAATAACGACTTTTAATAATTAAACCATTACTAGTTAATAAATTTAGATACATATGGATAGTATGTCTGAGTATATTAGATTTAATTTACCATTGAATGGTTTATGATAAACCATGTTTAACCATGTTATTTCTACACTGAGATATTCACAATACATGTATTATCATTAAAATCATAATAACGACTTTTAATAATTAAACCATTACTAGTTAGTAAATCTATACTTATATGGATAGTATGTTTAAAGGTTTTAGATTAAATCTGACGTCATCATGATGTATGATTAACCAAGTTAGACCATAAGTGTTATTTCTACACTGAGATATTCACAATACATGTATTATCATTAAAATCATAATAACGACTTTTTATCATTAAACCATTTCTAGTTAGTAAATCTAAATACATGTAGACAGTATGTCTGAGTATATTAGATTAAATTTACCATTCAATGGTTTATGATAAACCATGTATTATTTCTATACTGAGATATTCACAATTCATGTAGTATCATTTAAATCATAATAACGACTTTTAACAATTAAACCATTACTAGTTAGTAAATCTAGGTAAATATGGATAGTATGTCTGAGTGTATCAGGTTTAACTTACCATTCAATGGTTTATGATAAACCATGATAAACCATGTGTAATTTCTATACTGAGATATCATGTAGTATCATTAAAATCATAATAATGACTTTTAATAATTAAACCATTACTAGTTAATAAATCTAGATACATTTGGATAGTATGATTAAAGCTTTTAGATTAAATCAGACGTCATGGTGTATGATTAACCAAGTTAAACCATAAGTTTTATTTCTACACTGAGATATTCACAATACATGTATTATCATTAAAATCATAATAACGACTTTTAACAATTAAACCATTACTAGTTAGTAAATCTAGATACATATGGATAGTATGTTTAAAGGTTTTAGATTTAATCTGACGTCATCATGGTGTATGATTAACCAAGTTAAACCATAAGTTTTATTTCTACACTGAGATATTCACAATACATGTATTATCATTAAAATCATAATAACGACTTTTAACAATTAAACCATTACTAGTTAGTAAATCTAGATACATATGGATAGTATGTTTAAAGGTTTTAGATTTAATCTGACGTCATCATGGTGTATGATAAACCAAGTTATACCATAAGTGTTATATCTACACTGAGATATTCACAATACATGTATTATCATTAAAATCATAATAACGACTTTTAATAATTAAACCATTACTAGTTAGTAAATCTATACTTATATGGATAGTATGTTTAAAGGTTTTAGATTTAATCTGACGTCATCATGATGTATGATTAACCAAGTTAGACCATAAGTGTTATTTCTACACTGAGATATTCACAATACATGTATTATCATTAAAATCATAATAACGACTTTTAATAATTAAACCATTACTAGTTAGTAAATCTAGATTCGATTGGATAGTATGTCTGAGTATATTAGATTTAATTTACCATTGAATGGTTTATGATAAATCATGTTAAACCATGTTATTTCTGCACTGAGATATTCACAATACATGTATTATCATTAAAATCATAATAACGACTTATCATAATTAAACCATTACTAGTTAATAAATCTAGATACATATGGATAGTATGATTAAAGCTTTTAGATTAAATCAGACGTCATCATGGTGTATGATTAACCAAGTTAAACCATAAGTTTTGTTTCTACACTGAGATATTCACAATACACGTATTATCATTAAAATCATAATAACGACTTTTAACAATTAAACCATTACTAGTTAGTAAATCTAGATACATATGGATAGTATGTCTGAGAGTATTAGATTTAATTTAGCAGTGAATGGTTTATGATAAACCATGTTAAACCATGTTATTTCTACACTGAGATATTCACAATACATGTATTATCATTAAAATCATAATAACGACTTTTAATAATTAAACCATTACTAGTTAATAAATCTAGATACATATGGATAGTATGTCTGAGTATATTAGATTTAATTTACCATTGAATGGTTTATGATAAACCATGTTAAACCAAGTTATTTCTACACTGAGATATTCACAATACATGTATAATCATTAAAATCATAATAACGACTTTTAATAATTAAACCATTACTAGTTAGTAAATCTATACTTATATAGATAGTATGTTTAAAGGTTTTAGATTTAATCTGACATCATCATGGTGTATGATTAACCAAGTTAGACCATAAGTGTTATTTCTACACAGAGATATTCACAATACATGTATTATCATTAAAATCATAATAACGAGTTTTAATAATTAAACCATTACTAGTTAGTAAATTTAAATACATGTGGACAGTATGTCTGAGTGTAGTAGATTTAATTTACCATTCAATGGTTTATGATAAACCATGATAAACCATGTATTATTTCTATATTGAGATACTCACAATTCATGTAGTATCATTAAAATCATAATAACGCCTTTTAATAATTAAACCATTACTAATTAATAAATCTAGACACATATGGATAGTATTTTTAACGCTTTTAGATTAAATCTGACGTCATCATGGTGTATGATAAACCATGTTATACCATAAGTGTTATTTCTACATTGAGATATTCACAATACATGTATTATCATTAAAATCATAATAACGACTTTTAATAATTAAACAATTACTAGTTAGTAAATCTAGATACATATGGATAGTATGTTTAAAGGTTTTAGATTTAATCTGACGTTATCATGGTGTATGATTAACCAAGTTAAACCATAAGTTTTATTTCTTCACTGAGATATTCACAATACATGTATTATCATTAAAATCATAATAACGACTTTTAACAATTAAACCATTACTAGTTAGTAAATCTAGATACATATGGATAGTATGTTTAAAGGTTTTAGATTTAATCTGACGTCATCATGGTGTATGATTAACCAAGTTATACCATAAGTGTTATTTCTACATTGAGATATTCACAATACATGTATTATCATTCAAATCATAATAACGACTTTTAATAATTAAACCATTACTAGTTAGTAAATCTATACTTATATGGATAGTATGTTTAAAGGTTTTAGATTTAATCTGACGTCATCATGATGCATGATTAACCAAGTTAGACCATAAGTGTTGTTTCTACACTGAGATATTCACAATACATGTATTATCATTAAAATCATAATAACGACTTTTAATAATTAAACCATTACTAGTTAGTAAATCTAGATTCAATTGGATAGTATGTCTGAGTATATTAGATTTAATTTACCATTGAATGGTTTATGATAAATCATGTTAAACCATGTTATTTCTGCACTGAGATATTCACAATACATGTATTATCATTAAAATCATAATAACGACTTTTAATAATTAAACCATTACTCGTTAGTAAATCTATACTGATATGGATAGTATGTTTAAAGTTTTAGATTTAATCTGACGTCATCATGATGTATGATTAACCAAGTTAGACCATAAGTGTTATTTCTACACTGAGATATTCACAATACATGTATTATCATTAAAATCATAATAACGACTTTTAATAATTAAACCATTACTAGTTAGTAAATCTATACTTATATATATAGTATGTTTAAAGGTTTTAGATTTAATCTGACGTCATCATGATGTATGATTAACCAAGTTAGACCATAAGTGTTATTTCTACACTGAGATATTCACAATACATGTATTATCATTAAAATCATAATAACGACTTTTAACAATTAAACCATTACTAGTTAGTAAATTTAAATACATGTGGACAGTATGTCTGAGTGTATTAGATTTAATTTACCATTCAATGGTTTATGATAAACCATGATAAACCATGTATTATTTCTATACTGAGATACTCACAATTCATGTAGTATCATTAAAATCATAATAACGCCTTTTAATAATTAAACCATGACTAGTTAATAAATCTAGACACATATGGATAGTATGTTTAACGCTTTTAGATTAAATCTGACGTCATCATGGTGTATGATAAACCATGTTATACCATAAGTGTTATTTCTACACTGAGATATTCACAATACATGTATTAAATTATGCACTTAATAATCAGACATCAAATCCCTGAGTCTACACCCACTTTCGCTCCAATTTCCTACGCCTATTCTTTTTATCATTAAAATCATAATAACGACTTTTAATAATTAAACCATTACTAGTTAGTAAATCTATACTTATATGGATAGTATGTTTAAAGGTTTTAGATTTAATCTGACGTCATCATGATGTATGATTAACCAAGTTAGACCATAAGTGTTGTTTCTACACTGAGATATTCACAATACATGTATTATCATTAAAATCATAATAACGACTTTTAATAATTAAACCATTACTAGTTAGTAAATCTATACTTATATGGATAGTATGTTTATAGGTTGTAGATTTAATCTGACGTCATCATGGTGTAAGATTAACCAAGTTAGACCATAAGTGTTATTTCTACACTGAGATATTCACAATACATGTATTATCATTAAAATCATAATAATGACTTTTAATAATTAAACCATTACTAGTTAGTAAATCTAAATACATGTAGACAGTATGTCTGAGTGTATTAGATTTAATTTACCATTCAATGGTTTATGATAAACCATGTATTATTTCTATACTGAGATATTCACAATTCATGTAGTATCATTTAAATCATAATAACGCCTTTTAATAATTAAACCATTACTAGGTAATAAATCTAGCTACATATGGATAGTATGTTTAACGCTTTTAGATTAAATCTGACGTCATCATGGTGTATGATAAACCATGTTATACCATAAGTGTTATATCTACACTGAGATATTCACAATACATGTATTATCATTAAAATCATAATAACGACTTTTAATAATTAAATTATTACTAGTTAGTAAATCTAGATACATATGGATAGTATGTCTGAGTATATTAGATTTAATTTACCAAATATATGTATTATCATTAAAATCATAATAACGACTTTTAATAATTAAACCATTACTAGTTAGTAAATCTATACTTATATAGATAGTATGTTTAAAGGTTTTAGATTTAATCTGACGTCATCATGATGTATGATTAACCTAGTTAGACCATAAGTGTTGTTTCTACACTGAGATATTCACAATACATGTATTATCATTAAAATCATAATAACGACTTTTAACAATTAAACCATTACTAGTTAGTAAATCTAGGTACATATGGATAGTATGTCTGAGTGTATCAGGTTTAACTTACCATTCAATGGTTTATGATAAACCATGATAAACCATGTGTAATTTCTATACTGAGATATCATGTAGTATCATGAAAATCATAATAATGACTTTTAATAATTAAACCATTACTAATTAATAAATCTAGATACATATGGATAGTATGATTAAAGCTTTTAGATTAAAAAAGACGTCATCATGGTGTATGATTAACCAAGTTAAACCATAAGTTTTATTTCTACACTGAGATATTCACAATACATGTATTATCATTAAAATCATAATAACGACTTTTTATAATTAAACCATTACTTGTTAGTAAATTTATACGTATATGGATAGTATGTTTAAAGGTTTTAGATTTATTCTGACGTCATCATGGTGTATGATTAACCAAGTTAAACCATAAGTGTTATTTCTACACTGAGATAATCACAATACATGTATTATGATTAAAATCATAATAACGACTTTTAATAATTAAACCATTACTAGTTAGTAAATTTAAATACATGTGGACAGTATGTCTGAGTGTATTAGATTCAATTTACCATTCAATGGTTTATGATAAACCATGATAAACCATGTATTATTTCTATACTGAGATACTCACAATTCATGTAGTATCATTAAAATCATAATAACGCCTTTTATTAATTAAACCATTACTAGTTAATAAATCTAGATACATACGGAGAGTATGGTTAACGCTTTTAGATTAAATCTGACGTCATCATGGTGTATGATTAACCAAGTTAAACCATAAGTTTTATTTCTACACTGAGATATTCACAATACATGTATTATCATTAAAATCATAATAACGACTTTTAACAATTAAACCATTACTAGTTAGTAAATCTAGATACATATGGATAGTATGTTTAAAGGTTTTAGATTTAATCTGACGTCATCATGGTGTATGATTAACCAAGTTATACCATAAGTGTTATATCTACACTGAGATATTCACAATACATGTATTATCATTAAAATCATAATAACGACTTTTAATAATTAAACCATTACTAGTTAGTAAATCTAGATACATATGGATAGTATGTCTGAGAGTATTAGATTTAATTTACCATTGAATGGTTTATGATAAACCATGTTAAACCATGTTATTTCTACACTGAGATATTCACAATACATGTATTATCATTAAAATCATAATAACGACTTTTAATAATTAAACCATTACTAGTTAGTAAATCTAGATACATATGGATAGTATGTCTGAGTATATTAGATTTAATTTACCATTGAATGGTTTATGATAAACCATGTTAAACCATGTTATTTGTACACTGAGATATTCACAATACATGTATTATCATTAAAATCATAATAACGACTTTTAATAATTAAACCATTACTAGTTAGTATATCTATACTGATATGGATAGTATGTTTAAAGGTTTTAGATTTAATCTGACGTCATCATGGTGTATGATTAACCAATTTAGACCATAAGTGTTATTTCTACACTGAGATATTCACAATACATGTATTATCATTAAAATCATAGTAACGACTTTAAATAATTAAACCATTACTAGTTAGTAAATTTAAATACATGTGGACAGTATGTCTGAGTGTATTAGATTTAATTTACCATTCAATGGTTTATGATAAACCATGATAAACCATGTATTATTTTTATACTGAGATACTCACAATTCATGTAGTATCATTAAAATCATAATAACGCCTTTTAATAATTAAACCATTACTAGTTAATCAATCTAGACACATATGGATAGTATGTTTAACGCTTTTAGATTAAATCTGACGTCATCATGGTGTATGATTAACCATGTTATACCATAAGTGTTATTTCTACACTGAGATATTCACAATACATGTATTATCATTAAAATCATAATAACGACTTTTAATAATTAAACCATTACTAATTAGTAAATTTAAATACATGTGGACAGTATGTCTGAGTGTATTAGATTTAATTTACCATTCAATGGTTTATGATAAACCATGATAAACCATGTTATTTTTTCTATACTGAGATACTCACAATTCATGTAGTATCATTAAAATCATAATAACGCCTTTTTATAATTAAACCATTACTAGTTAGTAAATCTAGATACATATGGATAGTATGTCTGAGTATATTAGATTTAATTTACCATTGAATCGTTTATGATAAACCATGTTAAACCATGTTATTTCTACACTGAGATATTCACAATACATGTATTATCATTAAAATCATAATAACGACTTTTAATAATTAAACCATTACTAGTTAGTAGATCTAGATACATATGGATAGTATGTCTGAGTATATTAGATTTAATTTACTATTGAATGGTTTATGATAAACCATGTTAAACCATGTTATTTCTACACTGAGATATTCACAATACATGTATTATCATTAAAATCATAATAACGACTTTTAATAATTAAACCATTACTAGTTAGTAAATCTATACTTATATGGATAGTATGTTTAAACGTTTTAGATTTAATCTGACGTCATCATGGTGTATGATTACCCAAGTTAGACCATAAGTGTTATTTCTACAGAGATATTCAAAATACATGTATTGTCATTAAAATCATAATAACGACTTTTAATAATTAAACCATTACTAGTTAGTAAATTTAAATACATGTGGACAGTATGTCTGAGTGTATTAGATTTAATTTACCATTCAATGGTTTATCATAAACCATGATAAACCATGTATTATTTCTATACTGAGATACTCACAATTCATGTAGTATCATTAAAATCTTAATAACGCCTATTAATAATTAAACCATTACTAGTTAGTAAATCTATACTTATATGGATAGTATGTTTAAAGGTTTTAGATTTAATCTGACGTCATCATGATGTATGATTAACCAAGTTAGACCATAAGTGTTATTTCTACACTGAGATATTCACACAATACATGTATTATCATTAAAATCATAATAACGACTTTTAATAATTAAACCATTACTAGTTATAACTATATACATTATATAAATAAATACATACATACAATACAGGTTCTTGCATAAGTATAGAATCCATAATTCAAGAGATAGAAATGAATTTTCCACATGTGAAATATTATAAAAGGACCAACTATTCTACTATATAGGGAAGTCCCATCCCATCAGCCATATCCATCGCACTCCTCCATCTGATACGAGATCCCCGGAGACACAAATCAGTGGCTTTATGATTGCAAACGACAAACTGGCCCTCAGCCATCCCATCACTTCTCCATAGGACTTTCCCCATTTCATGCAGATAAATTTAAATACATGTGGACAGTATGTCTGAGTGTATTAGATTTAATTTACCATTCAATGGTTTATCATAAACCATGATAAACCATGTTATTTTTTCTATACTGATACTCACAATTCATGTAGTATCATTAAAATCATAATAACGCCTTTTAATAATTAAACCATTACTAGTTAGTAAATCTAGATACATATGGATAGTATGTCTGAGTATATTAGATTTAATTTACCATTGCATGGTTTATGATAAACCATGTTAAACCATGTTATTTCTACACTGAGATATTCACAATACATGTATTATCATTAAAATCATAATAACGACTTTTAACAATTAAACCATTACTAGTTAGTAAATCTAGATACATATGGATAGTATGTTTAAAGGTTTTAGATTTAATCTGACGTCATCATGGTGTATGATTAACCAAGTTAGACCATGTGTTATTTCTACACTGAGATATTCACAATACATGTAGTATCATTAAAATCATAATAACGCCTTTTAATAATTAAACCATTACTAGTTAATAAATCTAGACACATATGGATAGTATGTTTAACGCATTTAGTTTAAATCTGACGTCATCATGGTGTATAATAAACCATGTTATACCATAAGTGTTATTTCTACACTGAGATATTCACAATTCATGTATTATCATTAAAATCATAATAACGACTTTTAATAATTAAATCATTACTAGTTAGTAAATCTAGATACATATGGATAGTATGTCTGAGTATATTAGATTTAATTTACCATTGAATGGTTTATGATAAACCATGTTAAACCATGTTATTTCTACACTGAGATATTCACAATACATGTATTATCATTAAAATCATAATAACGACTTTTAATAATTAAACCATTACTAGTGAGTAAATCTATACTTATATGGATAGTATGTTTAAAGGTTTTAGATTTAATCTGACGTCATCATGATGTATGATTAACCAAGTTAGACCATAAGTGTTGTTTCTACACTGAGATATTCACAATACATGTATTATCATTAAAATCATAATAACGACTTTTAACAATTAAACCATTACTAGTTAGTAAATCTAGGTAAATATGGATAGTATGTCTGAGTGTATCAGGTTTAACTTACCATTCAATGGTTTATGATAAACCATGATAAACCATGTGTAATTTCTATACTGAGATATCATGTAGTATCATTAAAATCATAATAATGACTTTTAATAATTAAACCATTACTAGTTAGTAAATCTATACTTATATGGATAGTATGTTTAAAGGTTTTAGATTTAATCTGACGTCATCATGGTGTATGATTAACCAAGTTAGACCATGTGTTATTTCTACACTGAGATATTCACAATACATGTATTATCATTAGAATCATAATAACGACTTTTAATAATTAAACCATTACTAGTTAGTAAATTTAAATACATGTGGACAGTATGTCTGAGTGTATTAGATTTAATTTACCATTCAATGGTTTATCATAAACCATGATAAACCATGTTATTTTTTCAATACTGAGATACTCAACAATTCATGTAGTATCATTAAAATCATAATAACGCCTTTTAATAATTAAACCATTACTAGTTAGTAAATCTAGATACATATGGATAGTATGTCTGAGTATATTAGATTTAATTTACCATTAAATGGTTTATGATAAACCATGTTAAACCATGTTATTTCTACACTGAGATATTCACAATACATGTATTTTCATTAAAATCATAATAACGACTTTTAACAATTAAACCATTACTAGTTAGTAAATCTAGATACATATGGATAGTATGTTTAAAGGTTTTAGATTTAATCTGACGTCATCATGGTGTATGATTAACCAAGTTATACCATAAGTGTTATATCTACACTGAGATATTCACAATACATGTATTATCATTAAAATCATAATAACGACTTTTAATAATTAAACCATTACTAGTTAGTAAATCTAGATACATATGGATAGTATGTCTGAGAGTATTAGATTTAATTTACCATTGAATGGTTTATGATAAACCATGTTAAACCATGTTATTTCTACACTGAGATATTCACAATACATGTATTATCATTAAAATCATAATAACGACATTTAATAATTAAACCATTACTAGTTAGTAAATCTAGATACATATGGATAGTATGTCTGAGTATATTAGATTTAATTTACCATTGAATGGTTTATGATAAACCATGTTAAACCATGTTATTTCTACACTGAGATATTCACAATACATGTATTATCATTAAAATCATAATAACGACTTTTAATAATTAAACCATTACTAGTTAGTAAATCTATACTTATATGGATAGTATGTTTAAAGGTTTTAGATTTAATCTGACGTCATCATGGTGAATGATTAACCAAGTTAGACCATATGTGTTATTACTACACTGAGATATTCACAATACATGTATTATCATTAAAATCATAATAACGCCTTTTAATAATTAAACCATTACTAGTTAGTAAATCTAGATACATATGGATAGTATGTCTGTGTATATTAGATTTAATTTACCATTGAATGGTTTATGATAAACCATGTTAAACCATGTTATTTCTACACTGAGATATTCACAATACATGTACTATCATTAAAATCATAATAACGACTTTTAACAATTAAACCATTACTAGTTAGTAAATCTAGATACATATGGATAGTATGTTTAAAGGTTTTAGATTTAATCTGACGTCATCATGGTGTATGATTAACCAAGTTATACCATAAGTGTTATATCTACACGGAGATATTCACAATACATGTATTATCATTGAAATCATAATAACGACTTTTAATAATTAAACCATTACTAGTTAGTAAATCTAGATACATATGGATAGTATGTCTGAGAGTATTAGATTTAATTTACCATTGAATGGTTTATGATAAACCATGTTAAACCATGTTATTTCTACACTGAGATATTTACAATACATGTATTATCATTAAAATCATAATAACAACTTTTAATAATTAAACCATTACTAGTTAGTAAATCTAGATACATATGGATAGTATGTCTGAGTGTATCAGGTTTAACTTACCATTCAATGGTTTATGATAAACCATGATAAACCATGTGTAATTTCTATACTGAGATATCATGTAGTATCATTAAAATCATAATAATGACTTTTAATAATTTAACCATTACTAGTTAATAAATCTAGATACATATGGATAGTATGATTAAAGCTTTTAGATTAAATAAGACGTCATCATGGTGTATGATTAACCAAGTTAAACCATAAGTTTTATTTCTACACTGAGATATTCACAATACATGCATTATCATTAAAATCATAATAACGACTTTTAACAATTAAACCATTACTAGTTAATAAATTTAGATGCATATGGATATTATGTCTGAGTATATTAGATTTTCATTTACCATTGAATGGTTTATGATAAACCATGTTAAACCATGTTATTTCTACACTGAGATATTCACAATACATGTATTATCATTAAAATCATAATAACGACTTTTAACAATTAAACCATTACTAGTTAGTAAATCTAGATACATATGGATAGTATGTTTAAAGGTTTTAGATTTAATCTGACGTCATCATGGTGTATGATTAACCAAGTTAAACCATAAGTGTTATTTCTACACTGAGATATTCACAATACATGTATTATCATTAAAATCATAATAACGACTTTTAATAATTAAACCATTACTAGTTAATAAATTTAGATACATATGGATAGTATGTCTGAGTATATTAGATTTTCATTTACCACTGAATGGTTTATGATAAACCATGTTAAACCATGTTATTTCTACACTGAGATATTCACAATACATGTATTATCATTAAAATCATAATAACGACTTTTAATAATTAAACCATTACTAGTTAGTAAATCTATACTGATATGGATAGTATGTTTAAAGGTTTTAGATTTAATCTGACGTCATCATGATGTATGATTAACCAAGTTAGACCATAAGTGTTATTTCTACACTGAGATATTCACAATACATGTATTATCATTAAAATCATAATAACGACTTTTAATAATTAAACGATTACTAGTTAGTAAATCTAGATTCAATTGGATAGTATGTCTGAGTATATTAGATTTAATTTACCATTGAATGGTTTATTATAAACCATGTTAAACCATGTTATTTCTACACTGAGATATTCACAATACATGTATTATCATTAAAATCATAATAACGACTTTTAATAATTAAACCATTACTAGTTAGTAAATCTAGATACATATGGATAGTATGTTTAAAGGTTTTAGATTTATTCTGACGTCATCATGGTGTATGATTAACCAAGTTATACCATAAGTGTTATATCTACACTGAGATATTCACAATACATGTAATATCATTAAAATCATAATAACGACTTTTAATAATTAAACAATTACTAGTTAGTAAATCTATACTTATATGGATAGTATGTTTAAAGGTTTTAGATTTAATCTGACGTCATCATGATGCATGATTAACCAAGTTAGACCATAAGTGTTGTTTCTACACTGAGATATTCACAATACATGTATTATCATTAAAATCATAATAACGACTTTTAATAATTAAACAATTACTAGTTAGTAAATCTATACTTATATGGATAGTATGTTTAAAGGTTTTAGATTTAATCTGACGTCATCATGATGCATGATTAACCAAGTTAGACCATAAGTGTTGTTTCTACACTGAGATATTCACAATACATGTATTATTAATTAAAATCATAATAACGACTTTTAATAATTAAACCATTACTGGTTAGTAAATCTAGATACATATGGATAGTATGTCTGAGAGTATTAGATTTAATTTACCAGTGAATGGTTTATGATAAACCATGTTAAACCATGTTATTTCTACACTGAGATATTCACAATACATGTATTATCATTAAAATCATAATAACGACTTTTAATAATTAAACCATTACTAGTTAGTAAATCTAGATTCAATTGGATAGTATGTCTGAGTATATTAGATTTAATTTACCATTGAATGGTTTATGATAAATCATGTTAAACCATGTTATTTCTGCATTGAGATATTCACAATACATGTATTATCATTAAAATCATAATAACGACTTTTAATAATTAAACCATTACTAGTTAATAAATCTAGATACATTTGGATAGTATGATTAAAGCTTTTAAATTAAATCAGACGTCATCATGGTGTATGATTAACCAAGTTAAACCATAAGTTTTGTTTCTACACTGAGATATTCACAGTACATGTATTATCATTAAAATCATAATAACGACTTTTAATAATTAAATCATTACTAGTTAGTAAATCTATACTTATATGGATAGTATGTTTAAAGGTTTTAGATTTAATCTGACATCATCATGGTGTATTATTAACCAAGTTAGACCATAAGTGTTATTTCTACACTGAGATATTCACAATACATGTACTATCATTAAAATCATAATAACGACTTTTAATAATTAAATCATTACATGTTAGTAAATCTGCATACATATGGATAGTATGTCTGAGTATATTAGATTTAATTTACCATTGAATGGTTTATGATAAACCATGTTAAACCATGTTATTTCTACACTGAGATATTCACAATACATGTATTATCATTAAAATCATAATAACGACTTTTAATAATTAAACAATTACTAGTTAGTAAATCTATACTTATATGGATAGTATGTTTAAAGGTTTTAGATTTAATCTGACGTCATCATGATGCATGATTAACCAAGTTAGACCATATGTGTTGTTTCTACACTGAGATATTCACAATACATGTATTATCATTAAAATCATAATAACGACTTTTAATAATTAAACCATTACTAGTTAGTAAATCTATACTGATATGGATAGTATGTTTAAAGGTTTTAGATTTAATCTGACGTCATCATGATGTATGATTAACCAAGTTAGACCATAAGTGTTATTTCTACACTGAGATATTCACAATACATGTATTATCATTAAAATCATAATAACGACTTTTAATAATTAAACCATTACTCGTTAGTAAATCTATACTGATATGGTTAGTATGTTTAAAGGTTTTAGATTTAATCTGACGTCATCATGATGTATGATTAACCAAGTAGACCATAAGTGTTATTTCTACACTGAGATATTCACAATACATGTATTATCATTAAAATCATAATAACGACTTTTAATAATTAAACCATTACTAGTTAGTAAATCTAGATTCAATTGGATAGTATGTCTGAGTATATTAGATTTAATTTACCATTGAATGGTTTATGATAAATCATGTTAAACCATGTTATTTCTGCACTGAGATATTCACAATACATGTATTATCATTAAAATCATAATAACGACTTTTAATAATTAAACCATTACTCGTTAGTAAATCTATACTGATATGGATAGTATGTTTAAAGGTTTTAGATTTAATCTGACGTCATCATGATGTATGATTAACCAAGTTAGACCATAAGTGTTATTTCTACACTGAGATATTCACAATACATGTATTATCATTAAAATCATAATAACGACTTTTAATAATTAAACCATTACTAGTTAGTAAATCTATACTGATATGGATAGTATGTTTAAAGGTTTTAGATTTAATCTGACGTCATCATGATGTATGATTAACCAAGTTAGACCATAAGTGTTATTTCTACACTGAGATATTCACAATACATGTATTATCATTAAAATCATAATAACGACTTTTAATAATTAAACCATTACTAGTTTGTAAATCTAGATTCAATTGGATAGTATGTCTGAGTATATTAGATTTAATTTACCATTGAATGGTTTATGATAAATCATGTTAAACCATGTTATTTCTGCATTGAGATATTCACAATACATGTATTATCATTAAAATCATAATAACGACTTTAAATAATTAAACCATTACTAGTTAATAAATCTAGATACATATGGATAGTATGATTAAAGGTTTTAGATTTAATCTGACGTCATCATGGTGTATGATTAACCAAGTTATACCATAAGTGTTATATCTACACTGAGATATTCACAATACATGTATTATCATTAAAATCATAATAACGACTTTTAATAATTAAACCATTACTAGTTAGTAAATCTAGATACATATGGATAGTATGTCTGAGAGTATTAGATTTAATTTACCATTGAATGGTTTATGATAAACCATGTTAAACCATGTTATTTCTACACTGAGATATTCACAATACATGTATTATCATTAAAATCATAATAACGACTTTTAATAATTAAACCATTACTAGTTAGTAAATCTAGATACATATGGATAGTATGTCTGAGTATATTAGATTTAATTTACCATTGAATGGTTTATGATAAACCATGTTAAACCATGTTATTTCTACACTGAGATATTCACAATACATCTATAATCATTAAAATCATAATAACGACTTTTAATAATTAAATCATTACTAGTTAGTAAATCTATACTTATATGGATAGTATGTTTAAAGGTTTTAGATTTAATCTGACATCATCATGGTGTATGATTAACCAAGTTAGACCATAAGTGTTATTTCTACACTGAGATATTCACAATACATGTACTATCATTAAAATCATAATAACGACTTTTAATAATTAAATCATTACATGTTAGTAAATCTAGATACATATGGATAGTATGTCTGAGTATATTAGATTTTCATTTACCATTGAATGGTTTATGATAAACCATGTTAAACCATGTTATTTCTACACTGAGATATTCACAATACATGTATTATCATTAAAATCATAATAACGACTTTTAACAATTAAACCATTACTAGTTAGTAAATCTAGATATATATGGATAGTATGTTTAAAGGTTTTAGATTTAATCTGACGTCATCATGGTGTATGATAAACCATGTTATACCATAAGTGTTATTTCTACATTGAGATATTCACAATACATGTATTATCATTAAAATCATAATAACGCCTTTTAATAATTAAACCATTACTACTTAGTAAATCTAGATACATATGGATAGTATGTCTGAGAGTATTAGATTTAATTTACCATTGAATGGTTTATGATAAACCATGTTAAACCATGTTATTTCTACACTGAGATATTCACAATACATGTATTATCATTAAAATCATAATAACGACTTTTAATAATTAAACAATTACTAGTTAGTAAATCTATACTTATATGGATAGTATGTTTAAAGGTTTTAGATTTAATCTGACGTCATCATGATGCATGATTAACCAAGTTAGACCATAAGTGTTGTTTCTACACTGAGATATTCACAATACATGTATTATCATTAAAATCATAATAACGACTTTTAAGAATTAAACAATTACTAGTTAGTAAATCTATACTTATATGGATAGTATGTTTAAAGGTTTTAGATTTAATCTGACGTCATCATGATGCATGATTAACCAAGTTAGACCATAAGTGTTGTTTCTACACTGAGATATTCACAATACATGTATTATCATTAAAATCATAATAACGACTTTTAATAATTAAACCATTACTGGTTAGTAAATCTAGATACATGTGGACAGTATGTCTGAGTGTATTAGATTTAATTCACCATTCAATGGTTTATGATAAACCATGATAAACCATGTGTTATTTCTATATTGAGATACTCACAATTCATGTAGTATCATTAAAATCATAATAACGCCTTTTAATAATTAAACCATTACTAATTAATAAATCTAGACCCATATGGATAGTATGTTTAACGCTTTTAGATTAAATCTGACGTCATCATGGTGTATGATAAACCATGTTATACCATAAGTGTTATTTCTACACTGAGATATTCACAATACATGTATTATCATTAAAATCATAATAACGTCTTTTAATAATTAAATCATTACTAGTTAGTAAATCTAGATACATATGGATAGTATGTCTGAGTATATTAGATTTAATTTACCATTGAATGGTTTATGATAAACCATGTTAAACCATGTTATTTCTACACTGAGATATTCACAATACATGTATTATCATTAAAATCATAATAACAACTTTTAATAATTAAACCATTACTAGTTAGTAAATCTATACTTATATAGATAGTATGTTTAAAGGTTTTAGCTTTAATCTGACGTCATCATGATGTATGATTAACCAAGTTAGACCATAAGTGTTGTTTCTACACTGAGATATTCACAATACATGTATTATCATTAAATTCATAATAACGACTTTTAACAATTAAACCATTACTAGTTAATAAATCTAGGTACATATGAATAGTATGTCTGAGTGTATCAGGTTTAACTTACCATTCAATGGTTTATGATAAACCATGATAAACCATGTGTAATTTCTATACTGATATATCATGTGGTATCATTAAAATCATAATAATGACTTTTAACAATTAAACAATTACTAGTTAATAAATTTAGATACATATGGATAGTGTGTCTGAGTATATTAGATTTTCATTTACCATTGAATGGTTTATGATAAACCATGTTAAAGCATGTTATTTCTACACTGAGATATTCACAATACATGTATTATCATTAAAATCATAATAACGACTTTTAATAATTAAATTATTACTAGTTAGTAAATCTAGATTCAATTGGATAGTATGTCTGAGTATATTAGATTTAATTTACCATTGAATGGTTTATGATAAACCATGTTAAACCATGTTATTTCTACACTGAGATATTCACAATACATGTATTATCATTAAAATCATAATAACGACTTTTAATAATTAAATCATTACTTGTTAGTAAATCTAGATTCAATTGGATAGTATGTCTGAGTATATTAGATTTAATTTACCATTGAATGGTTTATGATAAACCATGTTAAACCATGTTATTTCTACACTGAGATATTCACAATACATCTATAATCATTAAAATCATAATAACGACTTTTAATAATTAAACCATTACTAGTTAGTAAATCTATACTTATATGGATAGTATGTTTAAAGGTTTTAGATTTAATCTGACATCATCATGGTGTATGATTAACCAAGTTAGACCATAAGTGTTATTTCTACACTGAGATATTCACAATACATGTATTATCATTAAAATCATAATAACGACTTTTAATAATTAAACCATTACTAGTTAGTAAATTTAAATACATTTGGACAGTATGTCTGAGTGTATTAGATTTAATTTACCATTCAATCGTTTATGATAAACCATGATAAACCATGTATTATTTCTATACTGAGATACTCACAATTCATGTAGTATCATTAAAATCATAATAACGCCTTTTAATAATTAAACCATTACTAGTTAATCAATCTAGACACATATGATAGTATGTTTAACGCTTTTACATTAAATCTGACGTCATCATGGTGTATGATAAACCATGTTATGTGTTATTTCTACACTGAGATATTCACAATACATGTATTATCATTAAAATCATAATAACGACTTTTAATAATTAAACCATTACTAGTTAATAAATTTAGATACATATGGATAGTATGTCTGAGTATATTAGATTTTCATTTACCATTGAATGGTTTATGATAAACCATGTTAAACAATGTTATTTCTACACTGAGATATTCACAATACATCTATAATCATTAAAATCATAATAACGACTTTTAATAATTAAATCATTACTAGTTAGTAAATCTATACTTATATGGATAGTATGTTTAAAGGTTTTAGATTTAATCTGACATCATCATGGTGTATGATTAACCAAGTTAGACCATAAGTGTTATTTCTACACTGAGATATTCACAATACATGTACTATCATTAAAATCATAATAACGACTTTTAATAATTAAACCATTACTTGTTAGTAAATCTAGATACATATGGATAGTATGTCTGAGTGTATTAGATCTAATTTACCATTGAATGGTTTATGATAAACCATGTTAAACCATGTTATTTCTACACTGAGATATTCACAATACATGTATTATCATTAAAATCATAATAAAGACTTTTAATAATTAAACCATTACTAGTTAGTAAATCTAGATACATATGGATAGTATGTCTGAGTATATTAGATTTAATTTACCATTTAATGGTTTATGATAAACCATGTTAAACCATGTTATTTCTACACTGAGATATTCACAGTACATGTACTATCATTAAAATCATAATAACGACTTTAAATAATTAAACCATTACTAGTTAGTAAATTTAAATACATGGGGACAGTATGTCTGAGTGTATTAGATTTAATTTACCATTCAATGGTTTTTGATAAACCATGATAAACCATGCATTATTTCTATACTGAGATACTCACAATTCATGTTGTATCATTAAAATCATAATAACGCCTTTTAATAATTAAACCATTACTAGTTAATAAATCTAGACACATATGGATAGTATGTTTAACGCTTTTAGATTAAATCTGACGTCATCATGGTGTATGATAAACCATGTTATACCATAAGTGTTATTTCTACACTGAGATATTCACAATACATGTATTATCATTAAAATCATAATAACGACTTTTAATAATTAAACCATTACTAGTTAATAAATTTAGATACATATGGATAGTATGTCTGAGTATATTAGATTTTCATTTACCATTGAATGGTTTATGATAAACCATGTTAAACAATGTTATTTCTACACTGCGATATTCACAATACATGTATTATCATTAAAATCATAATAACGACTTTTAACAATTAAACCATTACTAGTTAGTAAATCTAGATACATATGGATAGTATGTTTAAAGGTTTTAGATTTAATCTGACGTCATCATGGTGTATGATAAACCATGTTATACCATAAGTGTTATTTCTACATTGAGATATTCACAATACATGTATTATCATTAAAATCATAATAACGACTTTTAATAATTAAACCATTACTAGTTAGTAAATCTAGATACATATGGATAGTATGTCTGAGAGTATTAGATTTAATTTACCATTGAATGGTTTATGATAAACCATGTTAAACCATGTTATTTCTACACTGAGATATTCACAATACATGTATTATCATTAAAATCATAATAACGACTTTTAATAATTAAACAATTACTAGTTAGTAAATCTATACTTATATGGATAGTATGTTTAAAGGTTTTAGATTTAATCTGACGTCATCATGATGCATGATTAACCAAGTTAGACCATAAGTGTTGTTTCTACACTGAGATATTCACAATACATGTATTATCATTAAAATCATAATAACGACTTTTAATAATAAAACCATTACTAGTTAGTAAATCTATACTGATATGGATAGTATGTTTAAAGGTTTTAGATTTAATCTGACGTCATCATGATGTATGATTAACCAAGTTATACCATAAGTGTTATATCTACACTGAGATATTCACAATACATGTATTATCATTAAAATCATAATAACGACTTTTAATAATTAAACCATTACTAGTTAGTAAATCTAGATACATATGGATAGTATGTCTGAGAGTAATAGATTTAATTTACCATTGAATGGTTTATGATAAACCATGTTAAACCATGTTATTTCTACACTGAGATATTCACAATACATGTATTATCATTAAAATCATAATAACGACTTTTAATAATTAAACCAATACTAGTTAGTAAATCTAGAAACATATGGTAGTATGTCTGAGTATATTAGATTTAATTTACCATTGAATGGTTTATGATAAACCATGTTAAACCATGTTATTTCTACACTGAGATATTCACAATACATCTATAATCATTAAAATCATAATAACGACTTTTAATAATTAAATCATTACTAGTTAGTAAATCTATACTTATATGGATAGTATGTTTAAAGGTTTTAGATTTAATCTGACATCATCATGATGTATGATTAACCAAGTTAGACCATAAGTGTTATTTCTACACTGAGATATTCACAATACATGTACTATCATTAAAATCATAATAACGACTTTTAATAATTAAATCATTACATGTTAGTAAATCTAGATACATATGGATAGTATGTCTGAGTATATTAGATTTAATTTACCATTGAATGGTTTATGATAAACCATGTTAAACCATGTTATTTCTACACTGAGATATTCACAATACATGTATTATCATTAAAATCATAATAACGACTTTTAATAATTAAACCATTACTAGTTAGTAAATCTATACTGATATGGATAGTATGTTTAAAGGTTTTAGATTTAATCTGACGTCATCATGATGTATGATTAACCAAGTTAGACCATAAGTGTTATTTCTACATTGAGATATTCACAATACATGTATTATCATTAAAATCATAATAACGACTTTTAATAATTAAACCATTACTAGTTAGTAAATCTAGATTCAATTGGATAGTATGTCTGAGTATATTAGATTTAATTTACCATTGAATAGTTTATTATAAACCATGTTAAACCATGTTATTTCTACACTGAGATATTCACAATACATGTATTATCATTAAAATCATAATAACGACTTTTAATAATTAAACCATTACTAGTTAGTAAATCTATACTTATATAGATAGTATGTTTGAAGGTTTTAGATTTAATCTGACATCATCATGGTGTATGATTAACCAAGTTAGACCATAAGTGTTATTTCTACACTGAGATATTCACAATACCTGTACTATCATTAAAATCATAATAACGACTTTTAATAATTAAATCATTACATGTTAGTAACTCTAGATACATATGGATAGTATGTCTGAATATATTAGATTTAATTTACCATTGAATGGTTTATGATAAACCATGTTAAACCATGTTATTTCTACACTGAGATATTCACAATCAATGTATTATCATTAAAATCATAATAACGACTTTTAATAATTAAACCATTACTATTTAATAAATCTAGATACATATGGATAGTATGATTAAAGCTTTTAGATTAAATCAGACGTCATCATGGTGTATGATTAACCAAGTTAAACCATAAGTTTTGTTTCTACACTGAGATATTCACAATACATGTATTATCATTAAAATCATAATAACGACTTTTAATAATTAAACCATTACTAGTTAATAAATTTAGATACATATGGATAGTATGTCTGAGTATATTAGATTTTCATTTACCATGGAATGGTTTATGATAAACCATATTAAACCATGTTATTTCTACACTGAGATATTCACAATACATGTATTATCATTAAAATCATAATAACGACTTTTAACAATTAAACCATTACTAGTTAGTAAATCTAGATATATATGGATAGTATGTTTAAAGGTTTTAGATTTAATCTGACGTCATCATGGTGTATGATAAACCATGTTATACCATAAGTGTTATTTCTACATAGAGATATTCACAATACATGTATTATCATTAAAATCATAATAACGACTTTTAACAATTAAACCATTACTAGTTAGTAAATCTAGATACATATGGATAGTATGTTTAAAGGTTTTAGATTTAATCTGACGTCATCAAGGTGTATGATTAACCAAGTTAAACCATAAGTTTTATTTCTACACTGAGATATTCACAATCAATGTATTATCATTAAAATCATAATAACGACTTTTAACAATTAAACCATTACTAGTTAGTAAATCTAGATACATATGGATAGTATGTTTAAAGGTTTTAGATTTAATCTGACGTCATCATGGTGTATGATTAACCAAGTTAAACTATAAGTTTTATTTCTACACTGAGATATTCACAATACATGTATTATCATTAAAATCATAATAACGACTTTTAACAATTTAACCATTACTAGTTAGTAAATCTAGATACATATGAATAGTATGTTTAAAGGTTTTAGATTTAATCTGACGTCATCATGGTGTATGATTAACCAAGTTATACCATAAGTGTTATATCTACACTGAGATATTCACAATACATGTATTATCATTAAAATCATAATAACGACTTTTAATAATTAAACCATTACTAGTTAGTAAATCTAGATACATATGGATAGTATGTCTGAGAGTATTAGATTTAATTTACCATTGAATGGTTTATGATAAACCATGTTAAACCACGTTATTTCTACACTGAGATATTCACAATACATGTATTATCATTAAAATCATAATAACGACTTTTAATAATTAAACAATTACTAGTTAGTAAATCTATACTTATATGGATAGTATGTTTAAAGGTTTTAGATTTAATCTGACGTCATCATGATGCATGATTAACCAAGTTAGACCATAAGTGTTGTTTCTACACAGAGATATTCACAATACATGTATTATCATTAAAATCATAATAACGACTTTTAATAATTAAACAATTACTAGTTAGTAAATCTATACTTATATGGATAGTATGTTTAAAGGTTTTAGATTTAATCTGACGTCATCATGATGCATGATTAACCAAGTTAGACCATATGTGTTGTTTCTACACTGAGATATTCACAATACATGTATTATCATTAAAATCATAATAACGACTTTTAATAATTAAACCATTACTGGTTAGTAAATCTAGATACATATGGATAGTATGTCTGAGAGTATTAGATTTAATTTACCAGTGAATGGTTTATGATAAACCATGTTAAACCATGTTATTTCTACACTGAGATATTCACAATACATGTATTATCATTAAAATCATAATAACGACTTTTAATAATTAAACCATTACTAGTTAATAAATCTAGATACATATGGATAGTATGTTAGAGTATATTAGATTTAATTTACCATTGAATGGTTTTTGATAAACCATGATAAACCATGTATTATTTCTATACTGAGATACTCACAATTCATGTTGTATCATTAAAATCATAATAACGCCTTTTAATAATTAAACCATTACTAGTTAATAAATCTAGACACATATGGATAGTATGTTTAACGCTTTTAGATTAAATCTGACGTCATCATGGTGTATGATAAACCATGTTATTCCATAAGTGTTATTTCTACACTGAGATATTCACAATACATGTATTATCATTAAAATCATAATAACGACTTTTAATAATTAAACCATTACTAGTTAATAAATTTAGATACATATGGATAGTATGTCTGAGTATATTAGATTTTCATTTACCATTGAATGGTTTATGATAAACCATGTTAAACAATGTTATTTCTACACTGAGGTATTCACAATACATGTATTATCATTAAAATCATAATAACGACTTTTAACAATTAAACCATTACTAGTTAGTAAATCTAGATACATATGGATAGTATGTTTAAAGGTTTTAGATTTAATCTGACGTCATCATGGTGTATGATAAACCATGTTGTACCATAAGTGTTATTTCTACATTGAGATATTCACAATACATGTATTATCATTAAAATCATAATAACGACTTTTAATAATTAAACCATTACTAGTTAGTAAATCTAGATACATATGGATAGTATGTCTGAGAGTATTAGATTTAATTTACCATTGAATGGTTTATGATAAACCATGTTAAACCATGTTATTTCTACACTGAGATATTCACAATACATGTATTATCATTAAAATCATAATAACGACTTTTAATAATTAAACAATTACTAGTTAGTAAATCTATACTTATATGGATAGTATGTTTAAAGGTTTTAGATTTAATCTGACATCATCATGATGTATGATTAACCAAGTTAGACCATAAGTGTTATTTCTACACTGAGATATTCACAATACATGTACTATCATTAAAATCATAATAACGACTTTTAATAATTAAATCATTACATTTTAGTAAATCTAGATACATATGGATAGTATGTCTGAGTATATTAGATTTAATTTACCATTGAATGGTTTATGATAAACCATGTTAAACCATGTTATTTCTACACTGAGATATTCACAATACATGTATTATCATTAAAATCATAATAACGACTTTTAATAATTATACCATTACTAGTTAGTAAATCTATACTGATATGGATAGTATGTTTAAAGGTTTTAGATTTAATCTGACGTCATCATGATGTATGATTAACCAAGTTAGACCATAAGTGTTATTTCTACACTGAGATATTCACAATACATGTATTATCATTAAAATCATAATAACGACTTTTAATAATTAAACCATTACTAGTTAGTAAATCTAGATTCAATTGGATAGTATGTCTGAGTATATTAGATTTAATTTACCATTGAATGGTTTATTATAAACCATGTTAAACCATGTTATTTCTACACTGAGATATTCACAATACATGTATTATCATTAAAATCATAATAACGACTTTTAATAATTAAACCATTACTAGTTAATAAATCTAGATACATATGGATAGTATGATTAAAGCTTTTAGATTAAATCAGACGTCATCATGGTGTATGATTAACCAAGTTAAACCATAAGTTTTGTTTCTACACTGAGATATTCACAATACATGTATTATCATTAAAATCATAATAACGACTTTTAAAAATTAAACCATTACTAGTTAGTAAATCTAGATACATATGGATAGTATGTTTAAAGGTTTTAGATTTAATCTGACGTCATCATGGTGTATGATTAACCAAGTTAAACCATAAGTTTTATTTCTACACTGAGATATTCACAATACATGTATTATCATTAAAATCATAATAATGACTTTTAACAATTAAACCATTACTAGTTAGTAAATCTAGATACATATGGATAGTATGTTTAAAGGTTTTAGATTTAATCTGACGTCATCATGGTGTATGATTAACCAAGTTAAACTATAAGTTTTATTTCTACACTGAGATATTCACAATACATGTATTATCATTAAAATCATAATAACGACTTTTAACAATTTAACCATTACTAGTTAGTAAATCTAGATACATATGAATAGTATGTTTAAAGGTTTTAGATTTAATCTGACGTCATCATGGTGTATGATTAACCAAGTTATACCATAAGTGTTATATCTACACTGAGATATTCACAATACATGTATTATCATTAAAATCATAATAACGACTTTTAATAATTAAACCATTACTAATTAGTAAATCTAGATACATATGGATAGTATGTCTGAGAGTATTAGATTTAATTTACCATTGAATGGTTTATGATAAACCATGTTAAACCATGTTATTTCTACACTGAGATATTCACAATACATGTATTATCATTAAAATCATAATAACGACTTTTAATAATTAAACCATTACTAGTTAGTAAATCTAGATACATATGGATAGTATGTCTGAGTATATTAGATTTAATTTACCATTGAATGGTTTATGATAAACCATGTTAAACCATGTTATTTCTACACTGAGATATTCACAATACATCTATAATCATTAAAATCATAATAACGACTTTTAATAATTAAACCATTACTAGTTAGTAAATCTATACTTATATGGATAGTATGTTTAAAGGTTTTAGATTTAATCTGACATCATCATGGTGTATGATTAACCAAGTTAGACCATAAGTGTTATTTCTACACTGAGATATTCACAATACATGTATTATCATTAAAATCATAATAACGACTTTTAACAATTTAACCATTACTAGTTAGTAAATCTAGATACATATGAATAGTATGTTTAAAGGTTTTAGATTTAATCTGACGTCATCATGGTGTATGATTAACCAAGTTATACCATAAGTGTTATTTCTACACTGAGATATTCACAATACATGTATTATCATTAAAATCATAATAACGACTTTTAATAATTAAACCATTACTAGTTAGTAAATCTAGATACATATGGATAGTATGTCTGAGTATATTAGATTTAATTTACCATTGAATGGTTTATGATAAACCATGTTAAACCATGTTATTTCTACACTGAGATATTCACAATACATGTATTATCATTAAAATCATAATAACGCCTTTTAATAATTAAACCATTACTAGTTAATCAATCTAGACACATATGATAGTATGTTTAACGCTTTTACATTAAATCTGACGTCATCATGGTGTATGATAAACCATGTTATGTGTTATTTCTACACTGAGATATTCACAATACATGTATTATCATTAAAATCATAATAACGACTTTTAATAACTAAATCATTACTAGTTAGTAAATCTAGATACATATGGATAGTATGTCTGAGTATATTAGATTTAATTTACCATTGAATGGTTTATGATAAACCATGTTAAACCATGTTATTTCTACACTGAGATATTCACAATACATGTATTATCATTAAAATCATAATAACAACTTTTAATAATTAAACCATTACTAGTTAGTAAATCTATACTTATATAGATAGTATGTTTAAAAATTTTAGATTTAATCTGACGTCATCATGATGTATGATTAACCAAGTTAGACCATAAGTGTTGTTTCTACACTGAGATATTCACAATACTTGTATTATCATTAAAATCATAATAACGACTTTTAACAATTAAACCATTACTAGTTAGTAAATCTAGGTACATATGGATAGTATGTCTGAGTGTATCAGGTTTAACTTACCATTCAATGGTTTATGATAAACCATGATAAACCATGTGTAATTTCTATACTGATATATCATGTAGTATCATTAAAATCATAATAACGACTTTTAACAATTAAACCATTACTTGTTAGTAAATCTAGATACATATGGATAGTATGTCTGAGTGTATTAGATTTAATTTACCATTGAATGGTTTATGATAAACCATGTTAAAGCATGTTATTTCTACACTGAGATATTCACAATACATGTATTATCATTAAAATCATAATAACGACTTTTAATAATTAAATCATTACTAGTTAGTAAATCTAGATTCAATTGGATAGTATGTCTGAGTATATTAGATTTAATTTACCATTGAATGGTTTATGATAAACCATGTTAAACCATGTTATTTCTACACTGAGATATTCACAATACATGTATTATCATTAAAATCATAATAACGACTTTTAATAATTAAACCATTACTAGTTAATAAATCTAGACACATATGGATAGTATGTTTAAAGGTTTTAGATTTAATCTGACGTCATCATGGTGTATGATTAACCAAGTTATACCATAAGTTTTATATCTACACTGAGATATTCACAATACATGTATTATCATTAAAATCATAATAACGACTTTTAATAATTAAACCATTACTAATTAGTAAATCTAGATACATATGGATAGTATGTCTGAGAGTATTAGATTTAATTTACCATTGAATGGTTTATGATAAACCATGTTAAACCATGTTATTTCTACACTGAGATATTCACAATACATGTATTATCATTAAAATCATAATAACGACTTTTAATAATTAAACCATTACTAGTTAGTAAATCTAGATACATATGGATAGTATGTCTGAGTATATTAGATTTAATTTACCATTGAATGGTTTATGATAAACCATGTTAAACCATGTTATTTCTACACTGAGATATTCACAATACATCTATAATCATTAAAATCATAATAACGACTTTTAATAATTAAACCATTACTAGTTAGTAAATCTATACTTATATGGATAGTATGTTTAAAGGCTTTAGATTTAATCTGACGTCATCATGGTGTATGATAAACCATGTTATACCATAAGTGTTGTTTCTACACTGAGATATTCACAATCCATGTACTATCATTAAAATGATAATAACGACTTTTCATAATTAAACCATTACTAGTTAGTAAATCTAGATACATATGGATAGTATGTTTAAAGGTTTTAGATTTAATCTGACGTCATCAAAGTGTATGATAATCTATATTAAACCATAAGTGTTGTTTCTACACTGAGATATTCACAATCCGTGTAGTATCATTAAAATCATAATAACGACTTCTAACAATTAAACCATTACTAGTTAGTAAATCTAGAAACATATTGATAGTATGTTTAAAGGTTTTAGATTTAATCTGACGGCATCAAGATGTATGATAATCTATATTAAACCTTAAGTGTTATTTCTACACTGCGATATTCACAATTCATGTAGTATCATTAAAATCATAATAATGACTTTTAAAAATAAAACCATTACTAGTTAGTAAATCTAGATAGATATGGATAGTATGTCTGAGTGTACTAGATTTAATTTGCTATTCAATGGTTTATAATAAACCTTGATAAACCATAAATGTTGTCTACAATGAGATATTCACAATTCATGTAGTATCATTAAAATCATAATAATGACTTTTAATATTTAAATCATTACTAGTTAGTAAATCTAGATACATATGGGTAGTATGTTTAAAGGTTTTAGATTAAATCTGACGTCATCATGGTGTATGATAAACCATGTTATACCATAAGTGTTATTTCTTTACTGAGATATTCACAATCCATGTAGCATCATTAAAATCATAATAACGAATGTTAATAACAAAACCATTACTAGTTAGTAAATCTAGATAGATATGGATAGTATGTCTGAGTGTATTAGATTTAATTTACCATTCAATCGTTTAAGATAAACCATGATAAACCATAAGTGTTATTTCTACAATGAGATATTCACAATTCATGTAGTATCATTTAAATCATAATAATGACTGTTAATAATTAAATAATTACAAATTTGTAAATCTAGATACATATGGATAGTATGTCTGAGTGTATTAGATTTAATTTACCATTCAATGGTTTATGATATACCATGATATATACCAAGACTTCAGACACCTCAAACAGCAACTCATCAACCACTTTATTGATAGAGGCTACCCCTTCAACATCATCAATAAGATCATCATATCAGTCACAAGCCAACCACGAAACCAACTCACAACACTACCAACTTCACCATACCCATTTACAGTCCACTACGATGCCAGAAGGAACCATCCGATCAAAGCCTTAAAGCTAAACCTAGATCACCTTGAAAGGGACGCCACCACATTTCATATGGCTCGCAAACGGCTAGTCATTGCATACAGAAACAAATCAAACATCAAGAAGATCATCACAAAATCACCATTGAATACAGATGCCATTACAAACAACATCACACCCGAGATCAGAAGCTACCACATACCACTCCTACCACAGCCATGCAATAAAAGTAACTGCAGGTCATGTCCCGATATCATCACAACCAACACATTCAAGTGCACCACCACGGGCCTAAGGATCCCCATACAGCACCATCTGTCCTGCGAGAGCAGTAATATAATATACGTACTCCAATGCAAATCTGTAAACTTCAATACGTCGGCGTAACCACGTCCACACTGAGGGAGAGGGTAAACCAGCATAGGAGTAGATTCAGGTCCAGTCGGGAGCCCACACAGCTTATCTACAAACACTTCGACCAGCACGGGGCATTCAGAGTAAGCATCATCCCACTCATGAGAGTTAATCCAGAGCAAAGATTTGCAACTGAAGAAATCTGGATCAATAGGCTAAACTCAAGAACCCCGTATGGGCTAAATGATGTATACATGTGATGTAACAGCCAGCTGCACACACCTCACATTTAGCACCTGTCGAGAACTATTTATGCACTGCACGAACACCTGTTATTCATTTCGTGTCAATCTTTGCTGTATACTGCACTGAAGAAGGCCAGCATGGCCGAAATGCATTTGTAGTGACATTAAAGTTTGGCACGAGAGAGAATACAGTGAACGCGTCCCCTTTTACGTAAGTCTACACTAATCATTCCCTCCCCCCGTTAGTGCATGTAGTTGCGGGCACGTAATGCCAACTAACAAACCGGATCGCTACCAGACGCGCAGCGCCAGCAACGCACTCGGGCCCAGTCCGCCGCACGCAGCAAAGGGAATGAAACCATCATTGGTGCCACCCTGCCCCCTGAAAACCCAAAAACTTCCAACCCGAAACGCTCACGTAGCCCAACCCATGGCCCCAAATGCCAAGCGCAATACGCGACGCAAACAAAACGGGCTCAACACCCCTTCACCCTCTCCCCCACCATCTGCTAGAACGTTCTCCCAACCAACACCTCGTTCCCCAGCCATACCTCGTTCCTCACAACCGACCCTGACCCATGACCATCTGCCACCTAGCGCAAGCTCATCCCCTCAACCATCATCAATTGCAGCTCAAACCACTGTTCAACCCATCCATATCACCCCCTCATCACCTCCATCATCAGCTTCTGATGCCCTACCTTCAACATCAAATGTCAATGACCATTTGCCACCCATTCGAACGAACTTATCCCCACCACCATCACCAGTAACAGCTCAAACTACTGATCAGCCTACCCATACCGCCCCATGTCACTCACTCCCATCAGCACCTAATACCTTAACCCCATCATCAATCAACGACCAATTGCCACCAGTCAGAACTAGTCCACCACCCCCACCATCATCTGCAGTAACCCAAACCATTGATCAACTCACCATCACCATCCCCTCCCCCCCACCACAGTCATCAGCCTCTGATGCCCCATCTTCACCATCAAATAGCAATGATCAATCACCACTCATCAGAACATGTTCTCCCACACCACCAGCAACAGCTCAGACCATCGATCAGCCTACCCACATCACTCCCTTCCCCACACCACCACCATCAGATGCCAATACCATCTCACTACCACAATCACCAGCAGCTCACATGTGTCCCATGCCAACTGTCCAGCCCAACAAAACATCGAAAATAGAAAAGGCACTCCTTGACAAAGAATACCAGTCTGTTATGGACAGGTACCCGGCCGGGTATGAGGAAATTTTATGAATTGGCTCGGCACCATTTGGCTTTCAACGAAGAGTGCCTGCAGAAAGGCGTATTCCCCCTGGGAATCAGGGCCTTTGCCACATGTGCCACACTTGGAGCTGATGATACACTGAAGACCAAGTACGTTGAAATCCTTACAAGGACCAGCACGGAACTCACCATAGCAAACGTGCAACATCTCCACAAGGTAGCCACACAAACAAACTCAATGCTAGACAAAATTGAAAAAGAGCTCGACTCAGTGAAAGACGAAGTTATCCTGAGCCAGTGGCGCAACACCCAAACAACCTTACTAGAGCACATGACAAAGCTACATGATGCACTACAGGAGAAAAGGAAAAAGAAGATTCAGAAAACGGTACAAGCACACAAAGCAAACCGAATATACACAGAAGAGTGCCTCAGGACCCGCACCCTACCCTCCAAACTCACACCCCCAGACTCCCAAAGAGAGGTGACAACCCCCCAGGTCCCCCCTCAGCCCCTGCTTCCCGAGTCCACCCGCCCACCAAGGCCTACTGCAACAAACACCAAGACCACCCACCTTCAACAAGTCCCCCCTCAGCCCCTGCTTCCCGAGTCCACCTGCCCACCAAGGCCTACTGCAACAAACACCAAGACCACCCACCCTCAACATCCCCCACAACCAAAAGTACAAGTCCCAGTGAAACAAAAGAACCAACAGAAACAACACCCTAACCCCACCCCACCACTGAACAGTTATCAGCCCAGTCGACAACAGAAGCAACAATACAACCCCACCCCAATCATCCCACCATTGATGTCACTCCTGCCCCAACCAACCTACAAGCCCAACATCCATCAACCCAACCATGATGCGCCATCCTGCAACCCCCTCAGACGAAACACGCCTCTCCTACCCCTCCCACCCCCTCCACTCATGACACTAATGTTTGACAACAGGTGGCCACTAATCCCACCCTGGATGACACCTGTACCACAATCCCTCACAAGCTGGCCATACCCCACTCCGCACCCCTACTACCCACCCATGTACCAATCCCAACCACCATACCTCCACCCTTTTTAGAACCCCTCTACTCCACATTCACATATAAAGACTCCAGTGGCGTAGAGGGCATTCAAGGAGGACCAATGCAAATTGGCCCCTCCCCTTTAAACCATAAGTGTTATATCTACAATGATATTCACAATTCATGTAGTATCAGTAAAATCATAATAACGTCTGTTAATAATTAAACCATTACTAGTTAGTAAATCTAGAGACATATGGATAGCATGTTTAAAGCTTTTAGATTTAATCTGACATCATCAAGGTGTATGATAATCTATATTAAACCTTAAGTGTTATTTCTACACTGAGATATTCACAATTCATGTAGTGTAATTAAAATCATAATAACGACTTTTAATAATAAAACCAATACTAGTTAGTAAATCTAGATACATATGGACAGTATGTTTAAAGGGTTTTGATTTAATCTGACGTCATCATGGTGTATGATAAACCATGTTATACCATAAGTGTTATTTCTACAATGAGATATTCACAATTCATGTAGTATCACTAAAATCATAATAAAGACTGTTATAAATTAAACCATTACTAGTTAGTAAATCTAGATACATATGCATAGCATGTTTAAAGCTTTTAGATTAAATCTGACGTCATCATGGTGTATGATAAACCATGTTATACCATCAGTGTTATTTCTACAATGAGATATTCACAATTCATGTAGTATCACTCAAATCATAATAACGACTGTTAATACTAGATACATATGGGTAGTGTGTTTATAGGTTTTAGATTTAATCTGACGTCATCGATATGTATGATAATCTATATTAAACCATAAGTGTTATATCTACACTGAGATATTCACAATTCATGTAGTATCATTAAAATCATAATAACGACTGTTAATAATTAAACCATTACTAGTTAGTTAATCTAGATAGATATGGATAATATGTCTGAGTGTATTAGATTTAATTTACCATTCAATTGTTTATGATAAACCATGATAAACCATGTGTTATTTCTACAATCAGATATTCACATTTCATGTAGTATCATTAAAATCATAATAACGACTGTTAATAATTAAACCATTACTAGTTAGTAAATCTAGATAGATATGGATAGTATATCTGAGTGTATTAGGTTTAACTTACCATTCAATGGTTTATGATAAACCATGATAAACCATAAGTGTTAATTCTATAGAGATATTCACAATTCAAGTAGTATCATTAAAATCATAATAACGACTTTTAATAATTAAACCATTACTAGTTAGTAAATCTAGATACATATGGATAGTATGGTTAAAGGTTTTAGATTTAATCTGACGTCATCAAGGTGTATGATAATCTATGCTATACCATAAGTGTTATTTCTACACTGAGTTATTCACAATCAATGTAGCATCATTAAAATCATAATAACGAATGTTAATAACAAAACCAATACTAGTTAGTAAATCTAGATAGATATGGATAGTATGTCTGAGCGTATTATATTTAATATACCATTCAATGGTTTAAGATAAACCATGATAAACCATGTGTTATTTCTACAATGAGATATTCACAATTCATGTAGTATCATTAAAATCATAATAACGACTTTTAATAATTAAAACATTACTAGTTAGTAAATCTAGATACATATAGGGAATATGTTTAAAGGCTTTAGATTTAATCTGACGTCATCATGGTGTATGATAAACCATGTTATACCATAAGTGTTATTTCTACACTGAGATATTCACAATCCATGTACTATCATTAAAATGATAATAACGACTTTTAATAATTAAACCATTACTAGTTAGTAAATCTAGATACATATGGATAGTATGTTTAAAGGTTTTAGATTTAATCTGACGTCATCAAGGTGTATGATAATCTATATTAAACCATAAGTGTTGTTTCTACACTGAGATATTCACAATCCGTGTAGTATCATTAAAATCATAATAACGACTTCTAACAATTAAACCATTACTAGTTAGTAAATCTAGAAACATATGGATAGTATGTTTAAAGGTTTTAGATTTAATCTGACGGCATCAGGATGTATGATAATCTATATTAAACCTTAAGTGTTATTTCTACACTGCGATATTCACAATTCATGTAGTATCATTAAAATCATAATAACGACTTTTAAAAATAAAACCATTACTAGTTAGTAAATCTAGATAGATATGGATAGTATGTCTGAGTGTACTAGATTTAATTTGCTTTTCAATGGTTTATAATAAACCATGATAAACCATAAGTGTTATGTCTACAATGAGATATTCACAATTCATGTAGTATCATTAAAATCATAATAATGACTTTTAATAATTAAATCATTACTAGTTAGTAAATCTAGATACATATGGGTAGTATGTTTAAAGGTTTTAGATTAAATCTGACGTCATCATGGTGTATGATAAACCATGTTATACCATAAGTGTTATTTCTTTACTGAGATATTCACAATCCATGTAGCATCATTAAAATCATAATAACGAATGTTAATAACAAAACCATTACTAGTTAGTAAATCTAGATAGATATGGATAGTATGTCTGAGTGTATTAGATTTAATTTACCATTCAATCGTTTAAGATAAACCATGATAAACCATAAGTGTTATTTCTACAATGAGATATTCACAATTCATGTAGTATCATTTAAATCATAATAATGACTGTTAATAATTAAATAATTACAAATTTGTAAATCTAGATACATATGGATAGTATGTCTGAGTGTATTAGATTTAATTTACCATTCAATGGTTTATGATATACCATGATAAACCATAAGTGTTATATCTACAATGATACTCACAATTCATGTAGTATCAGTAAAATCATAATAACGACTGTTAATAATTAAACCATTACTAATTAGTAAATCTAGATACATATGGATAGTATGTTTAAAGGTTCTAGATTTCATCTGACGTCACATGGTGTATGATAAACCTTGTTAAACCATAAGTGTTATTTCTACACTGAGATATTCACAATTCATGTAGTATCATTAAAATCATAATAACGACTGTTAATAATTAAACCATTACTAGTTAGTAAATCTAGATAGATACGGATAGTATGTCTGAGTGTATTAGATTTAATTTAACATTCAATGGTTTATGAAAAACCATGATAAACCATAAGTGTTATTTCTACAATGGATAATCACAATTCATGTAGTATCATTAAAATCATAATGACGACTTTTAATAATTAAACCATTACTAGTTAGTAAATCTAGACACATATGGATAGTATGTTTAAAGGTTTTAGATTTAATCTGACGTCATCAAGGTGTATGATAAACCATGTTATACCATAAGTGTTATTTCTTTACTGAGATATTCACAATCCATGTAGCATCATTAAAATCATAATAACGAATGTTACTAACAAAACCATTACTAGTTAGTAAATCTAGATAGATATGGATAGTATGTCTGAGTGTATTAGATTTAATTTACCATTCAATCGTTTAAGATAAATCATGATAAACCATGTGTTATTTCTACAATGAGATATTCACAATTCATGTAGTATCATTAAAATCATAATAATGACTGTTAATAATTAAATAATTACAAATTTGTAAATCTAGATACATATGGATAGTATGTCTGAGTGTATTAGATTTCATTTACCATTCAATGGTTTATGATAAACCATGATAAACCATAAGTGCTATTTCTACTATGATATTCACAATTCATGTAGTATCAGTAAAATCATAATAACGTCTGTTAATAATTAAACCATTACTAGTTAGTAAATCTAGAGACATATGGATAGCATGTTTAAAGCTTTTAGATTTAATCTGACATCATCAAGGTGTATGATAATCTATATTAAACCTTAAGTGTTATTTCTACACTGAGATATTCACAATTCATGTAGTGTAATTAAAATCATAATAACGACTTTTAATAATAAAACCAATACTAGTTAGTAAATCTAGATACATATGGACAATATGTTTAAAGGTTTTAGTTTTAATCTGACGTCATCATGGTGTATGATAAACCATGTTATACCATAAGTGTTATTTCTACAATGAGATATTCACAATTCATGTAGTATCACTAAAATCATAATAAAGACTTTTATAAATTAAACCATTACTAGTTAGTAAATCTAGATACATATGCATAGCATGTTTAAAGCTTTTAGATTAAATCTGACGCCATCATGGTGTATGATAAACCATGTTATACCATCAGTGTTATTTCTACAATGAGATATTCACAATTCATGTAGTATCACTCAAATCATAATAACGACTGTTAATAATTAAACCATTACTAGTTAGTAAATCTAGATACATATGCATAGCATGTTTAAAGCTTTTAGATTTAATCTGACGTCATCATGGTGTATGATAAACCATGTTATACCATAAGTGTTATTTCTACAATGAGATATTCACAATTCATGTATTATCATTAAAATCATCATAACGACTTTTAATCATTAAACCATTACTAGTTAGTAAATCTAGATAGATACGAATAGTATGTCTGAGTGTATTAGATTTAATTTACCATTCAATAATTTATGATAAACCATGATAAACCATGTGTTATTATTATTAGTACGAACGACGGCGGGAAGAAAGCCAGAATTAAGAAAAGCTCCCAGCCATCATGCTGCTCCTGCAACGGGGTGTACGCACGTTGCGTTTCTTGCCGCTGTGTAAAGTCAGGTCATCCCTGTTCGAACTGCCTTCCAGCTAGACACGGCAACTGTCACAACATTCACGTTTCATCCGCCATTTTGACACCTCGGAAGAGTACCTCGCTACCATCTACAACATCGTCGTCTCAAAACCAGGTATTCTTGTCACTGCCACTTCAAACCACATCTCCGCAGGGCTCACCGCAGAAACACCCAGAAATCCCCCCCGCATCGCAAGCTCAGACACCGTCAACACAAAGTCGGAATAAACCCCCGGACACCCAAAGTTTGCCAGTAATAACCACAGCAACGGTTATTCCCTCCTTTCAATGCTCATCATGTGGGATTAACTTGGCATCAAAGAAAATCCATAAACATATGCAAGAACATGCGTTTGGAAAAATTACAGGTGACGTGCCTTCCACGTGGCTAGTTGAAAATAGCCTTTTCATTTGTCAGAACTGCTCCAAACTAGTAGCCTGTTCTCATAAGAATTCTCACTCTCGTTCTTGTGTCTGCAACCACACAGTACCTTCCTCACCAGCTAATTCCGAGTCAACATTCACATCACCTTCTGCAACTCCCTTCCCATCTCTTGAAGAAGTATTGGCACTGAAGCAGGGAACTTTGAAATATATTCCATCTCGAGCACGCCACCAATTTGCGCAGGTCCTTGCAGAGGCACTAAAGGATGTTATTCATAACAATAACATTATTGCTTGGACTCGTCTACTGATGCTGCCTAAGTGCATTTTGGCTTCCTCTAAAAGAGGTGGCAAGAAAGGTCGCCACAAAATCTCCATTGACACTCTTTGCCAAGAATGGTCACGTGGTAATGAGAAGTCACTTTGGACTGCAGCAGTTTCCAGAGCATGCAAGAGTCATCAATCTACACCTATTTCTCAGGCTTCCATCACCAAAGAATTTGACCATGTACAATCTGACCATGCCAAGCTCAAGTCTGCCATATCATGTGTTAGAGAGGGTCTGCTCTCTAAGGCTTGCCAGATTCTCACATCTAAGGGAATTGCACCAGACACCAAAGAAAGTTTTGAACGACTTAAAGCCAAACATCCCTTTTCTAATCCACCTTCTGTCCCAGTTGGAAACATTGACACCAAACCTGTACAACTTCAAGCTGATTTCAATCTCTTGGCAGTATAACGGTCATTCAAGAAAGCAACAGCTTGTGGACCATCTGGTATGAGGATTCAACACTTTCTAGATGTTGCCAGTGTACCCTTACCTGTATCAACCATTACCCTCCTGCGTGAAGTCTTAAACATTTTACTTGCTGGAAAGGCTCCAGAAGCAATAGCCCCACTTCTTGCAGGAGGAAGTTTGACAGCGTTGTTGAAGGTAAAGGGAAACAGTTGGGATGTTAGGCCAATTGCTGTAGGGGAGGTGATAAGAAGGCTGGCTAGCAAGTGTGCCTGCAACGTGGTAAAGGAAAAGGCTTCTGACTTTTTCAGTCCTTTTCAGTTTGGTGTGGCGTGCCCAAGAGGATCAGAAAAGATAATCCACAACCTCCGAGAGGTTTTAGAGCAGCATTGGAGTGACCCTGATTTTGCTGTTGTTAAAATCGACATGCAGAATGCTTTTAATCTTGTATCTAGGGATGCTGTTCTCCAACAATGTTTAATGCACTTTCCAGAGATTTACCCATGGACCTCCTGGTGTTACTCACAACATCCAAAACTTTGGCATCCTGTTGGTTCAATTTCCTCGGCATCAGGGGTTCAGCAAGGTGATCCTCTTGGCCCTCTACTGTTTGCTCTAGTCCTTCAATCAGTTCTGAAAAAGTTAGCAGCTGACCCTCAATGTCAACAGCTCTTGCTTAATGCCTGGTACTTAGATGATGGGGCCCTGGCTGGTCCAGGCTCTGCTGTGCTCAGAGCTCTAGAGGTCCTAGGTGCAGAAGGCAAGCCAATTGGTCTGATCCTTAACCCATCCAAATGTGAACTGTTCAGTCCTAATACAGATACCTTTCAACCTTTCGACTCCAGCATCCCTACATCAACTACACCTAACTTTGAAATCCTGGGGGCACCAATTGGAAGTCCAGAATTTTGTGGTGAATACATTGAGGCAAAGAGAAAGCAGGCTTGTTCTCTTCTCCATCTTTTACCTCAGCTATGTGACCCTCAAGTATCCATCTTGCTACTTCGCCACTGTGCTAGCTTTTGTAAGCTGTCCCATTTAGGTCGCTCAGTTCCTCCGTGTGATTCTTCTCTAAGGCAGTTTATGCTCTTTGATGAAGATGTCCTCCACTGTTTGGAAGAATGTGCAGCCTTTGAACTTACACTTTCAGCCACCAAACAAGTTCAGCTACCATTACGGCATGGTGGTCTTGGATTGACATCAGTCTCTAACCACTCCTCCAGTGCATTCATTTCGTCTTTGTCCAATGCTATTGATGTCACCAGTGCTCCAAATGCTTCCCATCACCTCAAACAGGCAATAGCACTCTACAACACAAAGATCAACTCTGCTGATGCAATAACATTTGAATCAGTGACTAGCTCTCCTCCACAACAGCACCATCTATCAGGAAAAATTGAAGACAATTCCTTTCAGACTCTTCTTATCAACAGTACAGTCTGTACCAGAGCAAGACTCAGAGCAGTATCAGCCAGTAATGCTAATGCCTGGTTGAGAGCTATTCCTTGCATACACAATGACTTAGCTTTGGAGCCTCAAGAGATGCAAGTCCTATTAAAATGGTGGCTAGGTCTACCTGTCTTCTCAGCTGACAGTAAATGTCCCTTCTGCTCAAGTGCCCTTGATCCAGATTGCCACCACGCCCTTACATGTCGTTCTGGAGGGGATGTCATTGCACGGCACAATAAGCTGAGAGACTGTGTTGCCAACCTGTGCTCCAAAGCATGCTTATCTCCTCAACTGGAGAAAGGTCCAGGCATAGACTTTTCTAGGCCAGCTGATGTGCTGGAGCCAAACTGGTCCCTCTCCAACCCTGCAGCTTTTGACCTGAAAGTCATTCATCCGCTTAATACGGACTTGATTCTGGAAGCGAGTTTGGCTTCAGGCAACTCTGCAGAGGTTGGTGAGATTGAAAAGCATGCCAAGAATGATCAGATGTGTGCAAGGTTGGGCTGGACATGTATTCCATTAGTGGTGGAAGTCTATGGTGGTTGGGGATGTGAAGCCAAAGAATGCTACTCTAGATTGAGCAAGAGGCTAGCTATGCAAGTGGGAATCTGTGAAACTGAGGCACTGTGCCAAATGTACTGCCTGCTGGCTGTCACACTGATGAGGCAGAATGCAAGAGCCATCCTCCTCAGATGTGCCCGTGCTCCCCTTCTTGAGTATTAAACTTAATTGTGTTATGTAATGAAATTATTATTATTATTATTATTATTATTATTAAAATCATAACAACAACTTTTAATAATTAAACCATTACTAGTTAGTAAATCTAGATACATATGGGTAGTGTGTTTATAGGTTTTAGATTTAATCTGACGTCATCGATATGTATGATAATCTATATTAAACCATAAGTGTTATATCTACACTGAGATATTCACAATTCATGTAGTATCATTAAAATCATAATAACGACTGTTAATAATTAAACCATTACTAGTTAGTAAATCTAGATAGATATGGATAATATGTCTGAGTGTATTAGATTTAATTTACCATTCAATTGTTTATGATAAACCATGATAAACCATGTGTTATTTCTACAATCAGATATTCACATTTCATGTAGTATCATTAAAATCATAATAACGACTGTTTATAATTAAACCATTACTAATTAGTAAATCTAGAGACATATGGATAGTATGTTTAAAGGTTTTAGATTTAATTTGACGTCATCATGGTGTACGATAAACCTTGTTAAACCATAAGCGTTTTTTCTACACTGAGATATTCACAATTCATATAGTATCATTAAAATCATAATAACGACTGTTAATAATTAAACCATTACTAGTTAGTAAATCTAGATAAATATGGATAGTATGTCTGAGTGTATTAGGTGTAACTTACCATTCAATGGTTTATGATAAACCATGATAAACCATAAGTGTTAATTCTATAGAGACATTCACAATTCATGTAGTATCATTAAAATCATAATAACGACTTTTAATAATTAAATCATTACTAGTTGGTAAATCTAGATACATATAGCGAGTATGTTTAAAGGCTTTAGATTTAATCTGACGTCACAATGGTGTATGATAAACCATGTTATACCATAAGTGTTATTTCTACACTGAGATATTCACAATCCATGTAGTATCATTACAATCATAATAACGACTTTTAATAATTAAACCATTACTAGTTAGTAAATTTAGATACATATTGATAGTATGTTTAAAGGTTTTAGATTTAATCTGACGTCATCAAGGTGTATAATAATCTATATTAAACCATAAGTGTTATTTCTACACTGACAATCCGTGTAGAATCATTAAAATCATAATAACGACTTTTAACAATTAAACCATTACTAGTTAGTAAATCTAGATACATATGGATAGTATATTTAACGCTTTTAGATTTAATCTGACGTCATCAAGGTGTATGATAATCTATATTAAACCATAAGTGTTATTTCTACACTGAGATATTCACAATTCATGTAGTATCATTAAAATCATAATAACGACTGTTAATAATTAAACTATTACTAGTTAGTAAATCTAGATAGATATGGATAATATGTCTGAGTGTATTAGATTTAATTTACCATTCAATTGTTTATGATAAACCATGATAAACCATAAGTATTATTTCTACAATGAGATATTCACATTTCATATTGTATCATTAAAATCATAATAACGACTGTTAATAATTAAACCATTACTAATTAGTAAATCTAGATACATATGGATAGTATGTTTAAAGGTTTTAGATTTAATTTGACGTCATCATGGTGTACGATAAACATTGTTAAACCATAAGTGTTTTTTCTACAGAGATATTCACAATTCATATAGTATCATTAACATCATAATAACGACTGTTAACAATTAAACCATTACTAGTTAGTAAATATAGATAGATATGGATAGTTTGTCTGAGTGTATTAGGTTTAACTTACCATTCAATGGTTTATGATAAACCATGATAAACCATCAGTGTTAATTCTATAGAGATATTCACAATTCATGTAGTATCATTAAAATCATAATAACGACTTTTAATAATTAAATCATTACTAGTTAGTAAATCTAGATACATATAGCGAGTATGTTTAAGGGCTTTAGATTTAATCTGACGTCACCATGGTGTATGATAAACCATGTTATACCATAAGTGTTATTTCTACACTGAGATATTCACAATCCATGTAGTATCATTAAAATCATAATAATGACTTTTAATAATTAAACCATTACTAGTTAGTAAATTTAGATACATATGGATAGTATGTTTAAAGGTTTTAGATTTAATCTGACGTCATCAAGGTGTATGATAATCTATATTAAACCATAAGTGTTATCTCTACACTGAGATATTCACAATCCGTGTAGTATCATTAAAATCATAATAACAACTTTTAACAATTAAACTATTACTAGTTAGTAAATCTAAATACATATGGATAGTATGTTTAAAGCTTTTAGATTTAATCTGACGTCATCAAGGTGTATGATAATCTATATTAAACCATAAGTGTTATTTCTGCACTTAGATATTCACAATTCATGTAGTATCATTAAAATCATAATAACGACTTTTAATAATTAAACCATTACTAATTAGTAAATCTAGATATATATGGATAGTATGTTTAAAGGTTTTAGATTTAATCTATCGTCATCATGGTGTATGATAAACCCATTTAAACCATAAGTGTTATTACTGCACTTAGATATTCACAATTCATGTTGTATCATTAAAATCATAATAACGACTGTTAATAATTAAACCATTACTAGTTAGTAAATCTAGATAGATATGGATAGTATGTCTGAGTGTATTAGGTTTAACTTACCATTCAATGGTTTATGATAAACCATGATAAACCATGTGTTTTTTCTATACTGAGATATTCACAATTCATGTATTAACACAAAAATCATAACAACGACTTTTAATAATTAAACCATTACTAGTTAGTAAATCTAGATAGATATGGATAATATGTCTGAGTGTATTAGATTTAATTTACCATTCAATTGTTTATGATAAACCATGATAAACCATGTGTTATTTCTACAATCAGATATTCACATTTCATGTAGTATCATTAAAATCATAATAACGACTGTTAATAATTAAACCATTACTAGTTAGTAAATCTAGATAGATATGGATAGTATGTCTGAGTGTATTAGGTGTAACTTACAATTCAATGGTTTATGATAAACCATGATAAACCATAAGTGTTAATTCTATAGAGACATTCACAATTCATGTAGTATCATTAAAATCATAATAACGACTTTTAATAATTAAATCATTACTAGTTGGTAAATCTAGATACATATAGCGAGTATGTTTAAAGGCTTTAGATTTAATCTGACGTCACAATGGTGTATGATAAACCATGTTATACCATAAGTGTTATTTCTACACTGAGATATTCACAATCCATGTAGTATCATTACAATCATAATAACGACTTTTAATAATTAAACCATTTAGTTAGTAAATTTAGATACATATTGATAGTATGTTTAAAGGTTTTAGATTTAATCTGACGTCATCAAGGTGTATAATAATCTATATTAAACCATAAGTGTTATTTCTACACTGAGATATTCACAATCCGTGTAGTATCATTAAAATCATAATAACGACTTTTAACAATTAAACCATTACTAGTTAGTAAATCTAGATACATATGGATAGTATGTTTAACGCTTTTAGATTTAATCTGACGTCATCAAGGTGTATGATAATCTATATTAAACCATAAGTGTTATTTCTACACTGAGATATTCACAATTCATGTAGTATCATTAAAATCATAATAACGACTGTTAATAATTAAACTATTACTAGTTAGTAAATCTAGATAGATATGGATAATATGTCTGAGTGTATTAGATTTAATTTACCATTCAATTGTTTATGATAAACCATGATAAACCATAAGTATTATTTCTACAATGAGATATTCACATTTCATGTTGTATCATTAAAATCATAATAACGACTGTTAATAATTAAACCATTACTAATTAGTAAATCTAGATACATATGGATAGTATGTTTAAAGGTTTTAGATTTAATTTGACGTCATCATGGTGTACGATAAACCTTGTTAAACCATAAGTGTTTTTTCTACAGAGATATTCACAATTCATATAGTATCATTAAAATCATAATAACGACTGATAATAATTAAACCATTACTAGTTAGTAAATCTAGATAGATATGGATAGTATGTCTGAGTGTATTAGGTTTAACTTACCATTCAATGGTTTATGATAAACCATGATAAACCATCAGTGTTAATTCTATAGAGATATTCACAATTCATGTAGTATCATTAAAATCATAATAACGACTTTTAATAATTAAATCATTACTAGTTAGTAAATCTAGATACATATAGCGAGTATGTTTAAGGGCTTTAGATTTATCTGACGTCACCATGGTGTATGATAAACCATGTTATACCATAAGTGTTATTTCTACACTGAGATATTCACAATCCATGTAGTATCATTAAAATCATAATAATGACTTTTAATAATTAAACCATTACTAGTTAGTAAATTTAGATACATATGGATAGTATGTTTAAAGGTTTTAGATTTAATCTGACGTCATCAAGGTGTATGATAATCTATATTAAACCATAAGTGTTATCTCTACACTGAGATATTCACAATCCGTGTAGTATCATTAAAATCATAATAACGACTTTTAACAATTAAACCATTACTAGTTAGTAAATCTAAATACATATGGATAGTATGTTTAAAGCTTTTAGATTTAATCTGATATCATCAAGGTGTATGATAATCTATATTAAACCATAAGTGTTATTTCTGCACTTAGATATTCACAATTCATGTAGTATCATTAAAATCATAATAACGACTTTTAATAATTAAACCATTACTAATTAGTAAATCTAGATATATATGGATAGTATGTTTAAAGGTTTTAGATTTAATCTATCGTCATCATGGTGTATGATAAACCCATTTAAACCATAAGTGTTATTACTGCACTTAGATATTCACAATTCATGTTGTATCATTAAAATCATAATAACGACTGTTAATAATTAAACCATTACTAGTTAGTAAATCTAGATAGATATGGATAGTATGTCTGAGTGTATTAGGTTTAACTTACCATTCAATGGTTTATGATAAACCATGATAAACCATGTGTTTTTTCTATACTGAGATATTCACAATTCATGTATTAACACAAAAATCATAACAACGACTTTTAATAATTAAACCATTACTAGTTAGTAAATCTAGATAGATATGGATAGTATGTCTGAGTGTATTAGATTTAACTTACCATTCAATGGTTTATGATCAACCATGATATACCATGTGTTATTTCTATACTGAGATATTCACAATTCATGTAGTATCATTAAAATCACAATAACGACTGTTAATAATTAAACCATTACTAATTAGTAAATCTAGATACATATGGGTAGTATGATTAAAGGTTTCAGATTTAATCTGACATCATCATGGTGTATGATAAACCATGTTATACCATATGTGTTATTTCTACACTGAGATATTCACAATTCATGTAGTATCATTAAATTCATACTAACGACTGTTAATAATTAATCCATTACTAGTTAGTAAATCTTGATACATATGGATAGTATGTTTAAAGGTTTTAGATTTAATTTGACGCCATCAAGGTGTATGATAAACTATGTTAAATCATAACTGTTCTTACTACACTGAGATACTCACAATTCATGTAGTATCTTTAAAATCATAATAACGACTTTAATAATTAAATCCCTACTAATTAGTAAATCTACATACAAATAGATTGTATGTTTAAAGGTTTTAGATTTCCTCTGAAGTCATCATGGTGTATGATAAACCTTGTTAAACCTTGTGTTATTTCTAAACTGAGATGTGCACAATTCATGTAGTATCATTAAAAAATTATTATTATTATTTTTGATATCATTAAAAAAGTATTATTATTATCATTATTATTATTTTTAAATTACATATATCATCTAATTGTAAACAAAAAAAAAAAAAGTTAGTAAATTTAGATAGATATGGATAGTATGTCTGTGTAATAGATTTAATTTACCACTGAATGGTTTATGATAAACCATGTTAAACCATTAGTGTTATTTCTACATTGAGATTTTCACAATTCATGTAGTATCATTACAATCATAATAACAACTTTTGAAAATTAAACCATTACTAGTTAGTAAATCTAGATAGATATGGATAGTATGTCTGAGTGTATTAGATTTAATTTACCACTGAATGTTTTATGATAAATCAAGTTAAACGATGTGTTATTTGTACACTGAGAAATTCACAATTCATGTATTATCATTAATATCATAATAACGACTTTTAATAATTAAACCATTACTAGTTAGTAAATCTAGTTACATATGGATAGTATGCTTAAATGTTTTAGATTTAATCTGACGTCATCATGGTGTATGATAAACCTTGTTAAACCATAAGTGTTATTTCTACACTGAGATACTCCAATTCATGTATTATCATTAAAATCAGAATAACGACTGTTAATCATTAAACCACTACCAGTTAGTAAATTTAGATAGATATGGATAGTATGTCTGAGTGTATTAGATTTAATTTATCATTCAATAGTTTATGATAAACCATGATAAACCATAAGTGTTATTCCTATTCTGAGATATTCACAATTCATGTAGTATCATTATAATCAAAATTACGACTGTTAATAATTAAACCATTACTAGTTAGTAAATCTAGATACAAATGGATAGTATGTTTAAAGGTTTTAGATTTAATCTGACGTCATCAAGGTGTATGATAAACTATATTAAATCCTAACTGTTTTTTTTACACTGAGATATTCACAATTCATTTAGTATCATTAAAATCATAGTAATGACTATTAATAATTAAACCATTATTAGTTATTAAATCTAGATACATATGGATTGTATGTTTAAAGGTTTTAGATTTAATTTATCATTCAATGGTTTATGATAAACCATAATAAACCATAAGTGTTACTTCTATACTGAGATATTCACAATTCATGTATTATCATTATAATCATAATAACGACTGTTAATAATTAAACCATTATTAGTTAGTAAATCTAGATACATATGGATAGTATGTTTAAAGGTTTTAGATTTAATCTGACGTCATCATGGTGTCTGATAAACCTTGTTAAACCATACGTGTTATTTCTACACTGAGATATTCACAATTCATGAATTATCATTAAAATCATAATAACGACTGTTAATTGTGAATATCTCAGTGTAGAAATAACACCTATGGTTTAACATGGTTTATCATACACCATGATGACGTCAGATTAAATCTAAAACCTTTAAACATACTATCCATATGTATCTAGATTTACTAACTAGTAATGGTTTAATTATTAACAGTCGTTATTACTATTTTATTGATACTACATGAATTGTGAATAACTCAGGGTAGAAATAACACTTATGGTTTAACAAGGTTTATCATACACCATGATGACGTCAGATTGAATCTAAAACCTTTAAACATACTATCCATATGTATCTAGATTTGCTAACTAGTAATGGTTTAATTATGGACAGTCGTTATTATGATTTTAATGATACTACACGAATTGTGAATATCTCAGTGTAGAAATAACACTTATGGTTTAACAAGGTTTATCATACACCATGATGACGTCAGATTAAATCTAAAACGTTTAAACATACTATCCATATGTATATAGATTTACTAACTAGTAATGGTTTAATTATTAAAAGTCGTTATTCTGATTTTAATGATGCTACATGAATTGTGAATATCTCAGTGTAGAAATAACACTTATGGTTTAACAAGGTTCATTATACACCATGATGACGTCAGATTAAATCTAAAACCTTAAACATAGTATCCATATTTATCTAGATTTACTAACTTGTAATGCTTTAATTATTAAAAGTCGTTATTATGATTTTAATGATACTACATGAATTGTGAATATCTCAGTATAGAAATAACACTTATGGTTTATAATGGTTTATCATAAACCATTGAATGGTGAATTAAATCTAATACACTCAGACATACTATCCATATCTATCTAGTTTTACTAACTAGTAATGGTTTAATTATTAACAGTCGTTATTATGATTTTAGTGATACTACATGAATTGTGAATATCTCAGTGTAGAAATAACACTTATGGTTTAACAAAGTTTATCATACACCATGATGATGTCAGATTAAATCTAAAACCTTTAAACATACTATCCATATGTATCTAGATTTACTAACTAGTAATGGATTAATTATTAAAAGTCGTTATTATGATTTTAATGATACTACATGAATTGTGAATATCTCAGTATAGAAATAACACTCATGGTTTATTATGGTTTATCATAAACCATTGATAGGTGAATTAAATCTAATACACTCAGACATACTATCCATATCTATCTAGATTTACTAACTAGTAATGGTTTAATTATTAACAGTCGTTATTACTATTTTATTGATACTACATGAATTGTGAATATCTCAGTGTAGAAATATTACTTATGGTTTAACAAGGTTTATCATACACCATGATGACGTCAGATTAAATCTAAAACCTTTAAACATACTATCCATATGTATCTAGATTTACTAACTAGTAATGGTTTAATTATTAAAAGTCGTTATTATGATTTTAATGATGCTACATGAATTGTGAATATCTCAGTGTAGAAATAACACTTATGGTTTAACAAGGTTCATCATACACCATGATGACGTCAGATTAAATCTAAAACCTTTAAACATACTATCCATATGTATCTAGATTTACTTACTAGTAATGGTTTATTTATTAAAAGTCGTTATTATGATTTAAATAATACATCATGAATTGTGAATATCTCAGTGTAGAAATAGCACTTATGGTTTATCATGGTTTATCATAAACCATTGAATGGTAAATTAAATCTAATACACTCAGACATACCATCCATACCTATCTAGATTTACTAACTAGTAATGGTTTAATTATTAAAAGTCGTTATTATGATTTTAATGATGCTACATGAATTGTGAATATCTCAGTGTAGAAATAACACTATACTTTAACTTGGTTTATCATGACGTCAGATTAAATCTAAAACTTTTAAACATACTATCCATATGTATCTAGATTTACTAACTAGTAATGGTTTATTTATTAAAAATCGTTATTATGATTTCAATAATACATCATGAATTGTGAATATCTCATTGTAGAAATAACACTTATTGTTTAACATAGTTTATCATACACCATGATGACGTCAGATTAAAACAAAAACCTTTGAACGTACTATCCATATGTATCTAGATTTACTAACTATTAATGGTTTATTTATTATTTGTCGTTATTATGATTTTAATAATAATACATGTATTGTGAATATCTCAGTGTAGAAATAGCACTTATGGTTTATCATGGTTTATCATCAACTATTCAATGGTAAATTAAATCTAATACACTCAGACATACTATCCATATCTATCTAGATTTACTAACTAGTAATGGTTTAGTTATTAAAAGTAGTAATTATGATTTTAATGATAGTACATGTATTGAGAATATCTCAGAGTAGAAATAACACATGGTTTAACATGGTTTATCATACACCTTGATGACGTCAGATTAAATCTAAAATCTTTAAACATACTATCCATATGTATTTAGATTTACTAACTAGTAATGGTTTATTCATTAAAAGTCGTTATTATGATTTTAATGATACTCCATGAATTGTGAATATCTCAGTGTAGAAATAACACATGGTTTAACATGGTTTATCATACACCATGATGACGGCAGATTAAATCTTAAACCTAAAACATACTATCCATTTGTATCTAGATTTACTAACTAATAATGGTTAAATTATTAAAAGTAGTTATTAGGATTTTAATAAAACTACATGTATTGTGAATATCTCATTGTAGAAATAGCACTTATGGTTTATCATGGTTTATCATAAACCATTCAATGGTAAATGAAATCTAATATACTCAGACATACTATCCATATCTATCTATATTTACTAACTAGTAATGGTTTAATTATTAAAAGTCGTTTTAACGATTTTAATGATAATATATTTATTGATAGTCTAGAAATAAGACTTTTGGTTTAACATGCTTTATCATACACCTTGATGACGTCAGATTAAATCTAAAACCTTTAAACATACTATCCATATGTATCTAGATTTATTCACTAGTAATGGTTTAATTAATAACAGTTATGATTATGATTTTAATGATAATACATGAATTGTGAATATCTCAGTGTAGTAATAACACTTATGGTTTAACATGGTTTATCATACACCATGATGACGTCAGATTAAATCTAAAATCTTTAAACATACTATCCATATGTATCTAGATTTACTAACTAGTAATGGTTTATTAATTAAATTTCATTATTATGACTTTAATAATAATACATGTATTGTGAATGTTGTGGTGTGGAAATAGCACTTTTGGTTTATCTTGGTTTATTATAAACCACTCAGTGGTAAATCAAATCTAATATACACAAACATACTATCCTTATGTACCTAGATTTACTAACTAGTAATGGTTTAATTGTTAAAAGTCGTTATTATGATTTTAATGATAATACATGTATTGTGAATATCTCAGTGTAGAAATAACACATATGGTTTAACATGGTTTATCATACACCAAGATGACGTCAGATTAAATCTAAAACCTTTAAACATACTATCCATATGTATCTAGATTTACTAACTAGTAATGTTTTAATTATTAAAAGTAGTACTCAGGGGTGTTAAGGCAGCCTACGCGTGTCTCGTACCCAGACCATACATATATAACCTTTCATAAAGTGTAAAAGCCATACATGTTGCATTGCGGTCAAACTTGGCTTAAGAATGCTATATATATATATGTCCACCTAATAGTGTTGTTCGATTGTTCAAGTTTACTTGCAAGCGTACGTATTGATGACAATTAGCCATCGAGCAATAGAGGCGGAGATAAAGCAATGCACGGATCAAGCAATAAATGCCATATTATGTTAGAACCCTACACGCTGGACAAAGTTACGCTTAGGTTGTGTAAGATTTACTTCAGCCTTCGTATCAATCCTGCTTAGTATCTATTCAAAATGGCGGCGTATTACAATAAACACGACTATATTTAGCGAACCAAGAACGTTCCAATCACATCCTAAGCGTAGATGAGCAATAGAAACATCGTGTAACATACCAGGCACAAAAGTCCTCTTATCCGCCCTCGTCTTCATCTGCGCCTATTTGCTTTTCACAATCGACCCTCTTAAGCCTAACTTAAGGCGATAAATTATGACGTAACTGAACTTTCCCGCTCGACAGCTGCAACTTTTATATTGCCAAGCCAAAATTTCCACGCGTCATATACGAAATCTAAGCGCTAGAATACCCTAGCATGACAATAGGTATGAATGCTTTTCAAAAATATCTTCCGTACGATTGCAATGCTTGAATAAACAGTGATTTGCGCTATGTCATAATGATGTAATCATGAACATATTTGTCGACATATTGTCAACATCATATAAATATGTTTTCTTGTGTAGGCTGCCTTAAAATCCCTGAGTAATTATGATTTTAATGATACTACATGTATTGTGAATATCTCAGTGTAGAAATAAGACTTATGGTTAAATATGGTATATCATACACCTTGATGACGTCAGATTGAATCCAAAATCTTTAAACATACTATCCATATGTATCTAGATTTACTAACCAGTAATGGTTTAATTATTAAAAGTCGTTATTATGATTTTAATGATACTACATGAATTGTGAATATCTCAGTGTAGAAATAACACTTATGGTTTAACATGGTTTATCATACACCAAGATGACGTCAGATTAAATCTAAAACCTTTGAACATACTATCCATATGTATCTAGATTTACTAACTTGTAATGGTTTAATTTTTAAAAGTCGTTATTATGATTTTAATGATACTACATGAATAGTGAATATCTCAGTGTACAAAAAACACTTATGGTTTAACAAGATTTATCATATACCATTCAATGGTAAATTAAATCTAATACACTGAGGCATACTATCCATATGTATCTAGATTTACTAACTAGTAATGGTTTAATTTCTAAAAGCAGTTATTGTGATTTAAATGATACTACATGCATTGTGACTATCTCAGTGTAGAAATAACACTTATGGTTTAACATGATTTATCATACACCATGATGACGTCAGATTAAATCTAAAACCTTTAAACATACTATCCATATCTATCTAAATTTACTAACTAGTAATGGTTTACTTATTAAAAGTCGTTACTATGATTTTAATGATACTACATGAATTGTGAATATCTCAGTGTAGAATAAACACTTATAGTTTAACATGGTTTGTCATAAACCATTCATTGGGAAATTAAATCTAATACACTGAGGCATACTATCCATATGTATCTAGATTTACTAACTAGTAATGGTTTAATTTTTAAAAGCAGTTATTATGATTTTAATGATACTACATGCATTGTGACTATCTCAGTGTAGAAATAACACTTATGGTTTAACATGATTTATCATACACCATGATGACGTCAGATTAAATCTAAAACCTTTAAACATACTATCCATATGTATCTAGATTTACTAACTAGTAATGGTTTAATCATTAAAAGTCGTTATTACGATTTTAATGATACTCCATGAATTGTGAATATCTCAGTGTAGAAATAACACTTATGGTTTAACATGGTTTATCATAAACCATTCAATGCTAAACTAAATCTAGTACACTCAGACATACTATCCATATCTATCTAGATTTACTTACTAGTAATGATTTATTTATTAAAAGTCGTTTTTAATGATAATACATGTATTGTCAGTCTAGAAAAAACACTTATGGTTTAACATGGTTTATCATAGACCTTGATGACGTCAGATTAAATCTAAAACCTTTAAACATACTATCCATATTTATCTAGATTTTCTAACTAGTAATGGTTTAATTATTAAAAGTCGTTATTATGATTTTAATGATACTCCATGAATTGTGAATATCTCAGTGTAGAAATAACACTTATGGTTTATCATGGTTTATCATAAACCATTCAATGGTGATTTAAATCTAATACACTCAGACATACTATCCATATGTATCTAGATTTACTAACTAGTAATGGTTTAATTCTTAAAAGTCAATATTATGATTTTAATGACACTACATGTATTGTGAATATCTCTGTGTAGAAATAACACTTACGGTTTAACATGGTTTATCATACAGCTTGATGACGTCAGATTAAATCTAAAATCTTTAAATCTGATCATCTGACCATCAAGGTGTAAATTAGGATGTAAAACAGAACAAAGCACTGTTATGCCAAGCTATAGCACTGATGAATTCCCGAGTAGAAATAATCATCGATTCCTCCATACACGTGTGGGTGTGGCTTCAAAATTCAATTGAAGAGAAGGTTCTCACCCATACACTCTCTATGGGAAAATCTGTCTATCTGACCATCAAAGTGTACATTATCAACGTATAACAGAACAAAGCACATTTATGTCGAGTAATGACACAGATGTATTCTCTTTTAGATATAATCATCGATTCCTCCATACAGGTGCGGGTGTGGCTTCAAGATTCAATTGAAGAGAGGGTTCCCCCCCCAAACATTCTCTATGGGAAAATCTTACTATCTGACCATCAAAGTGTAGATTATCGACGTAAAACAGAACAAAGCACAGTTATGTCGATTCATAGCACAGATGTATTCTCTTCTAAAAACAATCATCGAATCCTCCATACAGGTGCAGGATGGCTTTAGGATCGAATTGAAAGGAAGGTTCTCACCCATACATTCTCTATGGGAAAATCTGACTATCTGACCATCAAAGTGTAGATTATCGTCGTAAAACAGAACAAAGCACAATTATGTCTAGTCAATGACACAGCCGTATTCTCTTCTAGAAATAGTCATCGATTCCTCCATACAGGTGCGGTTGTGGCTTCAAGATTCAATTGAAGAGACGGTTCCCACCCATACATTCTCTATGGGAAAATCTGACTATGTAACCATCAAAGTGTAAATTAGGATGTAAAACAGAACAAAGCACAGTTATGTCGAGTAATAGCACACATGAATTCTCTTCTATAAATAATCATTGATTCCTCCATACAGGTGCGGGTGTGGCTTCAGGATCTAATTGAAAGGAAGGTTCCCACCCATACATTCTCTATGGGAAAATTTGACTATCTGACCATCAAAGTGTAGATTATCGACGTTAAACTGAACAAAGCACAGTTATGTCGAGTAATACCACTGATGAATTCTCTTCTAGAAATAATCATCGATTCCTCCATACAGGTGCGGGTGTGGCTTCAGGATTTAATTGAAAGGAGGTTTCCACCCATACATTCTCTAATGGAAAATTTGACTATCTGACCATCAAAGTGTAGATTATCGTCGTAAAACAGAACAAAGCACAGTTATGTCGAGTCAATGACACAGCCGTATTCTCTTCTAGAAATAGTCATTGATTCCTCCTTACAGGTGCGGTTGTGGCTTCATGATTTAATTGAAGAGACGGTTCCCACCCATACATTCTCTATGGGAAAATCTTACTATCTGACCATCAAAGTGTAGATTATCGACGTTAAACAGAACAAAGCACAGTTATGTCGAGTCATAGCACAGATGTATTCTCTTCTTAAAACAGTCATCGATTCCTCCTTACAGGTGCAGTTGTGGCTTCAAGATTCAATTGATAAGACGATTCCCAACCATACATTCTCTATGGGAAAATCTGACTATGTAACCATCAAGGTGTAAATTAGGATGTAAAACAGAACAAAGCGCAGTTTTTTCGAGTAATAGTACACATGTATTCTCTTCTAAAAATAATCATTGATTCCTCCATACAGGTGCGGGTGTGGCTTCAGGATCTAATTGAAAGGAAGGTTCCCACCCATACATTCTCTATAAGAAAATCTGACTATCTGACCATCAAAGTGTAGATTATCGACGTAAAACAGAATAAAGCACAGTTATGCCGAGCTATAGCACTGATGAATTCTCTAGTAGAAATAATCATTGATTCCTCCATACACGTGCGGGTGTGGCTTCAAGATTCAATTGAAGAGAAGGTTCCCACACATACACTCTCTTTAAGAAAATCAGACTATCTGACCATCAAAGTGTAGATTATCGATGTAAAACAGAATAAAGCACAGTTATGTCAAGTAGTAGCACTGATGAATTCTCTAGTAGAAATAATCATCGATTCCTCCATACACGTGCGGGCACAGGTTCAAGATTCAATTGAAAGGAAGGTTCCCACCCATACATTCTCTATAAGAAAATCTGACTATCTGACCATCAAAGTGTAGATTATCGATGTAAAACAGAATAAAGCACAGTTATGCCGAGCTATAGCACTGATGTATTTTCTTATAGATATAATCATCGATTCCTCCATGCAGGTGTGGGTGTGGCTTCAGGATCCAATTGAAAGGCAGGTTCCCACCCATACATTCTCTATGGGAAAATCTGACTATCTGACCATCAAAATGTAGATTATTGACGTAAAACAGAACAAAGCACAGTTATGTCGAGTAATAGCACTGATGAATTCTCTTCTAGAAATAATCATTGATTCCTCCATATACGTGCGAGTGTGGCTTCAAGATTCAATTGAAGAGAAGGTTCCCACCCATACACTCTCTATAAGAAGATCTGACTATCTGACCATCAACGTGTAGATTATCGACGTAAAACAGAATAAGGCACAGTTATGTGAAGTAGTAGCACTGATGAATTCTCTTGTAGAAATAATCATCGGTTCCTCCATACAGGTGCGGGTGTGGTTTCTGGATTCAATTGAAAGGAGGTTCCCACACATACATTCTCTATGGGAAAATCTGACTATCTGATCATCAAAGTGTAGATTATCGTCGTAAAACAGAACAAAGCACAATTATGTCTAGTCAATGACACAGCCGTATTCTCTTCTAGAAATAGTCATCGATTCCTCCTTACAGGTGCGGTTGTGGCGTCATGATTTAATTGAAGAGACGGTTCCCACCCATACATTCTCTATGGGAAAATCTGACTATGTAACCATCAAGGTGTAAATTAAGATGTAAAACAGAACAAAGCACGAGTAATAGCACACATGTATTCTCTTCTAAAAATAATCATTGATTCCTCCATACAGGTGCGGGTGTGGCTTCAGGATCTAATTGAAAGGAAGGTTCCCACCCATACATTCTCTATGGAAAAATCTGACTATCTGACCATCAAGGTGTAAATTAGGATGTAAAACAGAACAAAGCACGAGTAATAGCACACATGAATTCTCTTCTAAAAATAATCATTGATTCCTCCATACACGTGCGGGTGTGGATTCAAGATTCAATTGAAGAGAAGGTTCCCACCCATACACTCTCTATGGAAAAATCTGACTATCTGACCATCAAAGTGTACATTATCAACGTAAAACAGAACAAAGCACATTTATGTCGAGTAATGACACAGATGTATTCTCTTTCAGATATAATCATCGATTCCTCCATACAGGTGCGGGTGTGGCTTCAAGATTCAATTGAAGAGAGGGTTCCCACCCATACATTCTCTATAGGAAAATCTTACTATCTGACCATCAAGGTGTAAATTAGGATGTAAAATCAAACAAAGCACAGTTATGTCGAGTGGTAGCACAGATGAATTCTCTTCTAGAAATATTCATCGATTCCTCCATGTAGGTGCGGGTGTGGCTTCAGGAGCCTATTAAAATGAAGGTTCCCACCCATACGTTCTCTTTGGGAAAATCTGACTATCTGACCATCAAAGTGTACATTATCAACGTAAAACAGAACAAAGTATAGTTATGTCGAGTAATAGCACAGATGTATTCTCTTCTAGAAATAATCGATTCCTTCATACAGGTGCGGGTGTGGCTTCAGGCTTCAATTGAAAAAACGGTACCCACCCATACATTCTGTATGTGAAAATCTGACTATCTGACCATCAAAGCGTAAATTAGGATGTAAAAAGAAACAAAGCACAGTAATGTCGAGTAATAGCACACATGAATTCTCCTCTAGAAATAATCATCGATTCCTCCATGCAGGTGTGGGTGTGGCTTCAAGATTCAATTGAAGAGAAGGTTCCCACCCATACACTCTCTATAAGAAAATCTGACTATCTGACCATCAAAGTGTAGATTATCGACGTAAAACAGAATAAGGCACAGTTGTGTCAAGTAGTAGCACTAATGAATTCTCTTGCAGAAATAATCATCGATTCCTCCATGCAGGTGCGGGTGTGGCTTCAAGAGAGAAGGTTCCCACCCATACACTCTCCATGGAAAAATCTGACTATCTGACCATCAAAGTGTACATTATCAACGTAAAACAGAACAAAGCACATTTATGTCGAGTAATGACACAGATGTATTCTCTTCTAGATATAATCATCGATTCCTCCATACAGGTGCAGGTGTAGCTTCAGGATTCAATTGAAAGGAGGTTTCCACCCATACATTCTCTAATGGAAAATTTGACTATCTGACCATCAAAGTGTAGATTATCGACGTAAAACAGAACAAGGCACAGTTATGTCAAGTAATAGCACAGATGTATTCTCTTCTAGCTCTATACCGGTATAATCATCGATTCCTCCATACAGGTGCGGATGTGGGTTCAAGATTCAATTGAAGAGAAGGTTCCCACCCATACATACTCTGTGGGAAAATCTGACTATCTGACCATCAAAGTGTAGATTATCGACGTAAAACAGAACAAGGCACAGTTATGTCGAGTAATAGCACAGATGTATTCTCTTCTAGCTCTATATAATCATCGATTCCTCCATACAGGTGCAGGTGCGGCTTCGGACTTCAATTGAAGAGAAGATTCCACCGATACATTCTCAATGGGAAAATCTGACTATCTGACCATCAAAGTGTAGATTATCGACGTAAAACAGAACAAGGCACAGTTATGTCGAGTAATAGCACAGATGTATTCTTTTCTATATATAATCATCAATTGCTCCATACAGGTGCGGGTGTGGCTTCAAGATTCAATTGAAGAGAGGGTTCCCACCCATACATTCTCTATGGGAAAATCTGACTATCTGACAATCAAAGTATAGATTATCGATGTAAAACAGAACAAGGCACAGTTATGTCGGGTAATAGCGCAGATGTATTCTCTTCTAGAAATAATCATCGATTCCTCCATACAGGTTATCTAGTATGCACTGTAATAGTCAACATCAGGACCAGACCACACCACACTCTTCTTTCTATCTTGGATGCAAAGAAGAAGCGAGCATTTTGGCGTTCAATTGATGGTAATACTTCTGCATGGCTAGCAGTATTGCGACTGTGTACACACCACTTCGATTTGTCTGCAACAGAATTCAGAGATGCACTGGCAATGAGATACCAGCGTCCTTTGCTTAGGATGCCAGCCACCTGTGATGGATGTGGTGCAGCATTCAATCTTGAGCATGCCTTAGACTGCAGAAAGGGGGGGCTGGTCATCCAACGCCATAATGAAATCAGAGATGCACTTGGAGATCTGGCCTCAATGCATTCAGGCAGGAATGTGATAAAGGAGCCAGTTGTGAAGGAGGCTAACATCAGAGACGGTACCCCTGCCGTGATTGCGGACATCAGTATTGGGAACCTCAGGCAGTAGCCTTGCTAGATGTGCGAGTAGTAGACACCGATGCACCATCGCACATACATCGGAACACAGTTGCAGTACTTTCCTCAGCAGAAGAAGAGAAGAAACGGAAGTACAATAGTGCAGCTGAAACACGTCGAGCATCTTTTACCCCTTTTATTGTACCTACTGATGGAATGCTGGGAAGAGAGGCAAATTTCTTACTAAAAGAGATTACCAGAGATAGTATAGAAGAATTAACTAAAGTCTTTATTGCATCTGAGCAAGAGAACAGATTCAATCCTGGCTGGATCCATATGCATCCTCTTCACAAGGAGTTTCAACTGGGAGAGAACTCGGAATCCACGCGATAACACCTACTTTTTCGCAGAGCATAATCATGGCATGTCTCGTCCCCAGACCCACATTCGGCAGCAGCAGCAGCAGATGATGATTACATCACCGCTACGCGAATGCAATATCAGGCTGGGGACGAGACAACTTAAAATGGTTCCATAACGGTAAACCACATGTTCAGTTGGTGACAGTCGGCCGACATTTGCCACGCAGGAAAAAAAAAAAAAAGAAGACACTGCACGCGACGCTGATGACGCTTAATGGACCGTCAAAAGTTCTGACGGCGACGGACGGCCAGCAAATAAAATTGACGGCCAATTTTTTTTTCACGGTTCAATCACGTGATCGGTAAGCTTCCCGGTCACGGTCACGGTCGGCCGTCAAAAACCGTCAAATGAATACGGTCACAGACGGTCCTTGCTGGCCGCGTCATCACTGACTACATGTGTTGTGTATATCTCAAAGTAGGAATAACTCTTATATGGTTTAACACAAACCATGAACATCGTATGTCAATGTATTGAACATACTATCCTCATAGATCTAGATTTACTAACTAATTAAGTGTCGTTATTATGATTTTAATGGTACTACATGTAATGTGAATATCTCAAAGTAGAAATAACACTCATGGTTTAGAATGGTTTATCATAATCGTTATTGTAAAATGTACAATTGATTTGAATCTACACATGCAAATTGAGATCCATGAATATAGTATGTTTATACACGTACATTATGATTAGTTGGGCGTAGCCCGACCTTCGCGTATTGGCGGAAGGTCGGGTATCACCTGGATTTGTACCCATCTGATAGTGCTGTGGGCTATTAACACCTGATAAGTCTGACCGTTGATTGAGTGCATGATAATTACGCGTGCATGCTTGGACTCGAGTGCGTTACCGACGCGGCTAGGGAGTTGGGCTACCCAGAGATGAAAGTCATGAAACCAGAGCAACTTGAAGTAGCTGCGAATTTCATTGAGGGCAGATCGAGATGTTTTCACTTTTCAGTTCTGCCTACTGCAGTGCTTTGGCAAGAGTTTATGTTACGCTTGCTTGCCTCTAACGTTTGATAAAAGAGCGAGGCTATTCCTTAGTCGTCGTCTTGTGTCAATAATGGAAGATCAGGTAAAATATATACAACTCTCCAAGCATGCATGCGTAATCATCACTCAATCAACGGTCAGACTTATCAGGTGTTAATAGCCCACAGCACTATCAGATCGGTACAAATCCAGGTATAGGCTTGATACCCGACCTTCCGCCAATACGCGAAGGTCGGGCTACGCCCAACTACATTATGATTACGTGTAAAGTCTACCATTCAGTTGATGGAGTACTCATTGATAGGATATTATTATAGGTTGCTGCAATATCAATTCATGTACTGAATTCAGTATCACCACAGAATTATGAAAGACATGCAATAGAACACACTTGAATGCAATTGAAAAGTTCATGATGATAAAGATGCATCTGGATTTAGAATCACTTGACACTGCTCTTCAGTATGGGTGTATACTAGAATTAAAGGAACCCTGTAGAAAAGAAAAACCAAATTACATGTAAACTTGCTTTTGCAGGATTGAAATATTTGCACCTGTGCATAATACATGTACACACAAGCATGGACAAGTGCACGGTTTTTCCACACTCGTATGTGGTGAAATGTGGAATTCTAACCCGATCTTTGCACTGATGATGTGAAGTAAATTAGAGCACCAAAGTCGTTTTCCACATATGTATGAAATTCTTAAAAGAAAAGGTTGTATCGTTATGAAAATATATATACTGTTCTGTTCAACCTAGAATTTTTACAGTGATAATATTAGAAAGACAGAGGGGTGATATTCCTAGATACTAAAACAGCCAGTTAATGCTGGACTGCTGTGCTTAAACATGCACATGTGCATATCAGCAAATTACACATGTAACAATAAATATACTAACCTCTTTGCATCCAACATTTTTTGAATAGTATCACATATCCTTGTGATATATTTTTTCAATGCACCAAATCTGTGAAAATGTAAATAGTATTTTAGGGTGTTTAAGTTCTAGACAGTGTTTTATATATATAGAAAGGACACCAAAATTAAGTAACATTTAACATGTATGTGTATTATCTTTCTTGTTTCAGTGTGTGTGCTTGCCGTTTTTGTATATTATCTCATTGGAATAATTACTTACACAATGATAAGAGCTCAAAACTACTGAAATTCGGGGGGAAATAGTATAGTGCTGGTATCAACTTTTCTTTGAAGTACTCAAAGAAATTGCATAAGACAGTTAATTGTTCACATGGTACATGTACACTAGTTGGGCGTGGCTCGCCCTTCGCGTATTGGCGGAAGGTCGGGTTGCAAGCCTATACCTGGATTTGTTCTGCTGCAACGGGGATTGCAGTCCAATCGGATTGCAGCGTTCAAGTGGTTCCCATTATCACCCAATTAGCGGCTGTTGTGAGGTAATGATAGGCAGCTGTTCCTCCCATTTACATGTAACTTACATGTATATGAATTTTCATGGAGCGGACAAACATTGCTTTTGTTTGCGAATGTGTTACAGAGGCAGCTAAAGAGTTGCGCTGCCCTGCTACTATGAAGCCTGAACAACAATGCGAAGGGCGGGCCATGCCCAACTCATCGACCCGAAACAATACATGTACATATCTTGAGCAGCTGCTCTGCAGCTCAGACACACAAACCGCATTATCACCACGTAATCTAACGCTCAATAATCACTACCCGAATGTGCAATAACATAACGATATTCACAACGATATTACATAACACTCCAGAACAAATCTTGGTATAGGCTTGCAACCCGACCTTCCGCCAATACGCGAAGGGCGGGCCACGCCCAACTACATGTACACTGCTGCTACCATCTCTTTTTAAAGATTTATTTGCCAATCGAAGGCACATTATAAATACTTTTCTATTGGCTTAGTCAAAGGACTAAGCCAATAGAAAAGTATTAATATATGTGCCTTCGATTGGCCTTTACAACAAAATCTACTACAAGTACATGTACATGTACATTGCCGGCCATACCAAACTAATGTATCAATGTATGTGACCTTCAATCACAATTTCTACAAGTAAATCAAAAACTTCTCTATCGAGAAAGTGATTTGTGGGATGTAGGATTGGTGGTGCAAAAAGCAAGAAAACAAGGTACAGTATGTTAAAGTGAGGTTTGGTAGGATCCTACAACTCACAGTCCTGAATTTGCAAATGAAGAAGCATATTTGCAAATGTAGGACTATTATAGTTGTAGGAGCCTACCAACCTCACTTTAACATACTGTACCTTGTTTCCTTGCTTTTTGCACCACCAATCCTACATCCCACTAATCACTTTCTCGATAGAGAAGTTTTTGATTTACTTGTTCCCCTAATTTTTTCCTCTGCCAGGAGTGTTCAATATAATATATGGCTTAGTGTATTCCTTGCAATCTATAGGACTCTTAGATTCCTCTTATGTGTAATCTGAGTATACTATGCCTCTCAGGTAGATTTAAGGCAAGGGAGCGCACGCGTACGTTGCTTGGTTTAAAATTACCGTCTAATGGCAGCTGCTGCGTATACATGTAAATGAACAATACACATAGCTGTAGATAAGCGTGTAGAAAATAGCAATCTATGGACTACCTAGTTCAGTTTTAGGTGCAACTATTGCTTTTTTTGTTGTTTGGCAGCGTATCACCACCACGATGTGTCAGAATCGGATTGTGCAGCTGTTGAGGTGGCCGGAAGGTATGCCAACGGGTTTCAGGGTATTCTATTACACCGATCCACTCACTGAACTGTCCATTTTGGGGGTGGGGTTGGAAAGAACAAGTACTTGAAGCATACTGGCAGAAAAGAACAGTACCAGTGTCGGAACAGATTCTGTCCCCCCTCCCCCGCAGATTTTGTCCCCTCGGACATAATCCGCTAGCAGATATTGTCCCCCCCCCCCCTCCCCCCCCCTTCAGTAGGTGGTCGATACTCCAATATGTACAGTGGTGTTCACCGAAAGAGGGGGAAAATGCAATAATGCACATTTTTGATTTTATCTCATGAATGGTATATAATTGTATCATGCCAATTACATTTTTAGATTCAGCATCTAATTCTGAACAGAGTACATTTGCTTTAATTCAATTATAACTTGTAAACAAAACAATGCACCATAGAAAAAAACTGCTGGTCAGGTTGGATATTCAAGGCTGTAACTCCTCTATACTTTGTAGTTAAGCTACCAATTTTTTTTTGTATGTACCCAATACAGGTGAGTACCTATAGTGGTGGTGTTGAGCTCTTAAGTTTCACTCGCTGTGGAGATCGGTAGGAAAGTATCGCTTTTCAGAGGGAGGCGTGGTCTTCGTATGAAGTCGGACAGATTAGTTTGACTTAAGAATTAAAATTGACTTTTTCTAAATGAGAGGTCTTTGGGGTATCCATATAATTTATAATAATTTTTTGGCAGCTTGCTATTGGCATTAAACAATCCATGAAATGCTAAAAATCGTGCCATTTTTCAACCGTTTTTAGGATTTCTCCGTATATGGTAGTAAACGTGTAGCACATAATCATGATATTTGCATTTGTACTTATTCTATCAAGTATTCTACACGTAGAAATGCTTTTGGGGGTTACGTACAGTGCTTACAAACGCAAACACTATGATTCTTTGCTACATTTTTACAATGATATACGGAGAAATCCTAAAAACGGTTGAAAAATGGCTTTCAATGTTAAGATTTTTAGCATTTTTAGCATTTCATGGATTTTTTAATGCCGATAGCAAGCTGCCAAAAAATTATTATAAATTATATGGATACCCCAGAGACCTCTCATTTAGAAAAGGTCAATTTTAATTCTTAACCTTTAATCCCCAGGAGAACCGCCTAACCCGTTATGCACGTTAAACCTAAGCAGTTAGGCTGTGTATCGTCTCTTTTTCCTTCTCGTCATTCTCATCCACTTCCTCACATTCGCTAGCTATGGAATCTAATCGAGCTGATCTCTTCCGCTTCCTCCCCCATCGCTTAGCCTTGGTTTATGTAATCACGAACAAAGGTTGAAACCCCGACCTAGCAAGCATCTAGCTATCAAATGAATATAGGCATAATAAGAAGATATCAACCAAACAAGTGGTATCCCACTTTTTAAAAATGCTAAACCGGTTAGGCATTTGCATAACCCGTTATGCATCGGGGGATTAAAGATTAAGTCAAACTAATTTGTCCGAATTCATACGAAGACCACGCCTCCCTCTGAAAAGCGATACTTTCCTACCGATCTCCACAGCGAGTGAGATTTAAGAGCTCAATACAACACTATAGGTACTCACCTGTATTGGGTACATACAAAAAAAAATTTGGTAGCTTAACTACAAAGTATAGAGAAGTTACAGCCTTGAACATCCAACCTGACAAGCAGTTGTTTACTATGGTGCATTGTTTTGTTTACAAGTTATAATTGAATTAAAGCAAATGTACTCTGTTTTTTGCGATTTATCCATCAACTTCGGCACCGTTTGCCAGTGCGCCATTTTGTCCACTCGAACTTTGACACTTTGTACCACCACATTGGTTTATGTAATCACGAACAAAGGTTGAAACCCCGACCTAGCAAGCATCTAGCTATCAAATGAATATAGGCATAATAAGAAGATATCAACCAAACAAGTGGTATCCCACTTTTTAAAAATGCTAAACCGGTTAGGCATTTGCATAACCCGTTATGCATCGGGGGATTAAAGATTAAATCAAACTAATTTGTCCGAATTCATACGAAGACCACGCCCCCCTCTGAAAAGCGATACTTTCCTACCGATCTCCACAGCGAGTGAGATTTAAGAGCTCAACACAACACTATAGGTACTCACCTGTATTGGGTACATACAAAAAAAAATTTGGTAGCTTAACTACAAAGTACAGAGAAGTTACAGCCTTGAACATCCAACCTGACAAGCAGTTGTTTACTATGGTGCATTGTTTTGTTTACAAGTTATAAAGCAAATGTACTCTGTTCAGAAGTAGATGCTGAATCTAAAAATGTAATTGGCATGATATAATTGTATACCATTCAATAACAAGTCACGAAAATGATGCCGATCGAGCCAGGAGCTCGGGCATTTTGCCTCATCAGAACAGTGCCGAGGCGACAATATATTGTCATGAGATAAAATCAAAAATGTGCATTATTGCATTTTTCCCCTCTTTCGGTGAACACACCCGGGTGGAAATTTGGCGTTAATAACGCGTTATAACGCGCGTTTTCGGATCACTTTTCACGCCAAATAACGCCCTTTTTTAAGAGCAGTATCTTCTTCATAGTTCACCAGAATTAATCTGAATTTGGTTATTATACAAAGGTACCATGGGTCTATACAATGCCTAACTTTGGTCATTATGTGACGTTTCGTTCTGAAGATATAAAACGATTAGGTACGAGCTCCGTTTCGCGGAAAACCCCGCGAAACGGTAGTGAAAAGTAGTGTTTACTTCATCGTTTTATATCTTCGGAACGAAATGTCACATAATGACCAAAGTTAGGCATTGTATAGACCCATGGTACCTTTGTATAAAAACCGAATTCAGATTAATTCTGGTGAACTATGAAGAAGATACTGCTCTTAAAAAAGGGCGTTATTTGGCGTGAAAAGTGGTCCGAAAACACGTTATAACGCGTTATTAATGCCAAATTTCCACCCGGGTAGCCTTTGCTGTACATTGTAGGTGGTCAACAGTGGGTGATCGATGCTCCGCCTTTGCTAATACGTACAGCCAGTGCTTGCCAGGGAGTGAGGACACCCCCCCCCCCCCCCCCCCCCTCGTATCACGTCCCATAAGCTAACAGCCCCGCCCGCTTTTTGCATCGGGCCCGAAACATACCATTCTTTTTCATATCGGGCCCGAAAGGTACGTATCGGGACCTACGTTAGTAGGATCTCCATGCACCACTATACAGGTACAATGTATAAAACTAGTACTTCCCCCACCCAGTCCCGTAGTCCTATCAATCGATCTCCCCGCCAGACTTCTTGGCCCTCTGCCCGTCTAAGTTGTACGTGGTGCGTTTTGCAGCTGCTGGCTTTCAGTATAGTCATGAAGACGTATTATAGTGGAGATCAATGGGGGAAAAAAAAGAAAAACAGATCACTTAATTGTGCAATTTCCGTTTACCTAGCTTCAAATGGTTCTATAAGACTGTCGAAGCCTATTATTTTAGTCGGCTATAGGACATACATGTATTGGCCGTGAGTCGGCCCGTGACAGCTAGACCAAAATGACTTTAGGACCAAATTAGGCATGCAGAGCCTGGGATATATATCGGTCAGACGGGCCATGCACATATACACGATAGTGCGCTAATAAACACAAAGGTGGAGGGAGGGGGGGGGGACATATTCTGCGGAGGAGGGACAAAATCCGCTAGCAGAATGTGTCCCCCCGAACAGAATCCGCTAGCGGATTCTGTCCGGGGAGACAAAATCCGCTATGACACCGGGTCCAATGTTCAGGCTTCTATCTTAACCGCGTTAGTCGATTCACTAAACCCCAGCCCGCTCAGTCTTGGCATGTTTATGGTAGAGCTTTCGTTTAGCGACCAATTGTCTTTCGCGATTCTTTCTATATTTCCGTCGTTCTTCGTCTCTCTTTACCTCAGACTTCTTTTGTAAAGAGACCTGGCCATTGCCTTGGCCTCCACTGAATGCCGCTTCGCCAAAAATTTCTTCTTTGTTGTCAGTATATCTAGCTTTTAACTTTGCTTTACGTTTTCGTTGACGTGAAGGCATGCTTTGAAAAAACAGATACTTCCACTAGCACTAAAACACAATACAAATATGACTAGCAGCTGGAGGTTTGTAGTCTATCAATACACGTGTGATGTCATAATTGGGCGTGACTAGGCAACCGATTAATTTGGGGGCGAAATTTTTTATACAAATTTGCACCTGCTCGAGTCATTTCACGGTATTTCATCACCAGCTAACAACTGTAGGTCTTATTTGTATGAAAGGGCACGTTTGTAAATAAGATGCTAATTTTTGAAGCTAATATATCCTTTTCTTACGACGTTCCTGTCACGAGTTATACGTGATGAATGGAAGGAGAACAAAAATTAAATGGCGGATTTTTGGTTACCGACTTGTCACTCCAAGTAAACGGCACTGTTTTGCGAAGCTCACGTTACAGGTGCATATCTGTCATGTTTGTGATGGATTATATGCGAGCTGGCGAGTATAGGCAACGCTTCATTACCGTTTTATAACGCTCGTTCAAAAACCATGCCCACGAAGCCAATCCTACATAGGACCCACTACCGTGGGTCCTGATTTTTAATACCAAAAGTTACAATCTCACTAGCTACAATGTATATTGCAACTTTGGAAAAGCATAAGTAAGCGTAAGCTTAGTACAATTGACTGTAGCAACAGTTCTAATTAAATCTTTTACTACTCACCTATCGCAGATCCCTTTTGTATACAAAACATCATTCATTTTCTCACCAGTCACAGCCATCTGCAAATTAACATAAATTTATCAAATATGAAAACACTATTACACAAACTTAAGCCTAAGTTTGTCATCACACTGCAGCAAAAGAACCCATGCAAATACTGTAGATAGTCTTATGCGTATAGCTCACATTCACTTCACTGGCCAAGAGACAAAGTTCATCAGCTTTCAAGTCAACCTGTAAAATTGTAATATGTATACTATTGAAGAACTTGCTACAATGCATAAGAATAATTGTTACCTGCTAGCAACTAGATAGAATTAACAGAACTTCTTAAAACAGAATTTCCATGCTTTATTCCAGAAATAGAGTACTACAGAAACAAAGACTTGCCTTTGTTTTGTAAATTTAGGACTGGGCAGTATATTAGTGCATATTCATTTATGCCATTACTTGCCTTTGTGTAATACCATGTGTATTTTATTTTAATTTTATTTTTATTGTACATATGGGACAGTTTCCGCGAAAACTTCCTATGTTTTATAACATTATAAAATAATTGTGCTGTAACGTTTGAATCGCTATATCGTCCGAACGGTAAAGGCTATCGACTTTCTATTTTAATGACTTCATACTACACCATTGCTCTATGGTAAAATATATTTTGGTGTCTTGCACTTGCTCTGTGCCAGCATTGCAACGTTCGATACCCCACCTGGTTCAAACGCAACATAACTTTCTGTAGGAGTAATCAAATGGTTTGTAGGTCGAGAGGTCCTATACCTATCTATTTATTCTGTTCGTTAATTTTTATGCCATTCGTTACGGAGATAAAGTTGAACAAAGTAAGTCCACTTTTCCCGCTTGATTCGCGCCAAGGATTTGGGCAAATCGCGTCCCGCTCAATGTATGGGGAGGCGGTGGTTACATCATTGGCGCGAATCAAGCGGGAAAAAGTGCACGTAGTTTATTCAACAGTATCTCCGTAACGGATGGAATAAAAATTAACGAAAAGAACAAATCGATAGGTATAGGACCTCTGTACATATAAACCGAAATTGAAGCGATTTGATTACTCCTACCTAAAGTTATGGCGGGTTTGAACCCGGTGGGGTATCGAACGTTGCAATACAGGTGTGGAGCAAGTTCAAGACTCCAAAATGTAATTTATTATAGAGAAATGGTGTAGTATGAACTGTTGAAAATAGGAAGTCGATAGCCTTTAGCGTTCGGACGATATAGCGATTCAAACGTTATAACACTATAGTTTTATAATGTTATAAAACATAGGAAGTTTTCGCGGAAACTGTCCCATATTATTATATAATGAACAATAAACAACTGCTTAAAATACACAACTAATTACACCACACATCTAAATCTACAATGTACTTCTACTCAACATCGCTCTTGAGTTGGCCTTAATTAGGGACATGTTCAGATGACCATATAGATTTGAAATCACTCTGGACATCGTTTGGTTGGTTTTGATGCAGAGCCTGCGGGCCAAACGTGAGATGGTCCGTTGTGCTTCTATGCCCCATGCACTATGCATAGGCTTCCACTGCTAAGGGCACACAGATCCATCCAAGTTCCTCACACTTTGGATCGTTTTCAATGTGCTTTCGGACTTCAGCAGATGCAGCTGCTGACCCCCTGTGAATCCCGCTTCGGCAATGACACTTGAGTTAAGCGGTGAAATCACAGTGAGGTCTAGGGCTGCTGGTCTGCTGCAGAACCAGTTGGGAACCAAAATGTCAGCTGGCCTAGTGCGACGGTTGTCATGGCTCAACCCACTTCCAGCTTCACATTGAACACTTATGCCTGCCCGACGAAACGACTCAGCCAGTATGTCTCTGATGTTGTTGTGTCTTATGACAACATCATACATACATAGATAGAATCATACACTTACAAAAGTAAAAATAAATATATATAAATACAGGATAATCATAAAATACAAAGGAATAAATACGATACTCAGGCACATATGTGCACACACATAATAACAAATACATAAGCTGATGTGGGTAGTCCAGCCCCATCATCCATGTGCACTGCACTTCTCCATTTCACTCTGCTTCCTCTTATGCACTGATTTGTGGCTCTTAGTATACCAAATGCCAACGTCCCATTTACCCATCCAGTCACTTTACTTAGTGGTTTTTCCCACTTTAATGCTATTTGGGTTGCTAAAAGCTTTATGACAGTGTTAGTTAGTAAGCCCACGTAGAGGAGGCCTAGGACTGCGCCCCCTTTCTCTCCATGCCCCGGCTGCCTTTATCTCTTATCTCTTCACTATGCAGTTCTGAATCAGCCACCCCACTCCACCCCTATCTCACCAGCTCAATCATTTTATTCAACAACTGTGTTCCACTCCCTGAAGCTGTATCAGTCCACTCTCTGCTGTCCAACACACCTTCACAGCGACACTTTTCTAATGTAATAGAAGACTCACAGTTCACTAGCCTTTACAACTCCATGTCCTGAGCTAACAAAGCACGACTTCTCTCAGTGTCCTCCCCTCATGCCTCTGCCTGGCTCTCAGTTGTCCCTTCTAAAGTCATGGGACTTTCACCTCAACCCTTGAGAGCTCAACACTGCTGTCAAGCGGTGGTTGGGTTTAAATCCACATTCTGGGAATGACTCTCAGGCCCAGACTTTCCCACTATGCCCAGAGAGCATGCTGGACCCACTGTGTCACCATAGTGTCACCTGCAAGCATGGGGGGATGTGACCAATCGCCATAATCTGTTGCGCAATGCAGTCCACGAGGCATGTCGCCAGGCATCCTTGTCAGTTCCCTTGGAAGCAGGTGGTGGTGTAGGTAGGGACAAGGCTCTTACCTGTCCAACTGATGTACCGGTTTCAAATCCCAGTGGTTCTGCTAGTGCTGCATATGACATTACTATTACGTCCCCTCAATCATTTTGGAAGCGGGAGTTTCAGCAGGATCAGCAGCCAAAGCAGCAGGGGTACGTAAACACGGTTCTAATTTGAGCGCGTCTTTATCACCTCAACCCTTGGTTACATTGCCAGTTCCTCTGCCTTCCCTCTCCAATTTTCATCCACCGCAATCACTACAGCCATCTCCCACAAAACACCATTCCCAACCACAATTTTCAGTCCCATCACCACCAACCGGAGCGGCTCCAATGACTAGTTTTAGCCGCAATCAACAAAATCAACAAAATTGCAGGAAACAGGCATGTGTGGTCGAAGGTTGTTCGGAACGCATAGCCCTGACCATGTGGCGTGCTCACCTGAATCAACATGCTTCTGGTGTATTTCCTGGTAAATATCCTGAACATTGGGAACTTTGTCCTCATAGCAGGGTGTTCATCAAGGTGGTCGACCCCCTTGGTTCCTTTCTTTTTGCATTAGTTCTTCACAGATTAGTGTTATCTATTGCTGATGATAAGGAGTGCTCAAGCCTTCTTTCACAGTACTGGTACATCGATGATGGCGTTCTCGCTGGCCAGTCCACAGAGCCCTCACCATCCTCCAACAGCAGGGGCCACCATCACTTGGTTTACACATTAACCTAAAAAATGTGAACTATTTGGTGCTGGAGACCTATCCCAGTTCCCCATTTTAATTCCATCATCCTCTGTCGTGTTTCTCAGCACTTAGGATTGAAATCAATGGCAATACAGGCACAAGTCGCTCAACTACACAAAACCTAACGCTAGCTAAAAACAGGCAGAACAAAAATGAATGACATGAACACGTGGTAGAGGGTGTTAAATAATAGACAGGAATGTTCTGGATCCTGATAAGTGCCATGACCATGACACCTCCCTGCTAGCCTTGAAATCTTCCACAGATCATTGAGAGGCGAAATTGTCCCCAGTCCTGTGGACTTGTTGGTGCTGTCTGGCTGATCTTCTCGGGTTGTCTCGACTGTAGTCACTTCCAGTGGGGAGACGAGGGTTGAGGTACATCCGCATCGGTTTAGCAGGAATCCTTGTCACTTCTGCTGTAGGAACAGACAATGCTGAAGAATCAGCCATGGGGGCTACAACCTCGGCCAATGGTGGAACTAGGACTGGTTCCATGGATGATACCTGGACCTCCCCTGGGTCTGCATCCTCTTGAACACCGTAACGAGGACGCAGCTGCTCTATGTGACGCCTCCAAGTGCCACCTCGTGGGCATACTCGCACACTGACACTGCGGGAGCCGTACACCTTGGTGACCACTGCCGGTACCCATCTGGGGTCCTTCTCCCGTCTGGGACCACAGTAGAGTGCATAGCATGGTGTCCCAACAGTGTATATGGGAGCCACCCTATTTGGAGCCTCCTGAGCTTGAGACCTCGTGGCTTCCCTGGCCTGCTTTCCTTGAGCAGCATGTGCAGGGGAAGGAAGGAGAACATCAATTTTGGTCCGTATTTGGTGACCGTTCAGAAGTTCGCTTGGGGAATAGCCCTCACTCCTCGGTGTCCGGCGATACTGTATTAGAAATTCCTGGAGGGCTGCACGAGGTGGAAGCGAGGACTTTGACAGTGCCTGCTTGAATGTCTGAACCAGACGTTCGGCAGCACCATTTGTGGCGGGATGGTATGGTGCCCCTGTGAGGTGGGTAATGCCTCTCTCACGGCACCAGCTTTGGAACTCCTCAGAGGAGAATGACGTAGCATTGTCTGACACAATGGTATGAGGGTAGCCAAAATGGGCGAAGTCTTGTTCCAATAGCTCAGTAGTGGACTTGGTGGATGTGGAGGCTGCAGGATGGATACAAGGGTACTTGGAGTAAGCGTCAATGAGAACTAGCCAGTTACTTCCTAGAAAATTGATGGCATGATCCACATGGACCCGACTCCATGGCTTTTCTGGAAGCATCCATGGGTGGTTGGCCGGCTTGGGTGGTTTCTTCTGATGCTCTGCACAGGCAGTGCACCGATGGCAGAGCTCCATGATGTCTGCATCTATCCCCAGCCAGTAGACTGCAGTTCGTGCCAGCTGTTTCATACGTTGCATTCCAAAGTGTCCCAGATGTAGGAGTTGCAATACCTGAGGCCGTAGACTGGGGGGAATGACTACTCTGGAGCCATAGAGGAGGCAACCATAAGCTGTGGAGAGTGAAATGGCCAGTTTCCGAAAAGCCTCTATTGACCCATCTGCTCTTATGTCTTCATTAGTTGAACCTTTTGGCGGCCATCCTTCTCGTGTGAAGCGCATCACATTGGAGATGATCGGGTCCTTGGCTGACTCCTTAGCCACTGTTCCAGGATCAGTTGGGTTCAGCTGAAGGCTGACAGTCTTGATGGTGCAGACTGTGTCCACATCTGCATCACCTTCCTCCCCATCAAAATTGGCATCCGGTCCAACAGGGAGACGGCTAAGAGCATCTGCATTGCCGTGGTCTGATGTCTTCCGGTACTCAATAGAATACTGGTATTGACTGAGCATCAAGGCCCATCGAGCAAGCCTATTAGCAGCCAGGGCAGGAGTTGCTTTGGTTGGTCCAAACAGAGCTATGAGTGGCTTGTGGTCTGTGACCAGGATGAATGTACGACCATATAGAAACTGGTGGAACTTGTTGAGGGCAAAAATAATGGCCAGTGCCTCCTTTTGAATTTGACTGTATCCCCGCTGGGTGTTTGTGAGGGTCTTCGAGGCATTTGCAATTGGGCGTTCACTGCCATCACTATACCGGTGGAAAAGAACAGCTCCTAATCCCACCTCAGATGCATCACAGGAGATCCCAATTGGGAGTGTGGGATTGAAGTGAACCAGAATAGTGTCTGTGCAGAGCAAGTCTTTCAATTTCTGGAAGGCTTCTTGTTCCTCTGCACCCCAGCTCCAGGAAATGCCTTTCTTGGTCAAGCGATGAAGCGGTTCAGTGATCGTAGCCAGGTTGGGCAAGAACTTGCCATAAAATTGAATTGAACCCAAAAAAGAACGAAGACTGGAAACATTTCCTGGAGGTGGCATCATTTTGACTGCATCAACTTTAGGACCCTTGGCAATGCCCTGTTGAGACAGGATATGTCCCAGATACTCGACAGAAGGTTGTGCAAACAAACATTTTTCCAGGCGGCAGCGAAGCCCTTTTTCCTCCAAGCGTTTGAGGAGAGCACGAAGGTTCTGAATGTGCTCTGAAGCGGTGGTCCCACTGACCAGGATGTCATCCATGTAGACAGCTACACCTTGTAGGTCACTGGTCAGCTGGTCCATAATTTCCTGGAAATAGCCTGGAGCTGAACTGATCCCAAAAGGAAGCCGTGTCTGCAGTAGGACCCCTCTGTGAGTGCTGAGTGCCAATCGCCTTTGGCTCTCTGGAGCAAGCATGATCTGATTATATGCATCTGCCAGGTCGATCTTGGTGAAGCCATGACCCCCACCCAACTTCCTCATCAGATCCTCTGGGAGTGGCATGGGATGGCGATGGGGTTCCAACTGCTGATTCACAGTAACTGAATAGTCGCCACATATACGTAGTTTAGCTGACTGACCGGGTAGTTGTGCCTTTCGAATGGGGACCACAGGGGTTCCGTAGTCATTAAACTGAGTTGGTAGCCACACCCCTCTGGCAATTCCCGCGTCATAGGCTTGACAGAGGTCCTCCTGGATGGCAAATGGGACCACTCGTGGTTTGCAGAAGATGGGTTTTGCATCTGGTTTGAACTTGACTTCCAGTTGGAAATCCTTGAGACAACCAAGTTCTGGTTTAAACAGGTCTGGGAACTCCTGACAGAGCTGCTTGCATGCCTTCTGAAGGGCTAGATCTGGCTTCAGATCACTAAAAATTGGTCGGACAGTGGAGGTACCGACCTGCCTGTTCACTGATGGTAGACCCATAAGTGCTGAAATGTTGACTTGTAGCCTCACTATGGCATCACGTCCCAGAAGGTTGAGTCGTGGTACCTTGGTAACCGTGAATTCCACTGCTTTGCCACCTGCATTGTCCTCACCCTGCAGTGTGACTACTGTTGAGAAAATGCCTAAAGTGGGCAATGGCTGTCCGTTTGCTACTTCATACCGTCCTGTGGCCGGTGACAGGGGAGGTTTCCCCAAATCACACCAAACATCTTCAGAGCAGAAGTTATCACCAGCACCCGTGTCAACCTCAAATGTAAATGGCTTCCCCTGGATGAGAATTGACTGTTGAAGTTGAGGAACTGCTTCCGTGGCCTTGACTGTCCGGATCTGGTACTTAGAGATGGCCCTCACTGGCTGGGTACCCCCCCTCTTCTTCTTCAAACATACTACTTCCAAATGCCCACGCTTCCGGCAGTACCGACAAGTGGCATCCCTGAAAGGACAATCCGGTGACGTGTGGTCTGACTTTCCACATCGCGGGCAGGTCCCTAGTGGAAAATCTCTCTCCTTGTCCCGGGCATACCTTGTAGGATTTTCCCCTGAGCCAGGAGACTGAGATCGTCTCATATAGTCCACCTTGTGGACAGGGCTTGTCTTCGTTCCATACACAGTCTCCTTTGCCACCTTGGCTGCCTCCTCTGTCTCCATCGCAACCGCTATTGCCTTGGCAAAGGTCAGCTCTTCCTCTTTGTACTTAAAAAGAGCCTTCAAGATGGCTTCATTACTGATGGAGCACATGAAGCGCGTACGCATTGCCTCGTCCAACGGGTCCTTAATAGCAGGGAAATTGCACGTAACAGCGTCGTGTCGAATTCGAGCGGCCAACTCCTGAATTGACTCTCCCGGCATGCGGCTCATGGAGGACCAATACTTGAACCGCTCGCGGACGATGTACCGTGTTGGATCAAATTGACCCTTCATATATTCTACAATCTCGTCCAACGTAAGGGCGTTGACATCCTTGGGTGGAGACTGCTGCGAGGCGAGATTACTCAGAAGCTTGTAGTTCACACGCGACTGATTGGTGAGGAAAACCAGCGCTCGTTTGTCAACAGGAACGGAGTTAGCTCCAACGAATGTTTGGAACCGTGCCCAGTAGTCGTCCCACAATTCTGTTGTAGGGTCGAAAGGGTCAAAACTGGGAATGACCACTAACGGCGCCTTTGAAGAAGGTTGCTCGAGTTCCCGCTGGCCCGTCTGTCCGATGAACGCGGCGATGAGCGCCTCAGTCTGCTTTCGCCCTTCCTCCATTTGTTTCCGCTGTTCTTCCATCTGTTTTTGGAGTAGCTGGATAAGTTGTGCCGTTTCTGCCATCCTGCCGACTACGCCACTTTATCCTGTCGTGTTTCTCAGCACTTAGGATTGAAATCAATGGCAATACAGGCACAAGTCGCTCAACTACACAAAACCTAACGCTAGCTAAAAACAGGCAGAACAAAAATGAATGACATGAACACGTAGTAGAGGGTGTTAAATAATAGACAGGAATGTTCTGGATCCTGATAAGTGCCATGACCATGACATCCTCCATCCCCAACTTTGAGTTACTTGGTGCTCCCATAGGAGACTTTAATTTCTCCTCTGCTTTTATCACTGAAAAAATTTCAAATGCATCAACCCTTCTATCTCACTTACAAAAAGTTGGGTCTATTGATCCACATGTTGCGTTCACTCTCCTCCGCTCTTGTGCAGGTTTTTGTAAATTTGCATATGTTGCTAGAACCCCACCACCATCAATGGCAACTGCAACTTTTGAGCACTTTGATCGCCTTATTCATGAATGTTTCTCTGAGTGCACTGGTGTTAACACCACAAAACAATCCTGGCTTCAAGCTCAATTAAGTCCGCACAGAGGAGGCCTTGGTCTTCGGTCACTTTCCCATCACTCAACAGCTGCATACATTGCATCTCTGTGCAACTCTGAATGTGCCTCCCCAAATCACTCACATCTGGCATAATCAATTGACTGTTTCAATCTCTCCGTCATGTCCTCTGACACAATTTCCATTGAATCTTGCTTGCTCAATAAACCCTCACAACACAGACAAGCTGGAAGCCTATTCTTTTCAGATTTGTTTGATTCCATGTCTTGTGCTCACAGGGCAAGACTGCTGTCAGTATCCTCTCCACATGCGGCTGTGAGGTTAACAGTTACACCATCAGTCAGTCTGGGCCTCCACCTAGATCCCAATGAGCTACACACAGCCATAAAATGGTGGCTTGGATTGTGCCCATATGGTGCTACTCATGTTCCAACTCCATTATGTGCCTTGTGCCCTGAGAAAGCACTAGATCCTTTAAGTCATCACAGCATCACCTGTAAACGCGGAAGAGATGTAACAAACCGACACAATCATCTTCGCAATACCATCTTCAGCGCATAACAATCTGCCTCATTACCTGGTCGCCTGGAGGCAGGATGTGGTTCAGGCAGTAGTGAACTCAGAACTAGGCCTGCTGATATTCTAGTGTCTCTATACAACATCGGGGGCTGTTTGCATGGGTATTGGCTGTAGAACCAAAAAGGGGTCTATCACTTGACTATTTGATGAAGGAACTGCTCAAGTTTAGTCTAACTGCATTCATGTCATGCCATCTTTTTCAGTATATTACAAGTCCCTTGCATTTTGCTCCACTAACTCAAATTTACTCAGTTTCAAAGCTTCAGAAGTGTAATGTCCACAATCATTGTTGCCATGCCTATCATTCACTACGTTTAAAAGTAATTATAATTATGCTGCTGGGTCTCTAAGAATTAGCCAGGGGGAATGGGTGATTGATGATATCATTCCCCTGAAGCAGGATCAATAGGAATTTCCTTCAGATGAAAACTCCTAGAAGAATGACAGATGCAAGTGTCTGTGTCGTTGGCCTGAAGTAACCCTTCCCCTGCATGACGATTTAATATTGGTGTAAAAAGCAGCTGCACGTTTGTAATAAACCGATTGCCTAGTTGATTACTTCCTACATGTAACCGCCCTTTTCAAAATCCTGCGTACACCCCTGAACCACCTCTTGAATGTGAATATTATTTTTAATTTCTAATTACTATCATGTACGCATATCCATCTCTCTTCTGCATGTGCTGTCCACTGAAAGATAATGGTGGACCTTTTGTATACAAGAAGATGATCTTGATCTGTCTACTACTGGTTGCATGAATAACAAAATGATGGAGGGTGGGGTACATATACAATCACCAGTGAGGGGAAACGTTACCTTGGTGCTGAAATTGGGTCTGAATCATTCGTCCATTCTTTTGTCTGTGAAAAAGTTTCAGGATGGATTACAGAGATTGAGCTTCTATCTCAGATTTCATTAACCCAACCTCACTCAGTATACGCTGCCTTTACCCATGGTTTATCTAGTAAATGGACATATCTTTGCAAAACAATATCCAATATTCAGTCATTATTGCAACCGTTGGAAGATGCCATCAGCATGTCATTTCTTCCTCGTCTCACTGGTCAAAACACATTCAACTGCCAACTCTGAGATTTGTTAGCCCTACCTACATGTACTCGACTTGGTGGTCTTAATATAAACAAAATGATTGATCAATCTCAGCTTCTTTTTGACAATTCAACCAGGCTCACCAGGCCTCTGGTTGACCTCATTCTCCAACAATCGACATCTTTGCCATTTGATGTCATAGAAGCCCAATCCACCACTAAATGCAAGATACACCAAGAGCTAAAGCAGTCTCAGTCTGTCCATTGTAATGAGTTGTTTACTAAGTTACCAGCTTCTCTTCAGCGATCAATGGAAGTTGCCAGTGAATCTGGTGCTTCCACTTGGCTTTCTATGGCTTTGCCTTACACAAGGGAGCATTTAGAGATGCTCTTTGTCTGCACTATGGTTGGCAACCTAACTTACTTACTTCGACCTGTGTTTGTGGCAAGACATTTTCTATTGAACATGCCTTAAACTGTCCCTGTGGTGGTTATCCATCTATTCGACACAATGAGTTACGGGACATCATGGATCATTGCTTACTGAAGTATGCCATAGTGATGGAACTGAGCCTTGTCTTCAACCTTTATCCGGTGAGTTTCTGAAGTACACAACAGTAAATGATGCAGATGATGCTCGTGTAGACATTGTTGCAGAGAATTTTTGGTGTCATAAAAGACAGAAGAGCTATCTTGATGTCAAGGTTTTCAATCCTTTTGCTAAGTTGTATGTGAAGGAAACATTGACCCAATGCTATCGTCATTTAGAACAGGACAAGAAACGTGTCTATGAAGCCAGAGTTTGTGAAGTAGAACTTGGATGTTTAGTTTGTGAAGTAGAACTTGGATGTTTCACACCACTAGTTTTTTCTACGTCTGGTGGATTAGGTCCTGCTGCTACAACCTTCTATACGAGACTTGCGTCACTTATTGCAGAAAAGCACGATCAGCCATACAGCCTAACCCTTTTTTGGCTTGGTGCCAAATTGAGCTTTTCCTTGCTACGTTCTGCAATAATGTGTCTTCGTGGCTCAAGATAATCAGACCATCGAGCTGAAAGCTTCCCATTGGAATCTGCCATTGACCTGACCTGCTCAGCAGGCAGGAATCCTTAATATGGCGTGTTTAATTGCATCAATGTATGTCACTATGTTGTTCTACTGCATATTTTGTATAACTAGTAATGGTTTAATTTAGGTCTAAACCACTTGATGAGTGTGTTTATTTACTTCATTCTATGAACACCAAAAAAAAAAAGGTACATATACACTATTATGTGTGCAGTATTAAAGAGCTGTGCTGCAAACTTAGAGCAAAGGTAAATGCCCTTTTCCTTTTCAGATCTGTAACTACCTTCACAGATACTCTACAGCACCATCTCTATGTAGTAATCCATTGAGCCTATGTGGTCGAATTCAGACGATATTCATAAGATACAGAGTTGTGATAAAACAAACAAATATGAGATGGCTTTTTTGAACACTGACATGCCTCTTCTCTGACCTTAATGGAAATGTGTCTGTGTCATTGACTTCCCCTGCGAGATGATAGAATATTAGTGTAAAAATCAGCTGCGCGTTGATAGGAAACGTAATAAACCGATCGCGTATGTGGTTAGCGAGGGAAGAATTGTTTCAAAAGTATTGGCTCACTAAAGATACAGTATTTATAATAAGGTTCGCATACATCTTTCCTGGCAATTTATTGTGTATATACAGCTACATGTAATTGTAAACCTAATGCCTGGTCGCAAACAGCTGTGGAGACTTTGTAGATCAATAACAATCATAATTGCTAACAATAATTTATTGCAGTCATCATACATAACTTACAACTATTATCTCCAGTGGCTGCTTAGAAGTAACAGTTTGTAGCAGTGGAGTCAATTTAGACAAAACCTTTGTGGAAATAAAAACAAAAGTCATCAATGTATAGCTAACTGATTGGATTACAAGTTAAACATATTCCATCAATTAGTTACATACAGTGGAGATCAAGATACTTGATCCTATAATTTTTCTGTGTGCGAATTTGGTTGATTTGAATTTATTTTCATGAAAATACATGAAAATTAAAATCTAACAACACAGGTATGTTAGATATGTGTTTCTCAACATACACCAAGAATTGATCCGCATCACGTGACTTTGTGTTAGCACTGTCATTGGTCAAAGTGAACAAACTACAATAAGAAGTGTTTCTTCCTCATTTGTTGATGAATTGTTACAAAATGCGGTACATAAGAAGAGTCAAGGTTGCCCCATCGTTTACTCGAGTTGGATTTTACGTCCGGTAAAAGGGAACTGTTTTATCGACACAGATGCCATAATTTGAACTATTTTGTGTTAGGTGAACTGTATCAAATTGCGCTGATTGTACGATTCAAAACTTTGCAGGAGGATAGTAAAATGATGACTGTATCGTAAGAGCACCTTTTTTAGGCATTAAGATGCAATCTGTTACTAAATGAAATCTTAGAAAGAAATTCGGCTTGACAACAAAGCTGTTTGCAATGAAGTACATTAAAATAGTTATGTTATATAAGTTATTTGCTAGTTATTCATTCATGGCTGAGGGCGTAGGTAATGTTCGAATGAAAATATCACACCCAAAACACTCAGCACTTATCACGAATAGCTATCCAAACAACATAATCTCTAGGGAAATGTCTCGGGGAGACCCACAAGCTGGAGCACTGCACCAAGTTGTCCGTAGATGCGTATACTAGCTATATAGCCAGGCTGAGCCCAGCTAGCAAGTCGATCAAAGAGAAGAACAACAGCTACTATATATTCATGCCTAATCTTGCCGATACCATCCGGATGTGAGAGAACACTTGCCATATGGCTGTACTAAATACAATTGGCCAATTATATCAATGGTGTGTGTCAAATCTATACTTGAAATAAGGGATGTTGATCTGCATTATTCCTAGAAACTCTCAAATAGAATAAAAAATAAAATAAAAAACTTTCTTAAAATATCGTGAAAACCACGTTTCTTAGAGACATCCAGTGCACAGATATTGTATACAGCATCACACACACTACAGATAGAATCCCAAACACAAATGTTAAGAGCGGAAGCTGTAGCGGACCTAAGGCAGTGCGATTACGGGGATACATAAATGGTAAAAATTTATTCTATGCGATAGAATAAAATAGACACGGACACTAGTATAATTTATGCTTTTAAAGTGTAAGTGGCTTAACTGAAATGAGATTATAGCCATTTTATAGATATAGCTGTTCAGCATTGAGTAATAATCCCACAGTACGTAGAATAACACGGTCAGCTATTATCCCTAGAAACCTGCAAATAGAATAGAATAAACATTTTCTAGCGTTATGATAATCCTTGGGAAAACTCTAAATAAATAAAATTCAAAGGCACGATATCTTTATCAAGCAATTGACAAAAAGTTGTATAATCAATATATCATGATAGAATGACTCAGACAGACTGTGCATGTAAATAAGCTTCCCAAGCAACCTGATCAAACAGAGAATGTTTCCTGGTGGATTCCAATAATTCAGACACTAATAATATTTGGCCATCTTTATTTCGAGTCAGATTGAAATATTGAAGACACACCATCAACTGCAAATTCTATTTAGTACACATGAAATGCAAATGTTCTCTCCCATTCGTATCGGCAGGATTAGGGCTTAAGCTGTGTGAACCAACGCAAGTCAGAGAACGCAAGTCAGAGAGTCGAACTGGCTCCGAGCAATCAATAGTTAAAGCTGTTTTTCTCTTTGATCGAATTGCTGACTGGCTCACTGCTTTGTTACTCCAGCTCGAGGAGTTTTCCATAGAGATTATGTTGTTTGGATAGCTATTCTTGGTATGTGCTGAGTGTTTTGGGTGTGATCTTTTCGTTCGAACATTACCTACGCCCACAGCCATGAACGAATAACTAGCAACTAGCTTAGATAACATAACTATTTTAATGCAATTCATTGCAAATGGCTTTGTTGTCAAGCCGAGTTTCTTTGTACGTTTTCTTTTAGCGACAGATTGCATCTTAACGCCTAAAAAAAGTGCTCTTACGATACAGTCATCATTTTACTATCCAGTCCAAGGCGGCAAAACATTTCTCGCAAGGATTTTCTAGTGGCTAATGATGTTGTTCAATGTTGCTTGTTATCTAGCCACTTAGATTGTGATTCATCACCATCAACCAGTATCGGCCAAAAAATAGCCCTGCATAGTCCACATGGATGCATGCCCATGGCTGAGGTACTAGTAGTACAGCAATGTCTCTGGTTCTCATGGACGATTTTGCTTACATAGGTCACACCCCTCTTAATGTTGCACAACATCCCTGTCAATATTTGGCCACCTGGGTAGAATTGTGCCAATGCACACATGGCCCAAACGCCTGATTACCCATCTTGCTATGTCTCTAAGATGGTCTTTCTGAACCTTTCAGGAACATCCTTGCCACATTAGAATGATGGCTTCATACGACACTTGAGTCCCACTTCTCATAAAAGGTAAGTAATTCTGATGAAACCAAACTCCTGTTTCTGGGCCCCTGTAAACATATGCTATCACTCATGACAAAAGGGTACTATGCACTGCCTCTTTCCATAATTCTCTTTTGTCAGTGGCAGGTCTGAAATCCGCATGTTCAGCAATGTACAGCTATGACTTTGCTTGCCCCTGAGTAGATTGCTAACAGTTTTTATATTCAGGCAGCCTAGACAACGAGTCTGCTACCACATTGTCTTTTCCTAAAAGCACTTACAATGTACATTGTAAGAGTTACTGTCCATAGTTGTAACCATTTTTGGTATCTCCCGTTTTCCACCAGGATTCTCTCCAGAGGTTTGTAACCAGTCTTCAACGAAAATTGAAAAACAGGGGCGTGGTTCTTGCGATATGGAATTACTTTCGCATGATCTTTTTACGTTTAGGGACGAAATGGAGAATGACACCCACAGATTGACTCCTTAGGGGGAAGCTGAAGTTGTAGGAGGAAGTGGCATATTGCAGCAGATACCATGCATGCACAGAATAACATTATTGTATAGCGAATCAGTAGCATTGAATGTCTCTATACAAAAGGGCTGTTTGCATGGGAATTGGGCCAATTGGCTGTACAACTAAAAAGTGGCCTATCACTTGTTTATTTGAAGAAGGAACTGTTCAAGTTTAGTCTATAACTGCATCAATTATGGCATCATGCATGTCGTGCCATCTCCAAGATATTCCGTATAAGTCCTTTGCATTTTTGCTCCACTAGCTCAAATTCACTCAGTTTCAGAGCTTCAGAACATTGTGTAATGTCCAGAATCCCTGCAACTTGATGAATTCACCCTTCAAAACATGTTCCTTGGTATCCATACATCCATTGATTTCCCCAATGTGGTTGCCATGCCTATCATTGCATGATACACCAGTTTTAGGTAATTATAATTATGTTGCTAGGTAAGGAGAATTGGCCAGGGAATGTGTGGTTGATTCCCCCGGCCGGGCAGGATCAATAGGAATTTCCTTCAGATCAAAACTCAACTTTTTTGGCTGTGCAACCTGCCATTTGAAATGCTTCGTGTTGGTTGCAGCAATGTTGTTCTACTATAGTACCACAGTTTTCAATACTTGCTTTGTCTATCAGTATTAAAAATACACCTTACAAGATGATAGCCACTAAAAACCATTGAATAACATTATATTACATCTGTTTAACCGATAATTGTATTCGTTATATTCGAACCATATTTGATATCAATAATGCATGCAAATCATTTATAGTGCTGGTATTGGCAGATATCTATTTTCGCATTTTCAGTGGTGAGAAAGGGTTAAATCCTGATTTTTTTTACACAATAGATGTTAGATTCGATTATTGCTTTTATAAAAAGTCCATGTTTAACTCATTATAAATAACTACATAATTAATTCATAAAACTTGCATATTAAAATCAACATTTAATTGGTTAATTTATTTGAGGAAAGAGCACTAACTAGCAGTACCATACCAGGATTGGATCCGGTTAGGTCAATTATAAAAATACTTCTATTGAATGCTAATTTTGCTCTTCATGTAAATGTAATCATTTATATCAAACCTAATCTGTTTATCTCATTACATAAATATAATGTTTGAAGCATAATGTTTGCATAAATCACTCGAAACTGTATGGTGGTCCTAGATCTAGGACCGCTGCCTGGGGACTAAAGGTTAAGTTAGAAAATACAATGTTTAATTTCGAAGCTGTAATATGGTGGTCCTAAATCTAGGACCACTGCCTGGAGATTAACAGTTAAGATCAAAAAACGATAACATCAAATAGCTTCTAATGAATTAATTTTAATTTGACACAATAATTGCAAGACCTGTTTATAAACTGTAGAATAACATAAATTGAAGTTAGAAAAATTATGGAATTCTATTTAGTTTTTTTGTTAACATTTAATTTAAACTTGAAAACGCTATTAATAACATAATTACATAATTTAAAATAGTGTTTCCTACTTTACTTAATAATGGACTAATTACATATAGCCATTAAAATAAATTCAACCCGAATAACATTAAAACAAATTAAGACCTTAAATATCTTGGTAACTTAAAATTCCATATCCTGTGCTACTTATAAATTATCATAATCAGATATCTCTAACCTTAATCTTGAATAATTTTGATAATAGGTTTTGAATACCATACATTAAATCTAATTGGATTTTTAGTATTTGACAATGATAATATATACAAATGACATCAAGTGGTTATTAAATTTCAATCAAGAGTTATACTGATTTAAAAGCATTGTGTTCATTTGTGGACACCCAGCATATACATGAAGAAAATTAGTTATGTTTTAAGTCACTAACTAATTTTAAAACCATAACCTCATACTTAATTGCTAAATCATTGCCACTTGCCCTATTAGCCAAGCAAATACCCAAATAACTGAAAATATGTTTCTACACGGGTTTCCTGAAATCAAATTTGATTTTTTTATAGCCTGAAAACAAACCCATAAAAGTGACATGTGCCTTTGGAAATGTGCCTGCAGCACACGGAATATGGAAATCTAGCTAAAACCACTGGGCAATCATTTTGCTGCCAGCACCGCAGACCACAAAACTGGGGGTGGATCATACTTATTGTACTGATACAGAACTTTGGCGTAAAACTTCACATACCACTGCTTATTATAAAATACATTTTGGAGTCTTACCAGCTAGTTGCCAGTATTGCTATGTCATTTACCCCATGTGGATCAAACCACTAAAACATCGGGCAGTAGCATTGAAATCTTTAAAATCACACACATTTCCCACACAATTTGTGCTGCCCCATATATTAATATGCACATGTATACATGTACATGTATGTAGTTTGTTCCAACTGTACACAAGTGTTTGTGGATGAATGTGCAATCAATGAACACAATAAATAAATCATTACACGATTTGTCGACTGCACATATACAAACCAATTTTGAGGCAAATGGACCCTTTGCATGAAAGATCGGAAGTATGCTGAACATCACGTCCGGAGTAAAAAACCACAGCGGTTGCCTAAAGACATCGTGTCACGTTCGCGGACCTTTGCGTAATAATATGGGAACACGTGGAGTCATTCCTTCCCGCTCGGACAGTGATCCTTCAGCCGATCCAGTTCCTGGTCAAACTACATGTATGCTGCCAACAGTAAGCTTGATCTGGTCTGAAATACCCGGAGCCTTTTATAATGGATGGCTTTAAAAAGGCTCTGGGTATGTCAGACTCGGTCAAACGTACTGTTGGCAGCAGAGTTCAATCAGAATCTGGATTGGCCGAAGGATCAATGTCCAAGTGGAAAGGAATGACTCCGAGCATTGCCATTTTATTACGCGAAGGTTCGCAAACGTGACACGATGTCTCTAGGCAACCGCTGTGGTTTTTACTCCAGATGTGACATTAATCGTACTTCTGATCTTTCATGCAAAGGGTCCATTTCAATGCATCTGTATTATTGCAATTTTGATCCCATAGGGTACCAAAAATATTTGTGCAATATCCCAAAATGTGTTCCATACAGAAATGGTGTATTGTTCAAAATAGGAAGTTGAACGCAATGGCTGTGACCAAGAAACACTGGAACATAAGTTGGTGCTTTTTAAAGTCGTATATTTTACATCCAAATTAATACAACTGAAATGTTTGCAAACTAAATCCTGGGGGCAGGGCGAGGGGGGGGAGGGGGGGGGGGGGGGGTTATTGGACAAATCACTCTGCAATCTCACACAAATATTCTATAGTAGTTAGTTAAATGATTAAACAAAGCCATCATAACTGCATATAACACAGCTACAGACAGATAAGAATTACCTGCTCGTGTAGTCTCCTGTTTAGATTGCCGGGAAGTTTACCAGCTTGTACAATGACAGTCACATTAACTGGGCAAATAGACCCAACATGATTTTCCGAATTTGAACTCAACTTAGAGTGGAATTGAGATGGCTCTATAGAGTCTGTTTTATCAATAGTTTGCTTCTGTTGTAAAAAGTCTGCAAGCTCCTTTCTTGCAATAATCTTTTCTGTTATTTTCCCACTTTCAACAGTCCTTACTTTCACTTGTTTTCTTTCATAAAATAGTACTCTGTCAGTAATAAGTACAATGTAAGGAATATGCTGCTTTTTACAAAATTCTTGGATGTCATCAAGTGTATCAAGCTTAAGCGATTCATATGCAAGGTCAGCAGCCACACCTTGTGACCAGAGTTCTCTGATCAATGTTATGCATTCCTCTTTAAGAGACTGGCCCAGCCAACACACCAATGCAGTGCATCCTTTGATTGTATGCAGCTGAAATATAAAAATACAGAATGCCACCAATATTTGTACATGTACATTACAAGAATTTCAATGCACAATACACTCATCAAATCAGCCCTAATGTCTTGAGTTGGAAGTCTTATGACAACAGTTCATTAGTGGCTAGATTTACATGTACATGTATGTAATAATAGCTGACAAAACCAGTCTTATCGATGTGTGTCATTTTACTTAAAAACCAGCTCTGTTTTGTCAGATGTTACAACCCTGTGAATTACTCTACTTCGATGACAATTGTTTGGTGCTAAGCACTCTTATGTTCCTACATTCATACACTAAATGCTATCAACTTCCCGCTTGCAACTCCACCAACACAACCATTCCAGTAAATATGCTAACTTGTAAAAATCTTTACTCAACAAAGAAAATACGTACATGTATATGGTATTGTACGAAGCTTGATCATTACTTAATACTTTTAAGCCTGGGCACCACACATCAAAGTAGGATTATAAAATTCATATTCATAACAAACCAAAACAGCTTAATGGATGTTCCTTCACAAAAGTTATATCTTGTGTTTTGCAAGACATCACTTCTCGTGACTAGTACAACTTGCTGTCCTGCACACGAATGGTGCCCTTAAAAATGCACTCATACCCTTAGTGTCTGGAATTTCCAAACTTTCCGGGTCAAGAAAAAAGAATAGAAAAGTGATTGCACTCTAAATATTATGGCTGATCAGAAAATCAGTGCTTTATAATTCAACAACGGTAGTCCTATTTTTGAGGTACATAATAATCACTTCATATGGTAGGTCATATTATAAAGGACCTTTTGAGTTCAAAAATAAAAGAGTGATTGTTTATATATGTAAAGAAAACGATCAATGCAGTTTTTAGTACGAATGATTATTTATCCATTACATGCAGCTGCCAGCTTACTTGCCCAAATTCAAGTGAATTCATGACAGCTTCCTCCAGAATACTCGATCCAACAATACTGGGCAGCACACTATTTTGAAATGATCGACGATGAGGTTGCATAAAGCTGTGCAGCAATTTATCATAACGACCGCCATATGCTAATGGCCAGTATCCTCTTAAGTTCCTCTTTCCATGATTCGATGTAGTACTTCTTAAAAACTGGAAAATAACTCCATTGAAGTGCTGACAATTCTGAGCCAACCCAGGATGTATGAAAACCTTAAATAGATCAAAACACGATAGAAAATATGTGGTGGTACTAAACAAAATAACTTACAGTACTTATCCAACTACATACAATATCAAAGTACACTAGCAGACCAACAGAAATACTGATGGCCATCAATATATTATTAATGCAAATCAAATTTGGGTAGCCATTTAGCATGGCAGAAAAATTGAAACACCGAGAAAGAAACACTTGAAACTTGATTTATTTAAGTGGAGAGACACCATTATGATATATCTGAACACTAAAGCAATATGGTGGCTCATACATGTACAAGTACATTGAAAAACAAATCATATTGGGGGTTTTTTCACAATGCTGATGAATAATAATAATGATCCAATCACACATTTTCACTAATAACGTAAACATAAACCCTCTAAACATGCTGGTGTACATATGCATATCAATGTATACCTGTTCCTTCACACCAAAAATCTTTAGATATGAAATGACTAGACGAATATCCTGCAAAGCACAAGCAGCTTCAGATCCCACCTGCAGCATTAATGCATATTTAATCATACATTACAAATAATGAACTGCTGCTCGCATTCAAATTGCACCTTGCTTCTATCTTTAAGTACTGGTTCCAGATTTTTCATTGCCTGTTCAAGGGTAAGTTCTGAGCCTGTGAGTTTGTGTAAGGTTTTTGCCTTGTGTGAGAGAAATGAAGTGATTTAACATAATTTCAGATGATAGGGATAACTCTTTACTGCAAGTGGAGAGAGTTTTACACCTTTCTCTTTCAATTCCTTTTCTAATTCAGGTGGCTTAACCACACCAATCTTACACAGAAAAAAAAAGAATACACACATGTATAGCAAAAGACAATAATTAAATATGCAATGACAAAAAATTACAATAAGACGATGTAACACTTTTTGAACAGCTGCATGCTCATCTGGTTGTATTGAGCAAAAACTTAAAATGGCAGTAAGAAGAGCAGTATGGTTTAACCAGATGACAAATTGTTGTTCCTGAAATGAATCATATTACATCACAATACATATAGACTGTACGGACAATAAAATACCTTAAGAAGGCTGTGCAATTCAGAAAAAACTTCTGAAACAATATAAATAACTTCTGCATCGGGTATAAGGCTATATAGAAAATGCTTGTAAACATATCACTATTTATATACAGTGTATGTACAACTGTACCTTCCAGGTGTGGGAGACAAAATATCAAAGGAATAGTTAAAGATTTCTCTTGGATGGAGTCCTTGTATCTTACTCTCATAATATAAATGGCTGATGGTATATCTGTTGAAGAATGAGCAGAATATGACTATACTACATGTACATACAATTACACATGAGATTAAAATGGCATATACCTCTTCAAGAAGATGAGATTATGATGCACAATGTACCGAACAAGAGGGGTCTGGAAAAAAGTTACACTTCTGAATTTTGTTTTTATGGGTCAATCAATACTAAGGTACAGCAAAACAGCAATAGCAGCATTAAAAAAAAAAAAAGTGTGTATTATGATATTCAGTCTGATATACACCAAACGTTTACCCGATGTTCACAAGGTAGGGTTACAATACCTCCACCATGATCAACCATTTCTACAATTGACTCGAATCCTAAATGTGCAGAACTTTTGGGTCCAAGCAATGGTGGCTCCAAGCAGCAAGCCCCTATTTAGATAAGTAAACAAATGAAAAAAACATTAACATCGATTATTATGAGTGTTACAATTTCTCTACTTTCATAACCCATACATCACACAGATTTCACACACAACAGTTCACTGAATTGTGTTTACTTAACAGTAGTACCATTTTGTTGAATTTATATTAGCCTTCAAGAAAAAGAAAAAAGCAGACACATTTTTATCATTAGAATTTTTGAATTGGACTGCCCGGTCATAGAGTACACATACATTTTGCCCTTCTCCTCTGCCCAATCTGGAAGTTCTATAAATCCCACTACAACCATCCAAGATGAGCATATTATTGCTGATGCACAATAAAATGAGACCGATCTTCAATATTTTATACGGAATATATCGCTATCCAAAAAAATGTTGTTCATGTATGTACATGTATCGTGTCCCATCTTATACTTCGTTCTTTTTTGGATAAGGATTGCACACACGAGTCATCCAGCTCATAGCATGTGTATTTACATGTACATGTATATAACAAGGCGACATAATGCGTACCATGTTTTGTGAATACTGCTGCAACTTTAGTATGCACCAGTTGTTTACAGAAAATCAATGAAAAATTGGACTGCAAAAGTATTGTGAGTGATGAGCACATCAAACTGACAATGCTGCCAAATACATTACCATATACTCTTGAGATTTCCAGAAATAAGCCATTTCAGATAACCCAAAATCTTTTTGTGCAAACAATTCATTTATCAGGCGTTGGTAGCGAGCAGAATGCTTAAAATGCAATGTTCGTAAAAGTACCTACATGTACAAGTAAAAAAACATGTAAAAATAATGCCTCTTGTAAGACAACATATTAGTGCATACTTCCTGAAGTTCTTCATCTTCCAGTTTAAGGGGAAGTAGTGGATTTTGAAGCAGCTCTTTTGAGGTTGGCCTCTCGTGTGGATTGTGACTTAGCAATTGTTTAATAATGATCGCCTAATTTATACAGAACAGTAATGAAATGATAATCTAACACACATTGTACATGTAAATATACCTGCTTGAGTTCAGTATTAAATGTTTTAGGGAACACTATATCTGGCATACGCAAGTCCTGGATAACTTTCTGACGCTCCATACCAGTAGTAAAAGGTGGATGGCAAAGTTCAAAGAAAATTATTCCAAGACTGTACATATCAACTTTCTAAGGAAATATTGTAACTTAACTAGAACATTCTAATAAAATTACCACTATCTTACCTGGGTATATTTAACATTGTCTGCTGGTTGTAACTCTGGAGCCATGAATAGAGCTGTCCCAACAACTTGTGAATCAGCTACATAATATGTAGCAAAATGTGTGCATGAACAGCAAACATTTTGTAACAACAGCTTTACCAGTGTCTTCACAAGATTCTTTGAATGTATGACTTTGTTGCTACACAATGTATATGGAGCAACAAAACAGAAAAGTCATTTTATAAAGCTTTAAGTACATGTACGATCAAAACAAAATCAAAAATGACAGATCATGTACCCGTGTAGCAAATGGCTGCTTGTTTGACATTGCCAGTCCAAAATCCCCAATTTTCACATGCCCAGCTGCATCAAGAAATATGTTTCCAGGCTTTAAATCCCGATGAATCATGCCCTGAATATGTGACAAACCCATCAGCACAAGAACATAAACATTATTTTACACAATACCTTCGAGTGTATATGAGCAAGACCTTCTACTATTTCACGGAATAACCGCCAAATACGGTCCTCTTTTCCAAACAGCTCACCTGAATCAATCAACTGGCGAAGAGTATTGTTCTCACAATACTCCATCTACAAAAAGAAAAATTACCTTACACTAGCACAAAAAAGAAACCAGAGCTAATCAGAGATGCCATAATGGTAGTAATATTATCTACGTACACAATGTATATGCACAAGATCTACATGTACAAGAACAAATAAATGCAGTACCTGGATGCACAAATATCGTGTTTCCTTTGATTTTTTTGTTCTGATTTGAACAGCAACCTAAAACACAATGACAAAATATCAACTATGCCACAGCATCTATATGAACACACTCACATCTGCTATTGATGTTGCAGCTGTTGGTGTGGTACCTGCTATATCACTTTCTTCAAACAGTACTGATTCTGATATATCTTGTGATAGTCTGATTTCATAAAAGAAAAAGCACACTGACAGAAATCAGATACGTAACAGGTAGCCAGGTATATTACCCAGTTGTATGTCTCTGCTAAACTGGAGGTACATGTATTCTGTGGGTTTTTTTATTAAAAGGCAAAAGAAAAGGTATCATGCAACAGTGTTGCATATTTGATCTCAATGTTGCCACCATTGATGGTACATGTATGAGCTAGTATAATTTGCATCTCCAAGTGTGTGCTTGGAGAAAGGCTAACGTCAATAATTGCACTCAAAATTTCTTCACAACAATTACTTGTTTTTTATTCCCATTACATTGCCACTTTCTGTGAATTACTATTACATCACTACTCTCCTTGAATTGACATTACATCATTACACTCCTGCATTCCATTACACTCCAATTACATCATTACTCACCTTTGCATTACCATTAAGTCTAATAGTGTAATATAAACCTAGCAAGAAAACTAAATAATATACTATTACGTGTCATCTTAAACTAGTATAGATTCACATAATACAAATTACTTACACATCTGCATGTGATCTCTGCTTCGCCATTAACTCTGCATCTAGTTTACCAGGAAATTCACTGTCAGCCACATCAAATAATACTGGGGATTTTCCGTTGTCATCACTAAAGGTTCTAGCAAATGAGGACCCATCATCATCTTCAAATCGATCAGCACTTGAGTGAAATGATTCATCATCAGATGAATCAAACTGGAAGATTCCTTCCTGTTCTGAATTAGAAATTTTATCACTTGAAGTCTCCTCCAAGTCATCTTCAGGCAATGTTGAGTCACTTGATGTATCAGAAGAGGAATAATTTCTTTCTTCGGCTGTCTCTATCCAAGCATTGTAATATCTGAATCCAAACAACAGAAGACATAAATATCCTAAGAAAGCTTGCCAACTACTGGTAAAAATATCTCACCTCACCACATTTTCATGATTCATTTGTGACAATAATTCCACCTCTCGAGTTATTCTATCCATCACTTTTGCATCACTTCGAAACTTGATAGTCTTAATTGCATATATTCGGCCATCCAAGTAATTTCGCATCTATGCATACTCAAGGTGTTAATATACATGTATCCATCTGAAGATTAACGTAACCTACCTTCATAACGGTACCAAATGCACCTTTTCCAAGGATTTCAAGTTTTTCAAAATCAGACCCCAGCCTTGAAGACTTCAATGCATTGGGAGATCCAGGTATGAATTCATCTGGTTTTGCTACAGGTACTTGTGGCACAATGCCTGCACCCCTGTGAGTAACTGGCATTGCACACACATAATTGGTTGTAACATACAGTGTATGTAGCAGTATGTTTTAAAAGTGAAAAAAAATTGTGTCCCTGTATTGAACTATATTGCTGATTTGTACAGTGTAGGTAGTTGTAGATGTTGAAGATGTACCCAAGACTCAACAAAAACATAGAAGAAAATACAATGTATCATAAGACTACAGTGTATGTAAATATATACATGTATATATATATGGGAAAGTTTACGAGAAAAGGGACCTAGCGTGTATTATAAAATAGTATAATAAAAATGCATTACGTTTGATTTGCTATAACTTCCGAACAGTTAACGTTATCACCTTCCTATTTTCAACACTTCATACTGCACCATTTCTCTATGGTAAAATACATTTTGGAGTCTTGCACTTGCTCCGTGTCAGTATTGCAACGTTCGATACCCCACTGGGTTCAAACCCGCCATAACTTTTGGTAGGAGTAATCAATTCGCTTCAAATTCGGTTTGTAGGTAGAGAGGTCCTATACCTATCGATTTGTTCTGTTCGTTGATTTTTATGCCATCCATTACGGAGTTACAGTTGAACAAACTACGTGCCCATTTTCGCGCTCGATTCGCGCCAATGATTTGGGCAAATTGCTTTCCGCTCAATGTATGGGGAGGCGGGGATTATAACATTGGCGCGAATCAAGCGGGAAAACGTGCACGTAGTTTGTTCAACTGTATCTCCGTAACGGATGGCATAAAAATTAACGAACAGAACAAATCGATAGGTATAGGACCTCTCTACCTACAAACCGAATTTGAAGCGAATTGATTACTCCTACCGAAAGTTATTGCGGGTTTGAACCCAGTGGGGTATCGAACGTTGCAATACTGACACGGAGCAAGTGCAAGACTCCAAAATATATTTTACCATAGAGAAATGGTGCAGTATGAAGTGTTGAAAATAGGAAGTTGATAGCGTTAACTGTTCGGAAGTTATAGCAAATCAAACGTAATGCATTTTTATTATACTTTTTTATAATACACGCTAGGTCCCTTTTCTTGTAAACTTTCCCATATATATATATATATATATGGGACAGTTTCCGCGAAAATGTCACCCTTTTATAACATTATAAGGTTATAAAAATGCTTCTTGTTTGAATGGCTATATCTTCCAAACGCTACACGCTATCGACTTTCTATTTTCAACAGTTCATACTACACTATTTCTCTATGACAAATTGCATTTTGAAGTCTTGCACTTGCTCCACGCTAGTATTGCAACGTTCGATACCCGACCGGGTTCAAACCCTCTATAACTTTAGGTAGGAGTTATCAAATCGCTTCAAATTCGGATTGTAGGTACAGAGGTCCTGTACCTATCGATTTGTACTGTTCGTTAATTTTTATGCCATCCGTTACGGAGATACAGTTGAACAAACTACGTGCACTTTTTCCCGCTTGATACGCGCCAATGTTGTATTCCCCGCCTCCCATACGTTGTGCGGGACGCGATTTGCCAAAATCATTGGCGCGAATCGAGCGGGAAAAGTGGACGTACTTTGTTCAAATGTATCTCCTTAACGGATGGCGTAAAAATTAACGAACAGAACAAATCGATAGGTATAGGACCTCTGTACCTATAAACCGAATTTGAAGCGATTTGATTACTCCTACCTAAAGTTATAGAGGGTTTGAACCCGGTCGTGTATCGAACGTTGCAATATTGGTGTGGAGCAAGTGTAAGACTCCAAAACGTAATTATTCATATAGAAATGGTGTAGTATGGACTGTTGAAAATAGGAAGTCGATAGCGTTTAGCGTTCAGAAGATATATCGATTCAAACAAGAAGCATTTTTATAACACTATAATGTTATAAAAGGGTGACATTTTCGCGGAAACTGTCCCATATATATATAGAAAGGAGGAAAAGCACGTACCCCACCTTAAATTCCTTCTACTCAAGCAATAACATCCTCAGGCACTAAAAATGTATATCATACAGATTATAAGTAAACATAATACAAATCACATGTACATGTAGTAGGGGTGTAGCCAATGATAGTGCTTGCCATTGTTCACTTTGCATACTTCATAAAAATGGGTGTTACATTCATTAAGAGACCTACATGTAAATGCTTTACCAGCAAGTCTTAAGAGGTGGCCTTGGGATCACAGTGCCTGTTTATGAATCATGTCGCCGCCTATTTGATAACTCAATCAAATTTACCTGGCCTCCAATTCTTCTTTGCATGTTGAATCTATTGATGCTCAGTGCAAAGAAACATGCTCTTCAACAGAAAGATCTGCTAGCATCTACTCAATATGATAATTTGTTTGCCAAGTTTCCAGGATCACTTAAGCGTTCAATGGAAGTTGCTAGTGAACTTGGTGCCTCTTCATGGCTCTCTGCTATTCCCATTCATGAATATGGCTTTGCATTCACAAATGAGACTTTCATGATGCCTCTCCACTATGGTTGGCAGCCATGTTTACTTCCATCTAGCTGTGTATGTGACCAATCTTTCACTGTAGAACATGCTACTGTGGTGGATTTCCCTCAATTCATCATAATGAGTCGCATAATATCACAGCATCACTACTCACTGAGGTATGCCATGCAGTGGGAACAGTACCTTGCCTACAATCTCTACCTGGAGAGCAGCTTAAGTACAAAACAGCCAATGATGCAGATGAAGCTCGTTTAGATGTGGTGGCAGAAAAAGAACAGGCAGAAGGCTTTCTTTGATGTCAAGGTTTTCAATCAATTTTCAAGATCTTATGTGAATACACCACTTGCTCAATGTCATCGCCATCTAGAGCAGGACAAGCGAACAGAGTCCAAGAAGTTGAGCATGGTTGCTTTTCACTTCTGGTATTTTCAACCTCAGGTTGACTTAGTCCCACTGCCACACCTTACAGTTGTACCTTGTTCTGGTTACGTTGCAGATTAAGCTTTTCCTTATTATGTTCAGCTATACATGTAGTTTGTCTTCAAGGCTCGCGGCCATCATACCATTGACCAACAACAAATAGAGCCCAATGGACCTCATGTGCTCGACTGGCTGCAAAGCCACCCCATCATAAGCTTTTATCTTTTGTCCTTTTATCTGTATTGTCATTATATGTGTATCTTATCTTATTGTACTAACTAAAAATTAAAAAAAATTAAAAATAGTTTATGCATTAAAAGTTGTTATTTTGATTTTAATGATATCAGTGAAAAAAAACTATGACAAATGTAGCTAAATATTACAAATTAACAGGCCTACATGTTATAATAGTACAAAATAGTGGCTGGGCATGGTGTACGGGGTTGTTACAGAAATAGACAACTAATGTAAATGTAAATGCTTAGAACATTCGCACGTGTGTCAATTGTGCACAACAATAGACAAGGTTTGCTCAACATGTGCATATAGACCTACAGTAGACATTTCAGAATAATACATGTCCACACACGTACATTGTTGATATCTGAATTCCTGAATTTACCAGTAAACCTGTTCAGCTTATTTGTATCAAAGGACCAATTGTGATTTTAAGAGCTGTAAATTTTACTGATCAGTGTCCGCAAAACAATTAATTCATGTTCTACACTTCACAACATCGGTTCAATCATGATGCCAATAGGATATGCAGTGGTATCTTTAAATTACATGTACCATGATCATAAATGTACATATGCTTTCCTTAAAGATATTTGCAATTTTATTAATAACAACTCAGCAGCAAGTTCAATGCATACACATACCCTTACAGCAATGATATCATTACAAATCAAAATCAAAATCATCAAGAATACCAACATGTACATATAGTACTTAGTATCTACATATACATGCACTTACACCAGTTCGTACACACATATTGGCAGATCTATGTCATGTATATATACTATACCTAGACATTTAAGCAGTATGGCTGAGCTATTAATATACATGTATATTTCTTACCATCATGATAATCAATTTGCATACTGCTCAGTTGTGAAGGCAATGAAGGACAAATAAATGGGTGCTGAAGGAGTTCATGAATTGATGATCTACACTGCTCATCATCACAGAAAAACCTAAAGAAAATATATATATTAGCATTAAACTGACACAAAACCAAGTAGAACTCTTCAACCAGAAACATCACTTCTAAAGGACAATCTTTTATAAAATAAATAAGAAGCTAGCTTTTCTCTGGTTCACTTTGGATGATCCAGTCTTGATGTCTGCTCAATACATTAGTGCATACAGTTGTAGCTAGCATGGAATGGATTCCCAAAACGATGATGGCTTGACATTGGAGTAGATCTTTTCATATCTCCAGAAATTTACATACACATGTATTTTTTCATTTACAGAATACATTTTTTATATATCTGTATTAGCTGCATTTGTACATGTATATTGCATCAATACAGTTGTAATTATATATTGAAACTCTTTGCACTGATACAGTCTCGGACCCATTCCGGTTACCATGCAGCTAAATCTAAGCATCAACTTACTGTGTAAAGAAGTGGTGTACAGACCGAGGTAAATAGTCTGGGATTGCAGGCGGATAGGTAATATCTTGTTTGCCAATAGCCATACACAATAGTACGAGTCCCTAGAATCGGACAAGGGTACAACAGAAATAAATATCAACAATGATGCATGAATATAACCTACATGTATTACTTACTTAAACGCCAAGACATAGACAGCCATCTCAATGAAGTATGTACATATACACGATGTATCATTGTTACTGGTCAATTATGCATATATAGAAGTACTGCATCGCATACAATACAAGCCCTTCAACTTTGCCAAATAGATAAATACAAAACATCAACACAAGCAATACATTTCAACCTGCGCTGAACTATAAATTATAAAAGACAGTGACAAAAAACACATTGCAAGTTAACTCTCCGGGAACATGTATATAGAAAAATTCAAATACACAAATAAGACAGTTTGATTATGAATTAAAATACAGTGTTCTAACAATGCACTCACTAGTTTGTATACATCTCCTTTCTTTCCACCTTTTATTTCAGGATAGTGTGCAGGCCAATTTTTTGGCCCTTCTGATTCCTTTGATTGTGAATTTACCAAATATTCAATATCATTCAACCTGCAAATGAAATACAAATACAGTACAAGTAAATAAAAATATCCTCGATGAGAAAATTGGTAGTACATGTACATGTACATATAGGATTTGAAGGCAATACATGTAGGTGGAATCATAAGGTATACTGAGGTAGCTTTTACCATTGTTTACCTTCCTTACATTTATTGAGCACATTAGAATTACATGTACAGGTACATGTACATGTACTTCATGTTTCTATATGATTACCCTTGCTTTTTCAACCACTATTGCTTTCAAATCATAATAACACCAACTTTCTCTTACTTTATTTACTGCTTCTTGTTTCATTAGTTTTTGTGTATAGAATGGGTGCACGTACATGTATGTTTTTCTACAACACTTACATGTACATGTACCAATATGTCATGCTTTGAGGTGGCTCTACATGTATGTATGTTTGTAGGGCGAAAGTGGATATATTATGGTAGAAAATTTCAATTGCTGGTGAACAATCACAGTATGTGATGATCATAATATCTCACAACTGGTGATTGCCTTATGGTTTTGTCAAGCCCACATAGGTTTGCTTCCACTGGAATTACAAATTTGACCCTTACAAGTGTGACCTTTTATCAGTGACCTTTTAAATATGCAGGGATGCAGTAATACCAACTTACACTACACATGCTCTTGAAAGATTGTGCAATACAGCAATAACTTGTATTGTTAAATAATAAACTGGAACTACACATACCATTTTAAACCCATACATGTACATGTATTAATTCAAATAGACACAAATCAGTGTAAATGTTTCGTACTTTGAGGACATTTACTATGTTACACTGTCAATTTCAAGTTCTTCATGAACATAACTTAATTTGTATAATCAGAAGTCCTTCCTGATACCAAAAAAAATTTCCTTGTGGCAACATTGGAAATCAACTCATCTAAATTAATCACTTCTTTAGAACAAATTGATTCGGTTGACTTTGCAGATGATAAAGTGAGGTCCCATGTTCATTTATTATGCTTCATTTGTACATAACCATGATACATACATGTATATGCACTATCTAGGGACAATGTTCATAATGCCCATATACATGTACATACTCTCAGATCCCAAATATGACTACATACAAGTACATGTACATCAATCTACATGTACATGAGATGCATGTATTATACTGTATATAATTCTTTCAAAAATGAACACAAGAAAAGAGAAAATAATGCAAAATACATATACGCATCAACAAAAATACCAATGGAAACAATTACACTTACCTCTTAATGACACTGAATCCACCAAGCTTAATGGTTCCACCATCTCCATAAAAAACAAGTGATGGCTATAGAAATGAAGTAACAAAGGTCCAATTATTGTGAGTCACCAGTGACACAATACAGAATAAAATCACACAGAAATCTTATATTTTATTTGAAACCGTGCTTATTATAATGTTTTTGATTGTTATGGCTCATATAAAACTTAATGATTACAACATTTACTTCAATACAATCACAATCAACATTTTAAACGAAATGGTAATCAGAATACTTTGTATTTACTTTAATAAATGCAACTTATTTGTACAATCATTCATGTATAATTATAATCACGATCTTGTTATACAAGTACAGCAATATCATAAATATGACTTACACATATGCACACAATACAATTACACCCGAGATTCATCCACCTGCTGCACAAGGTGGAGTGAGGATGGCACAAGCATTATCTCTAATGTACATGTATGACTGAGAAGATCAGCCAATGCCTTAGATTTAGAGGTATCACACGAATGGCTAGACAAGTGGCTACTTGCAAGAAAGCCTTCAAAGCCTCTGGACCCCATGCACTGTCAGTGGAATACATTTCCAACTCAATCCACCACATTTTGTATTATTTACAGAGTGTTTCCTGAACTCGGCTGCTCTTGTTGCAACATCCATAATAATACTAGAATTGAACAGAGATGGAACAGTGACATCAAAGGATGCTGAGATGCTGTTAACAGTCCCAATTGGTGGCAAGGATGTATGCTGGAAGGGTCCTTGAGAAGTCTAACACCAGCCACAAATATGTGATGACAGTGTAAAAGCGTTAGCTGCATACTTTAAGCATAACTGGAAATTAATGTAAAGTTCTATATATAGGATGGTAACAGTCCTATATATATATACATATACACGTATGGTACAGTTTCCGCGAATATGTCCTATGTTTTACAACATTATATTATAACGTAAAAATCGCTATATCTTCCGGATTCCAAACACCAAAATCATACTAACACAATATAACACACAAGGGTTAAGCTAACAGGCCAGCTGGATCTTGTCAGGATTGCCTTAGCGTTCTCCCTCACCAAGGTCAGGCTAAGTCTCCCATACACCATGTACATGTCCTGCCTTACCCTGGCTTCACTGGAGGCTGAGCCCACTGCCAACCTCCTGCTGATCTGGTTGAACATTTCCTGAGCCTCCTCTCCCCAACCACCATATGTCTCTACAGCCAGGGGAATATCTTCCGAACAGTAAAGGCTATCGACCTCCTATTTTTGACACTTCATACTACATCATTGCTCCACGGTAAAATACATTTTGGTGTCTTGCACTTGCTCCATGCCAGCATTGTAATGTTCGATATCCCACCCGGTTCAAACCCAACATACCTTTCCTATACCTATCGATTTGTTCTGTTCGTTAATTTTTATGTTATCCGTTACGCCGTTACGGTGAACAAACTACGTGCACTTTTTCCCGCTCGACTCGCACCATTGATTTGGTCAATGTTGGAGGGCGGGGATTATACCATTGGTGCAAATCAAGTGGGGGAAAGTGCACGTAGTTTGTTCAACTGTATCTCCATAACGGATTATTAAAAATTAACAAACAGAATAAATCGATAGGTATAGGACCTCTCTACCTACAAACCAAATTTGGAGTGATTTGATTACTCCTACAGAAAGTAATATTGGGTTTAAACCTGGTGGGGTATCAAACGTTGCAATGCTGGCACGGAACAAGTGCAAATGCAAAACAACAAAATGTACCTTACCATTGAGCAATGGTGTAGTATGAAGCGTTGAAAATAGGAAGTCGGTAGCCTATTCTGTTATTTTATAATGTTATAAAACATAGGACATTTTCATGGAAACTGCCCCATACAATGCAGATTGCGAGTAGATTAGACATTGGAAGTACTTTAATGTGAATATCTGCTTGCAGTTTTAACTGACCCTTGTATGTGATAGTTTTAACAATCATTTTATAACATCAAAATCATTAAAATCTTCTGTCACAATGATCAGTGTGCCTCCTGACTCTGACATCATGTCACTGCTTAGGTCATTTCCTAAACTCACTGCTACTGGTCCCTCTGGTATTCAAATCCTTTTAGATGCAGCTTACACCTATCTCTACGTCCTTGCAGCATGTCATAAACGCTCTAGCACCTGGTAAAGCTCCACAGGAGTTGGCTAATTAAATCAAGTAGCAATCAATCTTAAAACAGTAGAATTGATTGATGCCATACTTGGATCGGAGAATGTATAGATATATTACTGCAGTGGGAGCAGGGGCACATCATCTGTTTGCCAGAAGACAGCCAACTAATATTCTTTGCTTCATAGATAATAAAACTTTGATAGAGAGACAGCTAAACGTTCGGATGTTTGCACTGAATCATCCCTTCACCAAGACTTCCAAAATTTGTAAATGATATGCACAAGCTAGAATACTAGCTGGAATATCAATGAGAAAATCAAAATGAATGTGGCAACTGCCTACCATTCGTAAAATTCTTTAAATATGGTTTTGTAAAATCCATGACTCATAACCATGCACCCGTCTAGCACTATGGCTTCCGTCAATTCCATTTCAGCTTCATCTGTGTGAGAGTATATGTTGTTCCCTCTTCCTCAGTGTCAGATCTACCAGTGCAGTTAATTCCAACTATCATCGTCTGTTTTTAAATCCACAAGCTTTGTACTGCCACACCCATCTATATAAACTGCTTAGGTCATTTCCTAAACTCACTGCTACTGGTCCCTCTGGTATTCAAAACCATTTAGATGCAGCTTTTTGTCCCTCCTTGCAGCATGTCATAAACCACCGTATCTACAGTTCTATATTTCATGGTTGTGTTCTTTTTTAGTTCAGGTCTAAAATTAGCTAAACTCCTGCTGTATCATCTTCATTTTTCATATAATGTTAAAAACCACATATGCAAGTACCATATTTTAGGAAAGACTTATCATATATATAGGACGAAGGTAGAATAGACAAATTTAAGTAACATGTTTGATGTCTAGCAATTCATTTCTTGATTTTATACAGCCTAATATCAAAAGAAAGATCTACTGATGGTTTGGAATGCTACCCAGAACAAAAGCTGAATTACCCTTTGGATGACAACAAGCCTTTGGGTAGGTTCATGAATGTAACTCCTCAGTCTTGGTCTGCAATTGTCCTTCCAAATCCATAACATACTTCTGCTATTCATGTCCTCACCACAGACCCTGTTATAGACTGCATTATGCATGCTAGAGGTATCTAGCATGCGGCATCAAAATCTAAAACCCTTTCCATGGGTCCAAAAGGCATGTAGCGAAGACCAGTGGTTAACTCCCAGTGATAAAAAATGTACAACCACATTAATGAGCATCGCATATCAGCAAATAAAGTAAGCGCAAAATAGTGGTGGGAGGAAACATAGCAAAATTAGCAAAAAAAATTTACTTCGCCAAATTTTTCTCTAACCAATTTATAATTGCATCTTGCAGTTAATTACAGCTAAAGTTTTATAACTCATGAATGCTCACTGCTGTTTGGGGCTGGACACTACGTATAGTACCGTAAATCGAAATTTAAGTAATGTCAATGCCTCATTATATAGTGGCTGATACAGGATTTTGGCGATGGGGGGGGGGGGTCTCCATGCATAAGTAATGAAGAAGCACACACGAAATTTTTGTAACACACACACACACATGGCCCAAATTTATCCATAGATAGCATATGTATAAGTAGAGGGATAGGAAACAGATTTAAATGGCCGAGTTTTATTGATCAGTTTTGTATGTTTACACGTGCGCTTAGTAACTTCTAGTTAATACTTGAGCCACTTAAAAGACTTAGCCCTAGAAAAAAAATTTCATTCTATTCAGTTAAGCCACTCAGACTTTAAAAGCACAAATTATACTCGCATCCAACTCTACTTTATTTCACCACATAGAATAAATTTAGCTTCAAATTTTACCAGTTATGTATTCCCGTAATTGCACTGCCTTAGTTCCACTACAGCTTCCAATCTTAACATTTCTGTTTGGGATTCTATCTGTACTGTGATGCTGTATACAACATCTGTGCACTGGGAGTGTATGTCTCAAAGAAATGTCGTTTTCATTCACCATATTTGAATGTTCTATTTTTATTTTATTTGCGAGTTTCTATGGCTACACTTCAAGCAGTGAACAATATCATTCAGCACGACACTAGCCTCCAGCAGAATATGCATAAATCACTTCAGCAGCCTAGACCTAGCCTAGATGGCAGTAAGTACAATGTACATGGTTGGACACAGCACAAGTGAGAAACCGCTGCAACGCTCAAACAATGTATGGGACAGGGGTGGGGGGCACCATACAGTTCATGGGATCAAGTTAAGTTTACTTACATGTACATACAAGCTCCGCCACCAGATTAAATTACCTAATTTACCATCCGAATGCAAAGCAGAGAAACACTCTACATGTACGGGGGGGGGGGGGGGGGGGGGTATCTGACCTGCAAGGACTTCCTTGCTGGATCCACCCTTGGCCTAGCAAGCTAAATAGCTCTCTCTCATTTTTAAAAGCATAATGTGTACTGAGAATAGTTCCTTCCTTTTCATTATCCCATATTCCATGTGCACAAGCTCTACATTATGTTCCTGAATACCGTGCATCCTTTTTTTGCACCAACATCGAGCCGGATAACTTTTTTTAAGGGTATACACATGTACTTAGGGTTCGTTGCACAGATGCCCTGCAATAAGCGCATGTTTAATCTTTAACCATCCGTTGAACTATATCCCATAGGTGTAGTACTTCTATAACTGCTGGCAGGAAGTGTGACAGAGCAAGACCCAAAAGGGTCCGCTTTTCACTTCATGGGATGTGTGCCTCTCAGATTACACATCATATCATAATGACATGTGTTTTATATGCATCACTTGCGCCGAATGTGCAAATAAATAATTACAAACCTGGCGCTAGCAAAAAAATTATTTCGCCAAACTTCTATTCACCACACTTTTTCCCCGCCTCTATTTTACACTATACGGTGCCATCATACAGCAAACTTAGCAACAGGGCTGGAAAATAATGCAGGGAAAAGCTCTCTTGTTGATAGCAACAACAACAAAGTTGTACCTCTTTGTAATCCATAGATTATTTTATCATAATGTTGCACTGCAAATCCACCCCCTATTTAATAATTGGGAGGATTACATATTGATTTGCACACAACAGGTTTTTAAGTGTGGAGCAAATGAATAAAAACACTATACCTTGATGTCGCCATGTACAATTCCTTCAGTGTGAAGATATTCAAGTCCTTTCAGCAGCTGCTTGCTGTAAAGTTGCAATAACTGCATTTTTTCAAAACAAATCATTGATGAACTCTGCAATTCTGCTTATATAATGTAGATCTACAGTATCATACCTCTCCAGAAACACCGCAACAGTTAGGGTTTCTCAGCCAACTGTTAGCATTTCCCCCTCCAGCATACTCTATGTTAATCTGATTAGCAAGAGACAGCAAACACAAAGTAATATATGCAACTAAATAAACAGACCAATTGCTTAAAAAATATACATTTCATGCAAAAAAAAATTCCACTTTTGTTCACTATCAATTTTCCAGGCGAATGCAATATCATCTTCAAAAATGAAATCTGAATGACAAGGCCGTCGATGTAATTTGTCACCGATTATTGTAAAATGAGCTGCAAATGTTTCAAATAGCCCATAAGTTATTACAGTCATTCATCTTGGATTGTTACGTGACTACTTGATGCATTTAATCCATTTGCATATTGGATTACTGAACTTTGTCCTGCTTTAATTACTACAATTACAAATTACTTAATTTGACACGCTAAGAAATGCCCCCCCCCCCCCCTCCCCCATCCCAACACATCAGATAAGTGATCCTATGTAAAATGCCATGCATTAGTTTTCATACTAGGTTATAAACAGCACATACTTACACCAACAGTAATTGTATCAGAGCTGCAGGTATGACACATAGAGAAGAATTGTAGCACATTTGGGTGCACAATGTGGCGCTGATTATAGTTCTCAAGTTCCTGCTCTATAGCCACCAACTATTTTTCAAAAATTTACAATAACATGAGGAGAGCACAGTAACACAATTTTTGTTTACCTGCTTGAGTCTTCTTGAATCAACACCACCTCCCTTCTTTGCTGTCTTAAATTGGAGTACCCATTCATAGATTGCAAACAAATCACCAGAGCCACTTTCCAAACCCAAATAAACCGAATAGTGCATATTATGACCTAAGGAACCAAATGATAGACATCAGCAGCCCTTAGTAAATTTCAAATTAAACAAAAGATGTACACATACTAAAACCTCACAACAATGAAATCAGAACATAGTTGCTGATACCCATGCCACAAAACCTGAACGAAAAATGATGCTATGCATAACACTCATTTTATACAAGCAAGTAAAATTAACATGCTGAAAATTAATTATCATGTATGCACACATATTTGAACACTTTCATACCAAGACACTTTCCACGCTGGATGCTCACTGAAGCATTTGCATGAGCAGTTTCATGCTTTTCGGCAAATAATTTGTTTTCTGTAGTTGTGCGGGTTGCAATTTGATCACTTGTTTGCATCACTGCAGATTCAGGCTGTAATGACATATTAAGATGTACATGTGCATGAAAATAACATTGCTTAAGAAATCACCAACTCTCCTACCAAAGCAACATCATCCATTTTCTCTCGTAGTTTCGCATTGTTTCTTCTTAACTCTTCATACATACGTTGCTAATCAAAAAATAATAAATGCAAGCAGGTAAATGTGCATGTCAACTTTATAAAAGCTCGAACAACATCATATCATAATGCACCTGCCCATGCTACTCAATCAACATACTGCACATACAAACTGACTTTTAAATACCCTGAATTGTGAAGTGATTACTTGACAATACCTCTGCTTCTTCCTTAATTCTCAGAGCCATTTGCTCCATTTCATATCGCTTCTTGGCTTCCATTTGCTGTCGTTGTAACATCTCTTCGTGCAATGAAATAGGCTGGCGATCATGCTTATGCAGAAAAGCTTGTACATATTGCATCACTTCCAACATCATAACCTACACATGTTTACACAGCTCAAAACCACGCATAAAATTAACATTCACATACCTCTCCAAGATGCCCTTCAGCCAATTGCTTGATCTCTAAATATAGCTGCTTGATCAAATCACCACTTATGCCAACATAATCTTCCAGCTCAAGCCTTGGAGCACTGAAAAAAAAGACACTATAACATAAAATTACTGGAACACAAAGCCTCTACACAGGCCAATCTCATTTTGCCCAACCAAAACCTTGTCATGCTAAATTAAAATTGTCCAATTACAGACTAATTGATACAGAAAGTATAGCATTAAAACATATTCATCATAACTTATTCATAAGGTTCAAAGATGGGTTATCCACATAAACATAATGCACTAGCCCCTCCCAAGTTCACTGCTTGTCTACCACCAGCAACAAATTTAAAATGGATGTTGCAGTGTGTAGAAAACAAAGGTTTTTGTGTTTTCCAGCAACATTTGACAAATGGATTTTGACCTGAACCAAACAAAAAAAATCGGTTTTATGTTGCACACATACACAAGTCTCACACACGTCACATACACACAAACAAACACATACGTACGCACGTACGTACACAAACACACACACACACACATAAGCACACACCACACACACACACACACACACACACACACACACACACACACACACACACACACACACACACACACACACACACACACACACACACACACACACACACACACACACACACACACACACACACACACACACACAGACGCACATACATACACATGTATATAAATTATTATACACAACCTGGCTGGATAGTCTGAAGTATAAGTCACATGTAATTTCACTGATACGGGTTCCTGTCCGCCTTCTCCCACACTTTGCTGTGGTACAAGTGTCACAACAAATTCTGGAGGCCGCCTTATCTACATAATAAGCCAATCGAGCAGACGCATTTATCAGCTCACAAATTATATACTACAAACACGCACCTGCCAATGGTCACGGGTCCGCAAGTCGACGAAGGTGTCAGAAAACACTGCTTGTAGAAATTCTACTTCGTCTTCCTGCTGCTGTATATGCGAGTTGGTATCTAGAGCCATTGTGCATGGCTTTACGGTCTGACACTCAATTCATGTTCTTCACTTTATAAATGTTATTAACTATATATATAAATGGCTCGATTAACCGATAACCTTTCTGGGGTTTTTTTCTTCTTTTTTTTTCCTTTTTACGTTGACAAACACGCCCGGTTTTAAAGCTTTTTATTTTTTATTATACATAATAAGCCTTCAACTTACAACTCCATATTACTTATTAGGCTACTTAATTGTAGTACGTGCACGACTTCAGGTCCTCCCCTCAGGAAAAATGCCTGTGCCTGAATTTTGGCTGTCCCTTCCTAAGTCATGGGACTTAACCTCGATACCTGTTCCCTTTGAGCTCAACACTGCAGTCAAATGGTGATTGGGTTTACTCAGTAAAAAAAAAAAAAAAAAAAAAAACACACATTCTGCCCATGCATGACATTTCTCATCTCTGCCTAGAAAGCCTGCTAGATCCATTATGCCACCATAATCGTACTAACCACAACCACCACAAACTGTTGCACCATAATGCACATGCAATCTATATGATGCATCCCTGTCGGTTCGCTTGGAAGTAGGAATTTAGGTAAGAACATGAATCACATGCATCCATAAGCCTCTAATCTTATCTGCTAGAGCTGCTTACGATCACTTTAGTCCTCAATTATTTGGGAAGCATGATTGAGTTTCAATTACGTACGTATATACAGCATGCAGCCAAAAGCAGCTGAAGTATACGGTACAAAAACACTCCTATGGTACGATGTAAAGTGCTCTGAATTAGGGTGGAATTGCTTTGGAAACGATGGAAAGCAACTCAGGTTGCCATCCTTACAAACAAAACGAAGTCCATGATCTCGCCCCAACTTGTATGGCAAACATGGTGTCCTTTTTGTCTGGCAAATGGTTGCAAATATTATTATTATGTGGTATACTAATAACTAATACTTGCAAGACTTCGAGTGGGACAAAGCCTATTCCATTACCAGCATCATGGCTTGCTTTTGCAAGGGTTCAAGCAGTGAGCCTCTGTCTTAGAGGGTCCCGCATCAAATGGAGAAGTGGGCTGGGGTTTGATGATGGTGCTCCTCTGGCCTCATTCATGGAGTAAATTTTTATTATTTCTCTTTATGATTGTATGTATTTCATATTTTATTTCAATGCATTAGATTTATAATTAATGATTACACTATAAATCATAGCACTGTTCACATCCGGCTAGTATAATTCTTGCAATACATCAGACCAGGGTGATATTAAGCCTTCCATTATTAGTATCCTAGCCTTTTGCCAAATAAATAATGATTTGCAAGAAGGTCCAATTACCAAAGTTCTCCACTACCAAAAGCACACACATACCATATAGCCCAACTCAGAACACTTAGCTAGGTTCATTGGATGCATGTTTCTTGCATTAGGGTGCAGATTTGGGCTTTGTCCGCCATTGTAGCTAGCTTCCAGAATCAGTATGATGGCATGGTCATTAAAAAATATCTTCTCTCCTGTCTCGGCCCCTCTGTCATCCCAATACTGTACAAGGCACTAGGTCGCTTGCCACAGCTTTTTGGACACTATTCATTCCCGTTACCAGCACCCAGCCGTAGAAACCCTCGGGTGTAATGCAGTCTGGAAGCCTTACTTCAACCTGCCGCTGCACAGGCCAAATCTACAGAATGGTGTTGAGAGTGAGAATGAGAGACCTGGTTACTCGATGGTAAATCATTGCTGAGGGGATTAAAGAAAAACTCATTTGCATCGCAACCAAAAAGTGTCTTGTCTGCAATTAAAATGATGTTATTCTCTTGTATAGTAGACTGTGGTTGCTATTGGACCCATACCTCCAGCTGTAGAGAATACCAAGGGTGAAAATGATCCCTGCTAAATCCCTCTAACTTTTTTTAATATTCACCTCTTCTTGCCCAGTTCATGTTTTCTATAGCATATTGATGTGGAGGCATAGAATTGAGCAAATGGGTTTAATTACATTCTGACATCAAATTAGACAGTTTGTTGGTCTTTTCCCCAGAAATTGTTTGCAGCAACATCCAAATGGATATTTTTTCTTTAAGAACGGACACATCAAGCCATATAAAAAATAAAGACCCAAAGGAGTACTTGCGGCTGGCGACAAAAATATATATTTCTTAAATAGCATGGCTGGCATGTACTCTGAGACCAATCAGCACCTGTTGAATGCCATCAATAAGTTTAATGAACATGTCTTTAATGAGGAGACAGTTGTATTGGAAGCTATCAGGGAGACACCATGCCGCCAAAAAGTGCTTTCTAACAAATTGGAAGACAGCCTGTTTGCACAGCCCTATATCAGAGGTTGAGCATGACCCTTGTTAGGGCAAATGTGAGGGCTCTTCTTTCAAGGGCCATCTCAGACGCAGGCTACTCATATATTGTTTTGTCTAGGTGGTGGATAATTTAATGTTATGTGCTTCTTTATCATTCTATAATTATAATTATAATTAATATAACAGATTAAAGATTCAGACAAAAACTTGTACAATACAGATAAACAAGCACATAGCGTTAAATTACCTACCACCTAGACTAAATATTGATTATTATTATTTTTTAATTATTTTAATCATCGTCAAAAAAGTGGCACCCTTCTGTAGGAGGGAAGATGATGATCCACGCACCTCAACTAACTGTTTCTCCGAAGAGAATTCCTTGCTGAGTGACACATTCCAAGTCAGCAAGAAACCAGCTAGAAGCGGTGTCATCACCTTTTTATAGCTTTTCAACTTCGGTCATGACGAACAGGAACCGGCGTTCTGCCACCTTGCACTCTTGAATAGTGGAGTACGACTTAGGGGAGGACATCCGTTGGACCCCGGGCCATAACATGGTACCTCGAGCAAGCTCTCATCGTAAACCACTAAGCCAGAATGCACTAGCTTGACATTGAAAGTTTGGAACTTATAATCATACAGCTCTACCTAATACATAGTGCAGTAAAAAAAGGGGGGGGGGGGGGGGGGGGGGGGGGAGAAAAAAAACCCACGTCAAGACTTGGACTCGAATCTCATAACATTCCAGTATGAGTTCTTATCACATCCCACTCGACCATCATGAGATCGAAATTCACATCATGAAATGATATACGTGCAGACACGAATGTATAGTGAGTCTGGGAACGCGTGACTAATATTTTTGCAGTTGAGGCCTGGTATTCCGGAAGGGTTGTTGATTAGGCCTATTACAATTATTCTTGTGCCCGGCACACACGAGGCTATATCGCCGGCGATTAATCGTGTGCGGCTTAAATTCTGCCAAGGATTATAGCGACTGTGAAGACCTAAATGTATTTTTATTGATTATTACCCCTGTCCCATTTCAGCGCTATAAGCAACACCCATAGCTCATTTTAGTTTTTATAACAACAAAGTTTGAAAATGACATTTCCAGGTGAAATAATTGTTCAAAGATATTCGTCTACAGCTTGTTGGCAGAGTTTTGTATATGTATCTTTCTCTTCTTGTGTCATTTTTGCTACCATCTCTGCTGTTACTTCATCGAGAAGTACCCAATTGTCTCCAATCTAAATGACCAGGTGAACATAGAATAGAACATATTCCCGCATGATTTATCATCTATTCACTACTGTACCTTTATTTTGAAGTCTTCTTCATCACTGTCATTTTTTTCTGCAGGAACTTCTGTGCTTAGCTCTTCATCACTGCTACTTCCACTGCTATACTTGGCACGCACTTGTTGATTAGCAGCAGGTGGCTGAGTAACTTTAACTTCATGAGCAAGTAATTCTGCCAATATCTGATGATCTGAACAATTGTTTTGTTTATACATGTTACAAGCAATGAAAATTGTTTTATAAAAGCCTACAGCGATCACGCAAAGAAGGATAATAAAATTGAAACACAACATACTATATCAGGTATGATAAACCATGGTGCAAGTTTTTTAAATTCATTTATGAATCATTGTCGAAAGCTTAGTTTGTGAAAACGTGTACTATAATTTAATCTTCCACGGGTTACAAACTTAATTTATTCATAAAGTCCACTTAGTCATTTAGGATCATGAACACATGAACTCATCAGCATAGTTGTAACTAAATAGTAACCAGATAATAAAATGTATTCCCACATGTTCTCTTTTTAATTACTTAAGTATCATCTAATTGTATGTATTTATAAAGTATTAATAATCATCTTTATAATTCATTCTCTACAATGACAACATCAGTTGTAATATTAACATCCTTACCAGATGCAGATGGCTTGCTTGCTGACAAATTCTCTTCCATAGCCAAGGGTTCTGGTGCACCTGGTGTAATATCATCCAGGTGTACAGTACTATACTTCATCCATTCTGGTCTTTCCTTTGCCACTGCCTGGATGTGAATAAGTATGAAATTCTAAACTTTTGAAACTGATAGAACACACCTCATATTGCATGTACATAGATTGTGTGTGGGCATGATGCAGAAAATTAAATACATTTATGCCAATAGGAACACAATTTCAATTTTTCACCACAACTGACAAGATGGTTTAAGTACTACAAACCTCTTGGTGTTCTGCTGCTCCAATAGTTACACGAACAGCTTGGTCACCACCATATAGGTCAACTCTAACAGAAGACAATATGTATATTAAACTTGAATATCAACAAGTAATCTACTAAATACAAATTATGTCTAATGCACAAAACTACCTCATATTGCCTACAAATCCACATATCCAATGTTGAATAGCATTACACACAATATTGTTTGCAGAGTTTGTAAGCCCCATCCAGTCTGTATTTTAATGAATGTACATATACCACTTGTGGTGACATATTACAGCTACCGATATTAGTCGATTAGGCTAAATGTTAAGCTTACTCATAACTCATAAGTTTCCAACTTTGTTAAAGTTAAAACTGCACATTTTTTTAAAGAGGTACCTTGAGACCTGTACCTCTATATTTGTGTTTGGGAAAGGGGGTGTAAGGAAGAATAGTACAAGACATAAAAATTTAATCATTTAGATGTAGGATTTGTACACAACAAACAATTGAGTAAAAAGTAACAAGACATGATTTAAGAGGTACCAATATGTGAATTTATAAATATTACAGAATTGCATTAAGCAAATTTACAGCACATGTACCTTGATTTTTGAATTTTTAAAATGTAAGTCAACATTGATTTTAAGTTGTATTTCGCAGTAAATGACACAAGCATTTCTAAATGTAATACTTTGCATCAATATAATAGCTGCATGTATATGTACACACAACAACATAACCAAGAATGAATTTATACACAATACTAAACTTAAAAGTAGTCAAATGTTTTCATTTCTTTAACCACTGTAAATATACCATCTATGCATACAAGCATATGTACCTATCTAAAGATGTATTATTAATTACAATAATGATTGCATACGCCTTTCGAGATGTCCATTGCTCTTTTGACAATGTACTTTTGTATCCTTTTGCATGGAGGTGCTAGTTGAAAAAAAAAGTAGCATGATTAATATTAGCACTAACTAGTATTGATTTACTTTTTGAATACTTTGGGCTTCAGGTTCAAGCAGTTCGGGAGCAAGATTGATTGTTTCTGCTTCTTTTAGTAGTTCCATTATGGGCTTCATTTGTAAATTCAGCCTGCAATTATGATAGTACACTGAAACAAAAATGAGATGATTATTATGTCTTACTTGACTATTACAGCCCTGGAATCAACATTCTGGATTGCTGGTTTGTCCTCTTGGAGTTCAGTTTTACAATGTAAACATCTGAATGAATAGCATACATGTATCATTGTGACAGAACACAAAGATAAATACTAACTTCAAACTGCCATCCACATGATCAATTATTCGGTCAACATCTAGATCTGAAAAGGTAGACTGACAACCGGGACACTGGTATGATGTGCGGTTCTGAACCTTAAACAACATATCACAATAAAAAACAAGATGGTGCAAGTACAAACTCATGTACTCTCTTTTCCTCCAGTTCTATTTTTTTTCTCATTTGATCCAACTTATACTTCACTGCATTCACAAATTGTTTATAGTTAATATAGTAGTAGTGTGCCATGTGCAACTTCTCCACTTCTCCACCATCGGTTTCCATTTTCTGCAAACTACACGTGTGACAGTAGTAGTAGCATTACCGGGGGGGGGGGGGGGGGGGGGAGAGTACGAGTACCTTTTAATTAATTTATCTTTTTTCAGAAAGACAAGGGCTTGCCGCAACTGGAAAAGGCTACCATTGTCGTTACAGTACCGTCAATATTAATGTTTCTACCTGCTTCTGGTCAAACTTCAGCACATCAAGTAAGTCCTCTTCCCGTACACTGCAATTTTGCGTGGTCATATAAATCGAGCGCAATGTCCATATGTATACTTGTATTACCAAGGATACATTGTCAAAACGTCCAGAACTGCTATCTGGGTGGGCTGATAGTAACCTCTAGCTACCAATCGAACGAGTTTCTTGAGAGGCAGTGGTATTTCACCTGCATGTTATAGAATATTTATTCTACCTGCATGGATATTCTTTAAAACTTACGTGTGACTGGTTGATCACTCATTCTTCGGCTTCGTCCTAAAACTATTAACCATGAAATTATTAACTTTTTTTCACTGTGCCGTGTCACGTCATTGGATGGCTTCTTGGATACCGGGTTTTGTTCCTAGTTGTTAACAAACTCACAAGCTGTACAGTTGACTTGCCGCCGCGCCTCAATGGTTGATTTACATGTAGTCGTTATCAGCTTGGACCAATGTCAGCCACAACCACAGGATATGGATGCAAATTACTTGCCCCCCGCCGATGATTAATTGCATGTATGTAAACGTAGGCACAATTAAATATACCAGGTAGACGACTATAAGGAAACGGCCATATAAAGTATCACTAGATACTGTTTATAATTAGAATAATAGACCTCAATCCATTGGATGAACCACATTGTACATTATGAGCTCCAACATTGGCATAATACTAGTATAGTTGCCTCACATTTTAATGTATCAACGTGGATGGTCATAATTTCCAAAACGATCTGCTTGGTTCCTAGATCACAGCTAACTGCACATACCTCAGGACAGTTCTGCATCACACAAGAAACATAATCAAAAACAGATAGTATAAAAATATGCATCAGCCAAAGTAGTTACCTATAAAGGTTTTAACTACAAGGCCTCACGGTTTTATACAAATACAAAAAGGTTGCCCTGTTGAGCTGCTCAGATCACAGGGTGGCCAACAAACACCACAAAACTAATACAAATAATTTATACCACATTATTGTCAATCGCGACTACAATAGCTTCGGGTGTGATCTGTGCTGTTCGATCTCCTGCAACAACCTCTCCAATAATCCATGCTGGAACCCCATCAATGACCTATACAAAGTGGTAATATGGCACATGTAATCAACAAGAACATTCTTCACAAGCCATGCATATGCATGTGCATATGCTGCATGAATACTCTCATAGACTCCTTATCTAAGTTAGTATACATGTACATGCACCTAAATTTAGTAGTCGGACAGCTCAAGAAGTTCCGCAAAATTATTTTTCGCACCAAATGCTCAGTGCTCAATTTGATTACTCAAGCTTGTTGGGCGTTATAAAAAGTTGTACCTATAAAAATTTGAACAAACAGTGATTATTTATTTAATCTTTGTATTATGATAAATAAATGACAAAACACTATCACGCCATAAGCGCGTGTAAAAACGTTTTTATCAAGCACCGCCATCAGACTTCATATTGTAAAACAAACACTCAGCGAGGGTTCTTATTTAAACTCCAAACTGATTTAGAAGTCAATCCGCATTGGTGTTATAGACTGATAACTAACCTGAGTTAGATCAGGGTGTTGGAGGTAACATGCAGACACACATACTATACTGATATAGTAATAATGCCACAAAGAATGACGGGGATTGCATAAAGGAGCCAATAGTTATGGAGAATTTAATGAGATAGCAAACTTAGATATTATTGTGGCATGGGGTAGCGCATAGCGAGCGATGATTATTTTATTCATTTGCGGTAGTGATTGCTTAGCTATAACCGTTTATAACTGTATAGGTTCACTTCCAAACCATTTAAATGATAGACTTTTACAGACCCTTTTCCATTGTGGGTGTAAAAAACCAAATAAACATTGTGATCAAACAAATGTTTTGTTTTGGACGCACACGTGACGCTGACATAACGTTGATACGCCCACATTTTATGACACCTTCATCCACTTTGCAGCTTCTGAAAATATCATCTTTGCACCTAAAGATCCAAACCATTAACATACTCCAACGACATATGTACATGTACGATGCAAAATGCCTGGTTTTAGGCACGCTCGTGACGTTTATATGTTTATCTTTATGATGTTTTTCTGTTTATATGCCCACATATTATGACCCACAATGGAAAATGGTCTATACACTATAAAAATTGCACGTTGTACTAATCAACACATTTTCGCGACGGTACTACCTTTCTTTTCAAATTTCGTACATTTGTTCCCACACCATTGCTCTGTGAAAATCGATTTTTGTGATCTACACCTTTTCCGTGCCGTGGATACAACAATCGTTAACCCCGCGGGTTAGAAATCCACATTTCTCCATGTACGAGTGTTGAAAACGCGTAGAATTCGGAGTGTGAATAGAGGAGTCCTGTAGCTATTGATTTGTTCTGTTCGTTAGTTTCTGAATCATCCGTTACGAAGATATAGTTGAGCAAACTACAGGCACATTTTCCCGCTTGATTCGCACCAATGCTATAATCATCGCCTTCCCATTCATTGAGCGGGACGTGATTTGCCAAAATCATTGGCGCGAATCAAGCGGGAAAACGTGCCCGTAGTTTGTTCAACTGTATCTCCGTAACGGATGATATAAAATTAATGAACAGAACAAACGAATAGCTACAGGATTCCTCTATGTGCAAACCGAATTTGATGCATTTTCAACACTCGTACGTCGAGAAATAAGGATTTCTAACCCGCGGGGTTAACGATTGTCGTATCCACGGCACGGAAAATGTGTAGATCACAAAAATCGATTTTCACACAGAGAAATGGTGTGGGAACAAGTGTACGAAATTTGAAAGGAAAACGTAGGACCGTCGCAAAGATGCATTGCTTAGTACAATGTGCAATTTTAATAGAAATTATAACCCCACAAGCCCGATTTTGCTGGACACTGTCCCATATAGTGCTTTGGTTATTATGCAAAGGTTTGAATAATTAATTACAATCATTCATAAACATATAATCATCCTACGTAGCCCTTTTAGTAATAGGCTTCAACTGAATATTTTTGGGCTGTTACAGTAGTTTTTTCCCCTATAAAAGGAAGTGTGCAAGGAACTGTTTGAAAGTGATGGTTCGAGAGATAGTTGAGTAGCACGCATTTGGGGAACATCTCGAGTTGTCCGACTGTAGCATTTGGTATTTGTTCTGCACACATTCTGATTCATGTGCGCATGAGCACATGTCTACATGTACATGTAGCTTGCTTATCAGTTAAGTGTATCAAGCTTGGGACAATATATGTTAACATACCTCTATTTCCTTGCAGAAAGCATCTGCTTTATCCTTAGGTAAGCAAACCATCAACCCACCTGAAATAAATGTACAAATGTAAATATACATGTAGATGAAAATGAGAAACAAAGTGATAAGCATACCAGATGTTTCTGCTGAGTACCCTTCTCTCAATTTAAAATTCAAGAAGCCCTTTTTTGCAAGAACTGAAGCAATGTCTTCCATTCTGTTCAGTACTAAGTAGGGGGAAACAAGCAATATTTTGCAGTTACAACAATGTAGTAAAGATTATACCACAATAGTGTTTCCATTGAATCTGATTTTCTTTAGAGAGCATTCAATTTTCGCTTTACACATTGAAAACAGAATGCTCAACATTAGGCCAAACAGTGCTTTGAGATTCTAAGGTGTACCTATTTCCTACTTACTACAAGGTGTAAGAAATTTGCCAACAATGCAAATGTACATATGCATGTGTGTATACTGTGATATACAAATTATTAGTACACAACTCATCAGCAGGCAACTAAATGTGATTTGACTTTAATGTGAGTGAATAACTGAATGAAGCTCGAGTATCATAATACAATCCTGTGTGAACAGTGGGAAAAGCTTGCAATTCAAATGAATATGGGTGACCATCAGTAAACTAGAGATTTACTGAACTTTTACCCACATTCATTTGCGTGCTGTTGTACTGTACCATGCCCACACTGTGCCCGTGTGAACACAGTGCAAGTCAACAAACAGAAGCCATACTAGGGAGGCTGTGTATCTTGAATGCAACACCAGCTTTTTGTGCCTTTGCCAAATTATTTGCATGTCCCAGGATTCCAAAGCCAGTCACATCAGTTGAACCATGAGCCCCTAATAAAATGAAGTGTAACATGTCACGAATGAAAGTAACTTTACAGCGCTAAACATACCGTATTTATGCATCAGCTCAGCACCAGTCTTATTCAAACGAACCATAGAGCGTTCAGCTGCATCGTAAGCTTCTATTACTAAAAACGTGGTGATCAGCAGAATCAACATTTATTACACCATAATGCAAATGTGCATCCTCAAGTATCAGAACTAAGAACGAACAAAATTTACCAAACAACCATGGTACAAGAGGACTGATGCATGCATTGTCTAGGAAAACAACATGTCATCTACATGTATACACGTATTTTTACATACATGTATTTTTACATACATGTATTTTTTACATACATGTACATGTACATGTAATACACACATAGTGATTGTTACTATTTTTGCTATTTACATACACAAACCATCAAAACAGTTGTGTTCGTGAACTCATTCAAAACAGATGTGTGCATTATAAACACACCAAATTAACATACTTTGTTCCTCTGTAATAGACTCCTTGATAGAACTCCACCATTTGGGCTAAAAAGGGTAATCATGTTTTTAATTGACTAAAATCATGATTTCGTAACAATCTTGCTGATTAAGGCTCAAATATGTAATTACGTGTGCATGTCAAGGCATACAAAAGTGCAACCTGACAATGGCGTAGTATTTGGGCGTATGTGTCCAACAAATCAGTTTTGTCTGTATACAAATGAATGTATGTAAGTGGGTTTAAGTTAGGACCAGAAAAAAAACTTTAAAACACATAGAAAGACAATACATGTGTCAGGAGTTTGATTAGAGGGAAGTTTAATACACAAACCAGTCTAAGCCCTGCAAGTACATGTATTCATTTGCAAATAGTGACCTTCCATCCATTGTCAACTGTAAACCTTGACAAAATTAAACATTTGGTGATACATAAATTGAACTAGTAAGCTTTATCTTCGTATGCAGGCATCCATCATTGATTGCCATAGCAACCACCAAAAAAGTGAGGATTCAATTTGACATCCATGTAAAGCAAACTGAAAGCTCTGACAATGAACTACAATGTACTGCCAATGAATTATATGTAGTACAATAATGAGTTATTAATGATTCTTAAAGTGAACCACTAAGAATACCATTAATTTGTGAACATCATACATGTACATGTTCTGCATCATCCTGCAATATTTGCAATCATGGGTGTGACACACTACATTGTACGTGTACATGTACATCACTTCAAAACATAGTCCTGTAAAACTAACCTTCTGAGACTGCTTTAACCATTGGTATGCATTAACAGCAATTTGCGTTCCAAGTGGCTTGGTTAGCACAATCACATCTCCTTCAATAGCCTGATCAGGACTGCAGGAAGAATAAATATACAAAGTACAGCTAAATGTGCACACACTAAATGTTATTACATTTATATACTTAATAATACTTGTAAAATTTAATTTATATTTGTGATTTCAACCATATGCAGGTATTGATTTAATTAAGGTTAAAAGTGTTATAATGTTGACCTCATCTGAGGTCTTAATAAGATACAGTGTAGGTTGGCTACATGTTCCATAAACATTTACATGACAAATAGTGACTTACATGTAGGAATACAGCCTTCACTAATGTAATGCAGAGAATTTCGATTATATCATACAATGGTCATCAATTGGTCAAGTTTACAACCGGTTCAAACAGTGGCCCTAAGACCATTTGCTTTAGATGCTTTAAACCTCCCTCCAATAATGTAACAGAAACGGCCCATCTTTTCAAATATACTTTCTGTGTATTGTTACCATTAATGGCAATAACATTATAATAAATGTAATTCAACAACAGTACTCAAAGTTCATAGACACATTAATAATAAGTAACCTACTGTATTGACTCACAAGTATAGTGGTACAATTTTTATGGTATACATTTAGACTGAGCTTACAATTCTAGATACAGTATGGATATATTTGAAGTGAACAAACCTAATAAATTCTGCACTTTGACATACAGATGATGCCACTCCTCCAATAATGATCCACGGATTCTTAACAGTCTGACCACCATTACAGGTAGTACCAGCTTCAGTGCACGTATCTTCACAGAACGATATAAAATAAGACAAATATAAAAGTACAAGTAGCTTGCCAATGTATTTAACCTAGTAAAGTAGTAAGAATACACTAAAGGAAAATAAGACAGTTAGGAAAAGCTAAATTTGATTAAAAAAATTGCTGCAGAAGACACCAAAATGGGTGTAAATTGAAATGTATTAATAACTCTCAATTCAAAAAAGTATTGTGGATTGTGATGTATAATGATAACTAGACTGAAGAAGCATACATGTACAAATAAACATTTTCCATTCCCAAAAACATGTAGTACCGCAAAATGTCTACTTGATGTTCTCAAATCTATATAAAAGTTAACTCAGCAATAGATTATTGAAACTAAAACAAAAATATGAGTAATAACTTTACATTTGAATATGGGTTTCAATTTTGAAGCTTTAGAAATAAAAGAATCAGGAGTTACATCTATTAAGCTCGTAAATACCTGATATCGGTCAAATTTTATATATAAGTACCTAGCATATCTTGGACCAACCAAAGAGTGCTATTCAGTGACAAATGACAGATGAATATGTGTATAAATTATCATGAGGCTATTTCGTACCACTGACAAGATACATGTATAAAGCTCCAAATTAGCAGCATACAACTCTCTTAGTACATGACACAGACAATAGTGTACCTTATGTATTCACTAACAGACAAATGATTAGTGCAAATGACAAAGAAGTTTTTTTTAAATTTTACCAGAACAAATATTTGCCTGCAAACCAACTCGCTGGTCTTCTGCAATGCAGTGGATGAATCAAAATATTGGCCTAATGCTCCTTCCTGTGATGTGCATATCATACAAAAGAAAAGCCTTATAATCCCTGGGTCATAAAACTGGCGAGCAGGTACACACATCTTGCAAATAGCAAGCTCATCCATTGTTGTTTAAGGGCCAAGCAGACCAGTAGTGTGCACTATACTAAATTGCAGTGATCAGAACACAACTCTTTTAATTCCTTGATAGGATCATCAATCTAATTGAATTTAATAGGCAAATACATGTATGAACCGCGTTATTAAAATTCGTTGCCTTTAGATAGAATCAAATAGCTTCTCATTAATTAACTTTTAACTAATGGAGATTTATAAACTGCTGAATGAATTCTTATTACAGATCAAACTTGAAAAAGCTAGAAGATCAGTACTATTGTTAGAAACTTTTAGTTTTGTAATAATATTGATTTGATGGTTTTTAAATTTAACTACATGTACCCTACAAGTGTAGGATGTGTACTCCCATTTTAACTACTGCCATCAATCATATCTTAAAAGTGTGGTAGCCAGTTGTTATACAGATGTACTTGTCCCATTTCACGCAGAATCAAACAAAAATTACTGTCCACGTTCTATGTATACATGCTACCCTTCTCAGAACAATTAGAATGACATTTCAATTAATTACCGTGATTTATCATCAATAGTATATGTATGAATATCTTACACCAATCCCTGATATATTGCTGAAATATTTATCATTACTGAAAAAACAGCTACAGTGCCCGACCCTATACTGATAGGTCAATAACATCTGAAAATGAAACTAAACTAACCATTTTTGTATGCAACCCCTTGACCTTCCCGTAATAAGTTTGAGCCATGTTGCTATTGATTTGTTCTGGATAAAGCATGTGTTTTCTTGCTTAGATTTGAGCCAATGATTTAGGAAAACCACAACCCATTTAACATACATTTATGCCATTATACATGTACACACTAAGAGGTTAGGTACTAGAATATTACAAATTCTGCTTTGTGTTATGTCATTAACAAGCTTTATTCATTACCATTGAATTTTTTTTAAAAGCACAATACATATGATAATGCACGCTATACATGCTATTGGCTTACCCACAAATCCTTGGATTAACAACGGGGTAACAATATCTGTTTGCTTTTTGTTGAACTTCACAGTGATTCCAAGAAGCATCAACATGTTGTCACATTTAGTCACTCCCATAGCATACAGGTCACTAAGCACATTAGCACAAGCAATTTTTCCCTATATGGGTGAGGTAAAATGCATTTAAATCTTAGTGATCATGTTGAAAAATACACGCAATGAAATATATGACTAAAAGCAAACTGACCTGCATATAAGGATCTTCCACAAGTGGATAGAAGCTACATAAGTCAAAGTCAAAGCACCACAATATGCACGCAATTAATACGTACAAATCATAAATTTCAATAAATGGATACAAGTCAGTTGTCTGCACAAGATAAAATCCGTGATGTCTAGTTGGAATAACACAGGAGTCCAATCCCACACCGATGCCTCCTTGGGTTGGTTTAGGAAGTCCTGCATGTAGTTACCACCATAATATATACACCAGATACCCCATCAAACCTTACCCTCTAAGAATTTGAGCAGCTGACAGTTACAAGTCCACATGTAAGAAACTGCTTAGGCAACATGCACATCATACACATACCTGTTCCTGAGGGACTTTACAACCTCATCCTTTTAACTGAGTAGTTTGATTTAGGCAATATTTTTTACACAGACACGCTTCATACCATAGCTATCACATTATCAAACCTCGGAAAAATCTGTGAGAACAAAATCTTCTTCCAAGCCGACATCAACAGGATTGAACCTTCGCCGTTCGAGCTGTGAATTCAACATGACAGTGTCAAATCACTCAAGACAATTTCTCTTCAAGCAGAAACCTGCCAATCATATTGTGCAGTCGGAATTGCATAATGTGATACCATTTAATACATCTCTGGCAAAATTGAAAGTCTTGAAAAATCAAAAATGTAACCATGAACGTTTTAGCGAAGCTTTCCCAGTTATATTAAGTCACTGGTGGCTATCTACTAACCACACGGTTTACCTACTATGTTACTAGTAGTAATCTCACAAAAAATATCTCCACTCACGATAAAGGACAGTTACCTTACAACTGATGGCCATTACAGTTAATATTAGCTCACGTGCAATCACGCGACGCAATCATTTCAAAGTGCCAGGAGGATGAGTATGTTGGGCAACTTACTTGCGCGTGCTGCTTCGCGAGTTAGCTCCGTGCGTATCATCCGTACTCCAGCCTGTGAGTTGCAGCTATTCTTTAACTGTATGCACTTCTGCTGTGATCTCCATGCTTAGCTTTATTTCGGTATAACATTGACGTCATTGTCTATCCCAAGTATTTGATGTCAACCATTAAAAAAGGACCAAGGTGTCTTGTTGTGAACTTTTATTTATATGTGTAGCGTAGGAGCATAAAATTAAGCTTGCGCTGCTAGTATTTTGTCATTCATGTTGACCTTTGACCCATGGTGACGAAACCGCAGTACACTTGTGTGGTATCCACCATGAGCGGCAAAAAAAAAAAACTACCTGACCCTTGTTAGACTAGAGCCAATGTCAGGGCAGAGGATTCCAATACTATTAACTAAACATAATTGATAGATTATTGTTCTTGTATGCCATTATTTATATGAGCAAAACATTGCAAGTATCAATATATAATATAATAATATATAATAATAATATATATTATTTTAAATTTATAGACAGAATATGTAATAAACACAACACTTAAATCACACTACAGTTAATTAAACTTTAAGATGGGAGCCACCTGGAGAGGATCGCTGTTGCATTTGCTCTCACCAAATGCAGGTTGAGCCTACTGTACAGCTCAGACAGCACAGCTGATTTTGTTTTGCCCGATGTATATAATATTGTGTATGTTCATTTATCCATTATTATTATATAATTATACATGTAGTCTAATTAATGTCACATCCATCTATTACGCCCACATCCTCTCATTGATATTATTTTCCTTCAGCTGCTGCTGCATGTCGTTGGTATTCTTCCAAGAAAGAAGAAAGCATTCAGGAATTTGATTCACGTTGGGAGTCATACTTCAATCGCCCTGATATTGATGCCTGGGAATTGCGAAAAGGTCTTAATGAGCTTTATGGTCATGATCTTGTGCCAGAACCCAAGATTGTTTCTGCTATGCTGCGTGCTGCTCGCAGATTGAATGATATTGCTATGGCTGTTCGTATTCTTGAAGCTGTCAAATCTAAGTGTGCTGGTGACAAAGAAATCTATTCCTACGTTGTTAATGGTGTAAAGCCAACAGTTCAAGAACTAGGACTTAAAACCCCTGAAGAGCTGGGCTTGGCCTGAATAGGGTAGTATTTAGCTTGCATGCTTAGTTTATCAGTCAACTATTGTGTTATTACATAAACAGTATCATTTGTGTATGAGAGAAGAAACACAAGTGTTTGAATAATACAGTTTACACCAAAAAAATAAGAGGACTATCATATGAATGTAATGAACACAATTTGTTACAAGTGCATGCACACCACTAGTTTAACTTCCAAAGACATGGGTTCAAGATAGTTCCTTGAAGTTTGCATAGTTGTCAAATGTATCAACATAATCAACAATAACTTCATGGCAGAAAATATAGTGTTCCTGTATTGGGCGGAAACAAAGCAAATTGTTCATGTAAGCTATAGGATGATATGTTCAATATGGGTAAATGATCTAGAAAATGCAGTTGTCACAAAATCAAGTTTTTGTAAAGTTCTTTTTTTACAACTACAATGTCTTGAGAAAATTTTACTATCAGGGACGAAGTATTTTTTAAAAAGTTTACAATATTTACCTAGCTGCTGGCTATACATTTATATTAGCCTGGGAGGAGAACATAAGAAGTTGTATGTACTGTGAGGCAAGAGAAGTCTTCTGAACCGGGGTAGCCACACATGTACAATAATGCTTGGAAGTTCTGAGGTGTTATCCTCCCTGTACAGAATGTGACCAGTGCTTATATACCATAGCAATGTCATTGATGGGTCAGTAAACTAGCAGCAAGCAGAGCTGCTTGTGATACAATTCATGTACACATCTAGTCTGTTTCTGGCTTGCTTGTTTAATTGAACTAGGCTCTGCAAACCAACCAACCATATGTATAAAGTACCCGTATATATGTAGTGACATGGGTATGAAGGTTGTAGCGGGCCATTGCTTCCTTAGTAACAAGCAATTTGTCAAGGAGAAAGCAGATGCTTGAGTACAGTGCACATATTTGTCAAAAAAAAACAAAACATAGGCAGCATTGGATAAGGTTTTTGCAATGAAGTCTTTTTAAGAGAAGTGTGCAGAGGTTTTGGTACCATTGAAGGAAAGTGTACATCAAAAAGTGCTTCCTTCCTGCAAATGTCGTGCTTCCAAGTTGAACACGAGTAGATGGCCTTCTACATTGTAAAACTTTCATAGATTCATAAGGAGAATAGTTGTTGCTTGCAAGCAAGTGGCAGGAGCATTATATATGCATGTAATTGAAGTGCAAGGCTTTCATAAATCGCCATTATCTTAACAACCTGCCTATGTCTAAGGGGTTTCATGGAAGAGACTTGAAGCCATGGTTGTTCTGTTACATGTTTAAGTATATGTTTCACTTACTACATGTAATGTCACAGGAATTACATGTACATGTACACGTACATGTAAAATGATGTCCAACTGAGTAATGAATAATACTTCAGAACCTAACTTGCCTTACAGTTAGAATGGGAATTCTAAGTATACAGTTTCTAAAAATAGTTTACAAAATGGTACTGAGTTCACACATCCGGACACACATGTACTAAAATTCTTTACCAGTCTAGATTATTAAACATGACTGCAAGAAAATGTCAGCTCTACATGTACATGCATACATGTATGAATGATGCATACATGTACTTACAACAGATGAAACCAGCCCAGGACATTGAAGGCGAGATCCTTTGATATATTGGAAAATATCTGCTATCCCTTCTGTCTTGATTCGTTCAAGTTGGGCATAAATACAGATGAATGCACCAGTACGTCCTAAGCCATCACTAGAGTTAGTAGATGATGTGGTTATACTATACACTTTACAACTCACTACCAAGGTTAAAAGTAGTACATGTACATGTACACGTAGGAATGCACACAATAGCCAAATGTGGTAACATGTATTAAAACCAATTCATTGTATCGATGTACTTATACATGTAAATGGATGTATCATCTGTTCTGCTAAATTCTCAGTGACATTTTTTTAAATGTATAAGTTGTACAGTGTAGTTTGTTAGAGTTTAATACATTGCAAGTAAAAGGCATAATCGAAAATACAACAAATCATAAATCATACTGCTTACTTGCACATAACTGTAATAGAGTGATTTCCAGAAGATATCTGTGCTTTGACCAAAACATCAATTATTTTTAAAATACAGCTAGCTGTAGGTTTTCCGTTTTCTGGCCAGGTTGTGCAGTGGAACTGTGTAACTACTACTGTATCAGAAACACCCTGAAATTGTTCAGCATGAAAACATATCTCTACAGTACATAAAACTTACTGGAATTAGGTAGTTTGAATCTGCATTTAACTCAATCTTTCTGACTTTGTAATCTTTGGCAGTGTCTTCAGAGATCAGCTTTACCTTTAACCTGCCATGAACCTCCTGCTTACCCACTTCAGGAGGCCAGTAGTAGCACGATTCCTTGAATCATTTGGTTTAGTTTACATAGTAAATAAGCTATCAAGTATACACGATCAAGACTCAAAACACATTACACTAAATGTCGCATATGAGTTATGAATATAGCAGCAAAGCTATGAAGATCTAGCCACTCTAATATAGAAAGCAGTAGCGGAGTGTGGTGGTCACAGAAATATAAGGACATTCTAACAATGTTCAGTTTAAAAGGTGATTATTCACACATACTACCTGCTGTCAGTACTTCCACAGTGCAATATAATGCATAATGGGTGAAACCATGGGGTGGGTCCAGGAAACAAAAGGCGTACAGTTTGTTTTTTTCCCCATAATACAAACCATGCAAGCAGTGTGCAAATCAGAACTGGCTGGAAGTGTATGTGTGGATACAAATGAGCAAAGCTACATATTAGTGTGCGCTAAGCAATAATGGAGCTCAAGAGGGGGCTAACAACTTCATTGGACTGAATCAAAGAGAAAAATGTGCCCCTTTTGCTCAACTGCATTTGGAGAAAAAATAAATCATCCAAAAAACGAACACCTATGTACATGTACATGCCAAATTTGAAGTTATTTTGATATTCCTTTAGAATATCCTCATGAAAGTGCGCACATACATGTACATTTACATTTATTTTCCAGTATATACCCATAACAATTGACAGTCATTGAGCTGAACAGATCGTGTACATGGAATTTGGGTCACCAGACTTCGTAAGCCACCACAAAGTCAAATTTTAAATGAGAGAAATGCGTAAGCCAAGTGCAGTATGTTGATTGTATTTAATGTACAATGTATACAGTGCTCACTTGATTACATATAGTTTATAAAGTGGACAATATCTACATATCATTACAAAAAAGTAACCAACTTTAATATAGTCATCACCATTCAAAAGGCTTTTTTATAACCCATGCTGCATTGCTGTGATGCGACACATATAAAAATTAATATCTCCCATGAACTATAATGTTCTAGCACAACAGTTTAATATCAAATGTAAAGTACCTTCCCATCCTCTGAGGAATCACACAGCATCACAATGACCCTGCTCTGATTTTCCCAAATCATACGCCAAAAGTCTCCAACAGTATTTTGCAATGGTGCCTGAGTTGCAATACAAGCTTTGCGGTTTTTATAACCCTTAGGGTAAAAAAAATAATAACTTCACATAAGCAGTCCTTATTACACAGCAAACTTACATCTACAAAAGTTGCATTGATGTAGTCTGCACCCTTTACTCCCGTTGGCCTTAAGCGCACCCGTGTCATATTCACTGAAAGATATTGCAGTATCACAACAGTTCTCCATGCCACACAATGCCAAACATACGTGGCACTTTGTCAGGATACCGATTCTTTGCCTGGTTGTGCTCAGCCTGTCCTTCACTGCAACTTTGTGCAATAGGTTTGTACGAAACCTCGTCAAGAAGCTGCCAAAGGAACCAAGTCAATATATTCTACTCTCATCACAACTGAACTTAAATATTACCTTAAACTGCTCTGAGAAACCTCCTTTCCCAAGACGATTGATTGTTATTTTCATATTTGCCACTAACACTGAAGTATCACCACATGTGATGTACTCCTCTAGAGCATCATGAACAAATATATACTGTATCTGTGACCAGAACAAGCACCACAACTTGACCAAATAAAATAATGGTTTCTGATTACCCTTTACCTCTGTTTGCACCATAAGAACTCTCTTCTTCCTCATCTCACAAACAAACTCATACACGTTCAGACTCCTCTCACACTTCATCCTTTCCAGCATACTGTCCAGCACAATGAAGGTACCACTACGTCCCACTCCCGCACTACAGTGCACTACAACTGGAGGACCCTTGTAAGGGTGGGTGTTTCTGACCCTCTTGATGAACTGAATCATGCAGGTCTTGTCTGCAGGTACACCATGGTCTGGCCAAACGGTAAAATGATAATGTGTTACCCGTAGAGAGGGAGCATCTGGGTTGGATGTCTGCAAAAATGAACATATATGCATTACATGTGATGAGCTTTTAGCTACAGGTGTATGCATAAGATCCAGCCACCATTCCAATATTGCATTCTTATGCTGCATTTAAAGCATTAACTTTGACATTTTAAAAACCCATACATGTGAATGTACAAATACATCAAATTATGGCACATGTATGCACATATCGATTATTAGAGGGTGGTACTGTAGGCTATACAATATGTGTACATGTAAATGAATTGCTGCTTAACATGGGATACGTGTAATATGCATTATTTCAATTGTTGGCTCAGCCAGAACAAACAAGGCTGGGCATTGGGTCTCATCCAATTCATATGGATCACCTTATTAACATGTAGCAGCATGTTTAGACGCTAAGCTACACTGTATGCATACAAATCTTCAGATCTCATAGCTCCTTGTTATAGTAGCAATGGACCACAACCTATAGGCATGTGTAGTCCTCCATAAGGGGATGGGAGGTCCAATGTTCTAGATGAAATTACTTGGCTCATAGAATTATTGCTATTGTGATCAGTTTTAAAGCTTTTCAAAGTGCAATGGATACAGTACGCCAAGTGAACAATGCTAACAACTGAAATTTTCCTTCATGGAAAAATTCATGTATATACATGTATACTGGCAGTGGGTCTTTCTGATGCTATTGCAATGCTGATTGCTAAGCGTCACCTATCTTATTTTGTAACTGGAACTGATATGGGAAAATCAATTTTAACAGGTTATTTTCAAAGTTGTCTCGGTTGGGGATTGAACAATACCGAAAAAGTACATGTACCACTCCCCCTGAATGTAGTGCTTATCCCACCAAAATAAACACTTACGTCTGTAACAAGTAGTATCTTGACTGTATACTCTGCAAAAGGCCTCTGCTCAAACAAACAAACCCTGAGGTTGCACCCAACATCCCAGTTATCGTTTATATTTTCAGGCCAATACCGTTCACATTTTGGCTGCGCATGTGAAGGGGAAGTGAAAGAAATGGAGTATGTACACGTACATGTACCTCAATTGCCTTATGTTCCCTACAAACTTACACGTCCACCTTCTATCAGCTCAGTAAGCATCACAATTGTAGGTAGTCTCTTTTCCCACATCATTCTCCAGAAATCACACACTGTTTCACTCAGAGGTCCTACATCACAGAGCATACTTTAATAAGCGAAAAAAAGGTGAGCTGTAGCAAACCTTGAGCGGCAATGTATCCATCTGGTTTATTATAACCCTGAAGATTTCAGCAGATGTAAATAACAACTTGTACATTTCAAGTACTCAATACTTACATCAATGTATGAGGCATTAATGTAGTCAGAGCCCACCTTACCAGGAATTGCTGACAAAACAACTCTAGAGGTGTCATCTGCAGCAAATAACATGGGGAGTGGCCCACACAACAATGTTGTCAATAGTGCTATATAATAACAACTACTTCCTTACATGGAAATATGTTTTCAAATCTGTTTTTGGGGAGATTGTTTGCCATTTTGGAAACCTCATAGGAAGCCAATGGTGCAACAGGAATAGACTGCAAACATTGACAAATTAAAAGCCTCATAATATACAAGTACTGTCATTACAGAGTGAGTTCACACCAGAGTACTTTACAAACACATCTGCAAACAGTACCGAGTATTCTTCTTCAAACTTTCTGTTGGCATTATAATGAAGCTCCTTAACATGGGATGGAAACTCCTCCATACCAATAAGCCTGCACCTTTCTTCATAAGCTACATGTAGATTAGAGCAAAGAAGGGGCATGTGAAATGATCTTACTAACCAGCTGCCAATAACATGTTCCCATTATTACATCACAAAATATAGACGATACTAGCACATGCATTTTTCAATACAGATCACTTACATATCTTTGAAGCATCTTGAGAAACCTCACCATTCTTATCACCATTTCTTTTGTGATATCCTTCAAGTTCTGCTGATTCATCTACATTCACTACAGCCTCCTTATGGAGTACCACCTTTGAATTCTTTGGACGGCTGAAAATGAAATTAAACATGTAATACTGAAAATGTAGGTTTCACACTCACCAGAAAACAAAGAATAGCAATAAGGCTACCAACAACACTAGTATAGCACCTCCAACACCACCCACAACTCCGCCTACTATTGGTCCCACTGCATTTGCCCCTGCTTTTGTAGGGGTAGCTACACTACTAGTAGTAGCAACTGTGGTGGTGGTAGTGGTGACTATAGCAGTCGTTGAGAAGGGAGTGGAAACCAATGGTGATGAAAACTGAGAAGTTGAAAAAATTGACGTTGTTGTGGAGGGAACAGAAGTGGACAAAGGGTTAGTAGAACTCGGTTGTGTGGTGGATGTTACATTTGATGTTAGAACAGTAGAGGAACTGATTGTCGTTGAGGCTACGGTACTAGTAGATGTAACATTGACTGGTGACTGGGCTCCACTGGTTGATGAAGTAGTATTGCCAGTATTATCTGTTGGTGTGGCCGTAACTGATGCACTACTAGTTGGCTGTATAGTATTGCTTGTTGTTGTTGATGTGGATATAGCTGATGCACCACTACTTGAAGTTCCTGCAACACCGGGACAGTGCAGATAGGGGTGTACGGTTATATAATGGAATAGCCTATCTATGTAAACAACACCAGTTAAAGGATATCTTTCTTTTTCTGCGTGTACCAGTATGGATGTTAGGTGGGAATTGATATAATCATTGCGTACAATGCATGCAAGTGTACAGTTCCACTGTAACATAAATAACAAGGGTAATAAACATCTCAATTGGATTCAAACTCTATGGAGCGGCTGCTATACTGATACTAGTAGTAATTCGTCAACTCAATTCAAATGCACCATGTGGTGCGTACGACAATACTAATAGACTTAAGACCGCTGGTCACAGGTAATAAAACAGTTATACAGCCTACCTCTAACTCTGACATACACAAATGCCAAAGGCAACAGCATAGTCTACGCGGTGATAAAGCATGCTGGCTAACTCACCATAGACGAAAGGGACCAACACCAACATCAACACCAACCGAGAAGTGCGCTTCATATTTTGCTTACATTGCGTCCCGAAACAATTTATAATTAACCACATAATTTGGTCGACGACCCCGGCCCTATAGCTAGCTAGCTGCTAACAGGCCTATCTGATCCGCAATCCGACACTAATTGTACCGAGTAATGATTAGATAATTCGAACACGGATGTGTATTATTTGGCCACGCATTAATACTACTACGGTATTTAATTCTAGTGTGTGTACCCGATAACCCAATGCTTTGACTCTAGCATTTTAATATTAGCCTGGTCAGGTCTGACTCAAGGATGTGAGAGCTTTTTTATTTGCATATTAGTATTCATTTAGGACGGTACCGCGTTGATTTTTCTGCACTGAACTCAGTTTCTGTGGAATATGACATCCAAACCAACTGTTCCTATACTAGTATTTTTTTTCTCCGTTCTATACTTGCAACCGTACCGCACGCACGTCGACTATAGCTTAATCCATGTAAAAAGGTGAAAAACTTTAGAGACATGTATCTTAAGAACGGAACCAATTTAGGGGTTAAAAAGGTAAAAGATTTGGATGTATATATTTATTACAAATTAAAAGACACTGCTGCTGGGCCCTCTGGTCTTTGGGTCCAGCACCTTCTTGATGCTGCTTCCATCCTCTGTGCCTTTGTTTGGTGGTAAAGGATAGCTAGGGCATCAATTCGGAGAAAGTCATACATGGTACCAGAAATTGTGTAGATCAACATTGGGGAGATGATGATTCTGCAGTGCTGAAGGTGGACTTAATTAAAGAATGCATTTATCGAGACAGGCATTCCTAGGTGAATGTGCCTTAGTATTTATATTCCACGGGCTTTATGGTGCTATGGAGTTCATCCCATTCTTTGGCCCCCCATGGGCAATCTAAGTTCGGAATCCAGTGTTCAGCAAGGGGACCCATTGGGTCCTCTACTTTTTGCTCTTGTCCTTCACATAGATGCAGATGACTAGTGCCTAGATCTGCTGTACCAAGTGTGGTAGGTAAGAGGTCTTGTGTACTGTGCACGCTGTCCCTGATCAAGGAGCTTGGCCCTTCACTTGGGAAATATCAGCTCTTCTAAAGTGCCACAGTTTGAAGTTCTTGGGGCCCTCATTGGTAACTATACAAGTATATAAAAACATTCTGTTGGTGGTATATAGGATTTGAAGGCAATAATGGTGGGTAAAAAGCAGGGAAACTAGGGTTGAATGATAAGGAAAAACGAAATAGTCCTATATTTAGCATAAGCATGCACAATATAATGTTCCACATGTGATGCTGTTCCCAAGCTAAAGGACATTCTACTTGAGTCATTCCATCTGGCCCACATCCATATATCAACTTAGTTTTTGACTGGGATCTGACAGCTAAATGCAAACATTAATGACAGTTGGTGCAGCGGTTAAGGCTGCAGAGGTGAGGAAATGTACAGCCAAAGACCAGAAGGGTAACGTGTTGAGATGGTCTTGTGTACCTCTTGCTGTGGAGTCATATGGTGCCTGGGGCAGAGAAGCCCACACTCCTAGCCTCATGTCTTGCTGTCCACACATCAAGCAGCAAGTGTAAGGCAACATTCGATCTATACAGCCATATGAACCTGGCTCTGACTAGACTGATTGCCAGAGCAATCATTTCAAGATCAACTTGGCATTAGTTGGTATGTGTTTTTGTGCAATTACAGTTAGGTTATTATAATTTTAAGCCCTTGCATGAAATAATTGATCATGAAAAATTGAAGCCCTAAACATTTATGAAATCAGGGGGAAACCTTTAATATCGCAGATAAGAAAGCTATCTATCAGTGCATGGACCACGATATTTTGATCGCCACATTGCAATATACTTCCCCAACGTTGTCGTGAAATTTAGTAAAGGCCTCCAAATAATATTGCAGCTAAAACTTTTACAGATTTACTGTGCATTGATAACAGCGATATCACCCATCCAAGCAACATCCCACCACCATCAAAGGAAACAATCCTTCCTAAACTAATGTTATGGTAAAAATAAAATGCAAATGGTCTGAAACCAATTAGAACTGCAATCCCACATGCTTTCTTGCTTGTTATAAATTTCAGATAAACCTTTTCAAATCCATCCATATGCATAGCTTCAAACAAATATACATTCACACAATACGATGACATGGATGTATCTACTGTTTTGAATTGAAAAAAGACAGTAAGTGATAATATCTGTTCGACACCTGCAAAAAAAAAAAGATTCATCCCATCAATACATTACCATATGGAATAAATGAACAACAGAAGGCGCGTACTTCATTTGGCAATTTATTGAGCTGTTTGGCTAATGTACTGAACGTCTCCTTAGAAACTCCAGTCCTCTGACACTGTTGAATGATTGCTTTATCGTTCTCTCTACACAAAAATAAATCAACATTACATACAAAAAGCAGGTATGTTTTAAGAGCAGACGTGCAAAATGTCATCAACACTTCAATACAACAGCACTATTGGCATAAAATAGTACTGATTATATTGTAACTTGTGCTTTTACACCATTAGACCAACATACCTTGCTTTTAATACTCTATAAAACACTCTTGTATATCCACAATGTTATTTTAATTTTCATCAACAAGATAATTGTGGAGTGTTTTTAATGGGGCAATTCTTACAACAACACACTCGAAAATATAAATTTTACCTAGTCCACAAAGTCAGAGATGTTGAAGTACACGGATGAGTTTCTCGCCCTTCTGGTTGTTGAGGATTGATCTTCATAGCACTGTCCTTCACTCTATTACTGCAACCCAGTTTATCTAAAGATTCCACAGTGTTGGAAGTTTTCTTGGACCTGCATATATTGTCTGTTGATGGTCTACCACTTTCAATGAGCTCTGTTTTGTCCTGATTCCTCTGCAGCTTTGATTTAAATGTTACTGGCTGGTTTGAAAGTGTAACCTGCTCAAAATCATCTGGCTATGGTGTGGAAAGATTGTATTATGCACACACAGAGGTAGATGACTTGGCCAGGTGGTGGACCAGTATGTTTGTAGGCAGTGTACGCATTGCCTACCAGTCATATGAACAGCATACTGGTAGCCAATTTAATAAGCAGAGAAATATAACTGAAGTTAGGCCAAAAAGATATCTCATTGTCCTGAACTGTGAAGGGCAATACTCCAAATTAACATTTTAACTTCCCTCTTGTTTTAGAATCAAATGTATCACTACATGAGAGCCACAAAGTTATGCACAAGTATATACACATGTAGGTGTTGCCCAAGTATTCTGCTACTCCATCCATATTACTATGTTCTCACCTCTTTCTCAACGTCTTGTGTCAGATGCACCTCCTCATAGTCATCAGTGGGTCTGCAGAAATGGGACAGATGAATCAATATGTATGCAGTACACTAGCAAACTGTTACCAGACTGTACATGTAAGTGCCTACCCCTCAGAGCGGCTTCCACACAGACCAATGATACACGGTGAAGGGCAAATTAGGTTAGCTACATTTGTTTATATACATGTACAAGTATATGACAAATAACATTAATTATTGTACTGTATGGATTATAAGGTGTGCCTCATCACATGCAAGTAATTTTACACACAATTCTCCCACACACCGATTAATGGACCATTGCACCCTGCACACATAGAGTAAGCAAGTCGTGAACATTCTAATCACAGTCCTGATAGGACAGTAAACAGCACACATGCATACTTGTTGATTCCCATAAAGACAGTGTAACCGATAGGCACAGTTGTGCAAACACACATGTAAAATAGCCACAGTTGTGCAAACGTACATGATAAACTGTTATTGTAAAGAAAACAATACAAGGAAGGAACAAGAAAAAGGAATAACACTACCAAATTCCAAAACTTGAAATAAACATTGTATATGATGATGTACATGTGCATACATGTATTAACCACTTATAATCTGACTTCCACAGATTAAATATACATGTTCTTCATCAATTCTCATACACAAAACACACTTTTCATGAGGTGCTCGCTGATACAGGAATGCTCTTAGCTGCTCAATCAGCTCTTCATGAGACTGGATAACTGGCAAGAGTACACACTCCACCTACGATGGACAATAGGAAAGTAGCACACAATCACAGAAGCAGTAGGCCAATCACAAAAAAAACTTCCAAGTGCAGAGGTCTTGGGCTTCAACAACTCTATGTCTTCATGCATGGTACATATGCTTATTTCATTTTAGAATACAGCAGATGATATACAGTTTATGTGTTAAAGGCAGTGGCGGATACAGGGGGGGGGGGGGGGGGGGGGTGTTCCAGGGGTTGGAAACCCCCCCCCCCCCCTCGAACCTGAATATGAATATAATTAATGTATACTTAGCGTGTGATCGGCACACGTGAGCTATATATTTCTTGCTTATTCTTATTGCTTATTCATTGGTTAGTACTATATATAACTTAGTTCTCACGAGATATGTAGTAGGCTGGTATTTATACGTAATACTAACTGTAAAATGCTAACCCGCGGTCGTAATAAAGCGATTCTTTTATTTTGATTGGTGTGCTAGTATTAGTACCATCAAAGTTGAATGCACCTTGCTGCAAGCATGATGGTAAATTTTAACATAGCAAAGAAAGTATGTAATGTACAATGGCGAATGCAAATCTGCGATGAAACCCTTCAACAACCACAATAGCCTGGAAACCAGAACGTAACGGAGCTAGTGGCACTCATTTATTGGTTATGATTGCCTCCGTTTCTAATCCCCCTATACATGTACAATCTGTGGAAAAATTGCAATGTGTACAAAAAATATTTTTGCACGCCAATCAGTGTCCACTGTTCACTGCTAGGTCATCTGCTGGAATCAGTGTGATGGTAGATTTTAGATGCATGTGGCTCTAAGAAAAGCACATGCATGTACCAACACAGCTATTTAAATCCGTAAAACTACAATAGTCTGGAAACCAGAACGTAACCGAGTAGTACACATGTGTTTATTGGTGTTGATTGCCTTAGTTTCCAATAAAATCTGTGGAAAAATTAGAATGCGCAGCATAAAATTTTTTGCGTGCCCCTCCCCTTCATCAATTATTCGCCAAAATCCTGCATCCGCCTCTGAAAGGAATATTAGATTAGTAATGTACAATGAAAGAAGGGCAGCTATGCACATGCACATCATTATAATATATCCATATTCACATTTTCCAATGCAATGGCCTATACCTTTTCTCTAGTTAGTTCTGGCTCACTCATGGCATTCAACACCTTCATAGCTTCTGATAGGCCATGAGGAATACAACCACACTTCTCCTGAAACCAAAAACAATTTTGTTTTGAATATACACTGTAAGAACCCCCCCCCCCCCCCCCAAACACAGAACATACAGTGCATAAATGAATGTGAGCCAGTATATTTTTAAAAAATCAGATGTACATGTACAATTGTGGACAATGATTGAGGAAAAAGTAAGGAAACAAGGGATTGTGGAAATATGCAACGTTGAATTTATACCTATGTAATAACATTTAGCACTTTGGACTTGCTAATTGTAGGTCTGTAATATTTACAAATTCATCATTGCAAACCTTACTTTTTTTTACTCAATCACTGTCCACAAATCCTACATGAACGTCTAATAAATTTTTTATATCTCTTACTCAAATTCAGCTATGACAAAATGAAGTACAACCCTGGTAATTATATAACTCTGAGAACAGTAACACCCTGTGGGATAAACTGCATTTTATTTATTAATTACATAAGCTTTTAAACATGATAAGGATTGCTTATGGAATAAATCAGTTGAGAATACTACACCCTCACAATTGCAATTCCACACCGACAGCATTGCATAACCCATCCAAAATAGTTTTTTGCCCCCCCCCCCCCCCCCCCCCCAATAAGCATTATCTCTTTCCTGATGGTACGTACATTTAGAAGTCTTTCAGAAGTTCTATCCTGTATTTTTTGATCGAATGTAGTTATGAGGGCACAGATGCTTTAGTGTTGCAGGGCAGCTTGTGATGATTACTTACTTTTAATGGTACATGTTTGGGCACACAGGTGTGATTTCATGTGGTATTAGTAGAGTTACTACATGTGTACATGTCTATGTCATAAAACAAGACATTTAAAAGATATAAAATTGGTGATGTAGGATTTCAAGTAAGTTAACAAGTAATTACGGAAATTATGCATTCATAAATATTACAGACCTACATGATTTCTTGTTTCCTTACCTTTTACTTAACTGAAATCGTACACCACTAATTTTATTTTGATCATACTTTTTTCACTCATTCTTATCTAATGTGTGTGTGTGTTGTGTGTGTGTTGTGCATGTGTGTGTGTGTGTGTGTGAAGGGAGACACTTCTATGGTTTGTGGCCACAATGACAAAGTTCTGCCATCAACCATGCTTCCAAAGCCTGCTAAAACCTGTTGTGGCATTAAATTTAGTTAGAAGTTATAGCTAAAGATGTCTTCCAAGCATTACTCCCCTTACGAAAATAACAAAACAAATCCAACTCGGCAGTAGTTTCAAACTTGCTGGGTTCTAGTGCTTCCATTATGCTCCAATCGTGACAAAGATACAATGCAAAATAAACCTCTTATCGTAACGAATCTTATTTTATCAGATCCTGAAGGAAATGGAGGAGAAAGGAGGTTTGAGTGTGGGATCAAGTGAGTATCATCTCTGTTTTAAGCAAATACATTTGACAAAGTCCAATCGATTATACATTGTATATATGGTACAATATTGGCAATAGTGTTTTGCAAGTTACTTTCACGACACTTCAAATCCTACATGGAACCTACCATAGGTTCTAATACTCGGAGCATTCGTTTAGCATGCATTGATGGATTGAACTGCTTGCTTTTAACAATCATGGCGCTTGATTAAACATTTATGGTTTGGCTACAATAAGCAGATTACAATATTTGCAGGCTTCAGTTGGAGTCATACACCTGTTATCAATATGGGAAAAGGAAGGTATTGAATAGAACAGTCACAACTTGCTTGAATTCACCTATACATTAGTTCCACACTTACATCCTTTTATAGAAATGGGGAAACCATACTCAGACAAACACAAACATGTACATGCTACATGACCCCCCCCCCCCCCCCCCAAAAAAAGACTGATTTAATTAATGCATGATTAGAAGTCCATGGAAAGGGGGTGGGGTCAAATAATAATACCTTCGCACAGCTAGTCAAGACAACAGGTGTTCTACATGTAAGCTTGTCATATTCAATAACAGATCTGCTTTGAATCTAATTAGATAAAAACCAATTGTATTGTCAAAGTGGATGGGGTGTGGTTTTATGTTATCCGTACTAAGAGATATGGGAGTGATGCAGGATGGTGGTGGAGAGTATAGCCCTGACTACCCACTAGCTTTCTTTTTCCTCCCCCCCCCCCCCTCGCTTAATAGTGGGAGTGATCCCACCCCCATTGCCACTAACTTTTGATCAACTAATTGAATCAAGGTAAAAGACAATATCGATGATTTATGAGAAGCATATTTCCACAGTAACCATATACATCCTTCCTGCTCAGAAACAATGCAATATTACCACCGATCAAGAACTTTATTTACATACACTGCTAAGAATTTAACTTTCACACCATATGCACTACTGTATTCAAAGAGGACCCCAATTCATATACTTTTCATGGGGGAGTAAGAGTCTTATCTATATAAGGCTCAAGTCATATAGGTCATTAATTGTGTAGCTAAGATTCATCTAAAAGGTACAAGTATTGTACCCCCATGCATGTATTCATACTGCAAGAGTGCACTGCACGCAAAAAAAATGCGACTATACCCAAGATCTTACATGATAAGGTATACTTTGTTTTCAATGTTGTTATGTATTACTATTGTATCATGCATGCAATATGTCATCATTTTTATTTGGCCAATGTATATAGCTGCATCTTAGTTAATAGACAACGTGAAATGACCACATTTCCAGCTGCAGCCCACCAAGAAAACAATGATTTTTAAAATTTCTCTAAAAAAAACCTTTCCTTCACCTTAAATAGTAACTGAAATAGAGATAGAAGGCCTATGATAATTTAAAAGATAAAGCAAATATGCAAGTCATTGAAATACATGTAAATAAGGATAGCACAGGGTCTAACTGCACTTTAATTATGCAAGCAACATCAAAGCAGCATTAGAACAAATAACAATTCACCAATTCAACAACACGAAGTTGCTCAGATAGTACATACTTGAAGGTTGTGCACAAATGTCTTCACACTTTCCAGCTCATAGCGATCAACAAGCTAAGATAAAAACCTTTCTCAGTACCATTCATACACCAATTTATCCATATCTGCCTGTAATGCTCAAAAAGGTGCTTCTATTTATACAATGTACATATACATGAAAATGTGAAATTCAGATCACACAAACGATATTTCAAAATCATGTATTATATTGCAAACAAGTGAACATTTCTCATACCTCTGCTTGCAAGGACATACAAATGTAGCTGAGCTCAATCATAGGGCTCTTAAAGGGCTGATTGCAAAGTTATATTATGATAAAGTACAGTTTGCTGATTTTTGAAGATGCTTCACTACTTACATGTAGGTGTGGCATTCTTAGTGGACATGTATACGATACAACACAATATCTACAAGTCATATGGTGTTTGATTGCTTTATATGGTCATAACTTTTTTTCTTCTTGCACCATGTAGGTTTTTTTTTGTACAAAGACATCTTAATTATTTATATATGGGACAGTCCCTATGAAAATGGTAAAAATGCTCTTTTTCTTTTTGGACTTTGTAAGAGCTTTGTTAGAAATGTGCTGAATAGTTTATTATAATGCAAACACTATCCTTCTTTTGCAGGTTATGAGAAGTTTTATAAATCTCTACTAGGGACAAGGAGCACTCACATTAAAATGCACAGCCAATCATACATTCTTGTAACTTTATGGCAGGCAGCCAGATTTTCAATGTGTAAGGATCATTTTTTAGACGTTGTATAGTAATATAAAATAAAATAAAAAGAAACTTCAATAAAAAGGTTGTTGCCATTTTCCCCACCTCAATGTTAAGGCACGGATCATAGTTTTGAATGGAGAAAATGAAGCGCTCAGAGTGATGACTTTCAACACATGCCACCTAACAACCTTGTTTGTCATGCTGCTGTTTTGTATTATCATTTGTTATTGTTAACATTTAGTTGTCGTAGCAACTATGCCACATGCAATTATTTCCTTAACATACATGTAGTATTTTTACAAAACAAGTAAGTGGTCAGATTTACATGAACAATGCAAACATCAATTGTATCAGCTTGAAAGAAAGGTGGTTTTGTCAACGAATGAAGCTACAGAACGTTCTTGAACATAATTGCCATTTAATGCTGTCTGAATGCTCCCTCATGCTTGGTATACTAGTAATATGCGCTCTGATCGTGATACCCATTGCGCTTGGCATAATTTATAGTTTGCCCAAAGGTAAGGTGGTTAGGTCAGGGTAGAAGCCCGAAGGGTGCCGCCTACCATTGATGTGCAAGTAAGAACACAGCAAACATGTGTACAAGTACAGTCAATGCACAGGTGGAGTGGTGGGTGGGTAAACAATGCAGCTGGCAGCCTTAGCTTTGGACTGAGTGATTGCTGCCCACCCTACCATCCTTTATATACATGTGTGACCTGGAACCATATCAGGTGTCAATATCTTTGGGGACAGTGTGTTAGATTGGATGAGAGGATTAGTTGAGAGACTTATCCCTTTAAAGGCTTTAGGTTTGAATGGAGGCAAGGCTTTCCCTAGGCTCAGGGTTGAATGGAAGTGAGGCTTTCCCAGGGGGTACAACCCTGGGGATTTTAGCATATTGCTCGCATACCCCCAAAACAAGTTTAGTACCTAAACCAATACATATGACACAACGGATCTTCGTGGCCAAGCACACATACCCATGCAGCCTATGGGCTAGTTCCTAACTCGATTTGTAAAACAAATAGCACAAAAATGACTATGTGTGCTTTTGAACAAGCTTCAGGTGTGGACAACATACCGCATTAGCCTCTAAGCAGTCTTGTGGCTCAAGAAATTCTGTAAAGAGTTTCACAAGGTGCGGCCATGGTTGTAGAAGTTCCTTGATTTTTGTGTATACCTGCAATGTAAAGCTATTGCTAACCGTACAATGTGATGTTAAATGTAAAGGCACCTATTGATCACACAAATTGTATTATCAGCTTTAGCAACAAATAATGTTGCCTCATGACATTATTACAAAACATTGACGTTTCCCATTTCATGCAATGCATTTGTTATGGATTAAACAAACACCATACATGTATGTTATTAAACAACTATAAAACAAGGAAAGGGTCGAATAGCTTCACACTTTGGCCATCCAATGTGCTCCCACACTCTTGCCACTATTACTACAAAACTTTGTGACTAAATTCTCTTATTTAATGATTCTAACTTACATGTACATGTAGTACAACCACACGAATATAGTTAACACCCAGATGCCATTTATACTACCTCACTTCTGACAACTGAAAGCCTGCATATAATAAGCTGCATTTGCCGTTTATGTTCAACTTCAAACATTCCAATTTTGCATGGACATTGTATACTGAAAGCTAGAGTGTACATGCACAAATTTTTACCTGACTTCCGCTCCACTTCTCATTTCGTGCCCGTAGCAAAGTGTTCAGGAAGGTTTCATACACACTTTCCTTGCCTTCCAGAACTGCCTAATGAACACACATCAATAGACATTCAAATATATGTAGCTGGCTATTTACCTTCACTTCAGCAAGGTAGTGACATGCATAGCAGACAGTTGGATCAGAAGCCTAATGAGTGTTATGCAAACAAAACAAATGAATATCTATAACTACAATATATGTACATGTACCTCCAATCCAGCTGCCATCACCAAGTAACCCATAGCAGATTGTGGTGAGGAAGAGGCAGTTCTACAGCCTAGCAAGTGTGAGGCTGGAGATGCTGTCATGGCTTCAACTTGGCATTCCCTTCTAGTAATCCTTGAAGTCAGAGGTCGCTTTTCACCTGAAACATCTGATCTAAACTTTTTTGGATCTGGCTCAACTTCACCAAAGGAAATAGACAGATTACGTTTGCTACCCGGTGGAGTGACACAACTACTAGCAGAACTGGTTGGAATGCCAGTTGTTTTGGGTTTCAAAAGAATTGGCTTGGGCTTTACTAGTGTGTCCAACACCTTTGACTTCCGATGATCGTCATCCTTTTTTTTATCCTCACTTTTCTCTTTACCAACTCTTTTTTCATGGTATTTCTGGGAAAAAAAAAAAAAAGCCTTCAACAAAGTTTATCAAACTAACTGTACACCCTATTATACAAACAGCCTGAGCAAAAATGGAGTTTTGCATGGGATGCTATGATGAAAGTGTTGAATTTTAATTTTCATTACATATACATCATGTGCTGCAGTGACACAAAATGAACAGTCCTTTCAAACACCAGATCCAACCGTCATATTGCTACATGCTAACAGGTAGGTAAAAAATCACACACTGATGTACAATAATGACAAAAATAACTCTTTGTGCAGGGGATCCGATCCATTGGTGATCAGTGCACATGTTTTATACATGATGAGACATAAGCTACTATATACATCAACATAAACATATGCTTACAATAATCCAGCTTGGCAAATCTTGTGCTTTCATCTCTAAGATGTTACAAGTATTAAAAAGTGGATATACATGTATATATAATATATATATATATATATATATAAATCACCTGGCATCATCAATTTCTTGGTCCTCTTGTAGTACTAAGAGAAGAGTATTTACATATCATTGTTGCTACAGTTTGTACCTTTATCATGTTGTCTCCACTTCGTGCAGAACACTGGTTTTTGACTCGAAGTTGTAGCTACATTAATTAAGATTCTGTCAAACTTTACTCTTTCTACACAGCTCTTGCATACCTGTTTGATAGTCTTGGTTGGAAGCAGGTTTTCCTGAATCTGCTTCCAAGCTGAGGGCCCAAATCGGTCCATCCCAAGAATAAGGAGGCTGCAAATAACACAAGCAGGCTAATACATGTGGATGTACATATATGTACTTATAGACTTCAGTACATAACATTTTAAAGCTCTATAAAGAAAAGCTCACTATTCCTCTTCGGTAGTGAAGTACTTCCCAGTTGGACCTTGATTATGTAAGGGTGCTGGTAGAAGGAAAGAATGCAGAATGATTTGTCATAATGTAACAACATGAGCTATCAAACACTTTATGACTTGACTTTTCTTCCAATTTCAGTAGCGTATCCATAGAGGTTTCCGTGTTGCCCGGACAACCCCCCCCCCCCCCCCCCCCCCCAAAAAAAAAAAAAAACTCGGGTTTTTGCGAAGATTCCAGGTTGATAAATATTGAGGGGAGAAAGTCAAGTGTGAATTTTGTTCCAAACCAAATCAACCCCAGGATATTTTTCACTGCACGTCTGACACGCATCGTATACTTTTATAGCATTTGTTCTTTAATTGGTCCGCCATATTGGTGCCGGTTTACTATAGAGAATTATGGGCGTATACTTATGTAGTTCAGAGCATCATATAGATGTAGATTATTGTGAAAACTGACATTTACTTGTGCGGCCCTAGGAACAAAGCTACATAAAATCAAGCATAAGCCCATAACAACAGTACTCCGAGCACCAATATGAAGCAATTATGAATAATAATACAATTTAAACCCAGGTATCATGAAAGATCTGATCTAGCAATTAATTGTGTAAGCATTACCCATGATATGAATGAATATAAATGGTGTAGAAGAATGAATATAATTAATGTACTATTGGTGGATAAACACCTGAATTTGATGTGTTTAGATATACGAATAACTCGTCATATTGTGCACAACAAAATTCAACAATCATGATTACGTAGATGATTAATAAAGGCAGGTAGGTGAACTGTAAGAACCATTTTGTAGAGTACATTGCACATTCTTAGAAATCAAATACTTTAAAGCATAACCTAGTGAATACATGTTCGGAGGCAGCCATAGGGGATAGGGGAAGGAGGCTTAGCCTGCTCCCCAGGCTATGACGAACACTCCACTCCCTAAAACTATCTTTAATTACAGCAATGCAAAGAGATTATAGCATGTTGCCGTTGTTGGTAGCATAATTTAGCTTCTAGCAACAATCCAGAGTAAACGGTTATGAAATATGGCACCCCTTGTTTGCTTCGCCTCTCCCCTCAGTAAATGCTAGGGCCACCTCTGATTAATAATTATAATTATATATACAGTACATAATTGTCTCAATGATGATTGTTAAAGAAATAGTGACCAGCAAAATCACCCTTCTGAATTTTATTACTCTAAAAATTCTATGGTGAGCAAAATAGTATATCTTCGTAGAGGTACAAGTACAACCTTTTCCTTTCAAATTTCAAACCACATCATATCTGTGGGAATCAATTTTGGTGCTCTAATTATTTTTCATGCCGTCAGTGCAAAGATCACTTACCCAGCGGGTTAGAATTCCACATTTCACCACATAAAAGTGTTAAAAACGCGTCAAATTAAATAGAGGAGTCCTTCACCTAATGATTTTCTGTTCATTAATTTATATGTCATCCGTTATAAAGATACAGTTGAACAAACTACATGCACGTTTTCCCACTCAATTCGCACCAATGACTCAGCAAATTGCATCCTGCTCAGTGTATGGGGAGGCGGTGATTATATAATTGGCATGAATCAAGTGGGAAAACATACACAGTTTGTTCAACTGTACATGTATATCTGTAACAGATTAACATACAGAACAAATCAATAGGTAAAGGACTCGTCTATGTATATCCTGAATTTGACACATTTTTAAAATGTGGAATTCTAACCCGTTGGGTTAGTGATCTTTGCAATCACGGCATGAAAAGGAATGATAGCACCAAAATGGAAGTCCACATAGAGAGATGTATGAAATTTTGAAAGGGAAAGGTTGTACCATTATGAAGATATACTGTTGTTTTTTTTTCAACGCAGAATTTGCATAGTGATAAAATAAAATAAACACAAGGGTGATTTTGCCGGACACTGTCCCATATTTACATGTAATGCTGCATTACCAAAGCCAATGCCAGGCAGTAGCTCAGGGTAGTTCCAAAAGATTGGACTGTTCATGATAATGTCCTGCACAGCTTCAGGTACCTTAGAAGGACCACCACTAGCTGAAAGTGAGTGAAAATAACATAATACATGTATGTTTTTAAGGGTGAGAAACTTTCACGGTGGAATGAAGAAAAAAAACAAGAACTTAGATACAGAAACAATCGAAGTGATGTGTTTACAAAATCTAGCAATCCTATTTCTATTATAACATGCACATGTATATTCGTTTTTGTAACACATGTGCATGTATGTATGTTCCCATTGCAAAACCAGTGAACAGGCATATTGCAGGGTGTATGTAATACAGACAGAAGAGTCAAACATAATGCGTTAAGTAGCTAGTCCAAACAGGCATCTTCCCTCCCTTGAATTATGATTCACCATGTGTTACTGTTTATACATGTACATGTACACATAAAACGTTAATTTACATGTTTGACATGTAACTCTATACAATATGTAGAACTACATGTACGCCATTTCAAAGATATTTTAACTACAAACCTGCAACAAATTCAGTAGTACATGTATCTTCTGTAGTGGAATCCAGCTTTTCAATTAGAGATTTGGCTTCATCCAAACAAGGAATGTACCAAATAGGACTGTTTTTCCCTGCAAGTATAGCCCAAATGCACATTAATAATGCCTGGCTAGTAATTATAGGTGTGTTGTAATCATAGGGTCTTGAGCTAATAAAAAAGACACCCGCTGTAAGTCATATATACAGGCATAATATACATTGTTTCAACAAATGTTATGTACACTGTATATGTACTAGTATGCACCATAATGTACATTGTATTATACTAAGTCACCTTCTTTAGATTCTGAACACCATGTGAATATTTCCCCCTGAATGGGATAGCTCATATAAAATAAAAAATTTAAGTCCAATACAGCACTTACTAATGCCTGTGCTGCAATCTGAGATAGAAAACGCAAACTCTTTTCAAACCGTGCCAGCAAGAATGTTTGAAGCAGAAGCTGAAAGTGCTATACAGTATGAGGAATGCAGGGCATAATAATGTTTCCTGTAATTAAAGGAAAATTTACATACATTATATTTTCATACTGGATGTCCACAATCCGGTATGAGCGCAACACTTTTAAATCAGCATAACTCAGGATTGGAATTAATTAACCACTTCACACTACCACTGTTAGGGTAATACTAATACATGTATATTGTAAGTGGTAAAGTATTTGTATCAAAACACTCATAAATCAACATTGATTAATTATTTATAAGTAGCCCAGATATGAATATGAACAGAAACGAAAAATCCTTTTGTTTTGCGATAATGTTTTGTGTCACATTACACCTCCTGAGCTGGAACATATCAAGCTGGCATTCCTTCCACCATATGCATTGGTAGTCCTAGACTTCGCAAAGTCAGTAACTGTGCTGGGTGCAATTCACATGCTTCGCTGCTCCTTGTAAAGCCACAAACCATTAAAAACTTTTTTTCAAAGGCTGGCTTCTACAAACTGCAATCGGTTGATGACAGTGACTGTGAAGAAGCTGAAAATATTAGTGCAAGTAGCATTAAAGAAGTCCCAGCTCCTGAAGGAATGGATCCAGCTGTGTTCAGTGACATTGTTAACTACATGCGATGATAAAAAAGAATGCTACGGAGAACTTAGTGATGACGCATGATGAAGTATCTGAAATGGCTGGTGAAGACTGCTCGTCAGATTCTGACCTGGAGATTGTGAATCGGCACCCACCAGTACCAAACTAATAAATTTGTCTGAAGTTAATAGCAGCTTTATGTGCACAAGAACAAAGTGAACAACGCACAATCATAAAACAGGGAGAACAGTGAGTACGTGGCATGTATGGAAGTGAAGTTATGAATGAAAATGTAGGACACTCCCATAGACTGCCATTCATTAAAAATACCATTTGCACCCCAAATGCGATCCGCGGAAAAATATCTGGACATTAATGTCTATTGTCCTGAATGTCCACCCGGGGGTACAATTGGACACCCGGGTGGACAGCAAAAAAAGGTTTTGCCGTTCAGTCACGGAAGGGACCTGGCTGCATTTAATGGAACTGGCTTACATTCAGGATCAGGCCAAGATAAGTAAGGCTTAAATCCTTTCGGTACTCATAAAATGACCCGTACTAGCGGACCTATCCATTATGGAGCGTAGGTCTGCTAGAACACCTCTACCAAAAGGCTTTAAGCCTTGCTTATCTCGGCCCAATCCTGAAAAGACTTGTACTATAAGCCAGTACCGTTAAATGCCACTAGGTCCCTTCTGTGTCTGAACGGCAAAAACCTTTTTTGCTGTCCACCCGGGTATACAATTGTACCCCAGGGTGGACATTCAGGACAATAGACATTAATGTAACATGATGTCAAAGGCAAAATTGATGAAGCATTTGATTTGGTATTAAAATAGACAAGTTATAAAAACTCAAGATTTTAGTGGTCTTCTAACGTTTTCAAGTTTGATTAGTATAATAACTAGTAAAATTTTCAAATTCATTAAGATTAATAAAACTCAGAATTAGTTAGAAGTTGCTGTACATTTTTATGTAATTAGAAGATTTTTTTGTAATATCATTTTTTTAATGATAATAATACATACATAGGATATTAAATATAGAATTGATTATATCATTTTAAAAATACTTACATATGAAATATTAATTATATCATTAAAAAAATACTTACATATGAAATATTAGTAAAAGGACTAACTATTCTACTAATATAGGGAAGTCCTATCCCATCAGCCATATCCAAAACACTCCTCCATCTAACACGAGAAGATATTTGATTTTCTATTATTAATCATAGCAGCACACAATAATGTCATTAATGACCAACATTTTTTTGCTATGCATATTATTTTGTGCATATTCAAAATATTCTTAAAAGTTGCTATTGTTTAGAAACATACAGATTAAACTACAATACAGTGGTGATCATGACAGTTGGATGAAATTTTTTTACATTAATTCTATGTTTCTTTGAATTTAAAACAATAACCACATGTGATATCGAAAATCTGACTGCACAGATGCATGGGCTATACAATTTCCATCAAGTATCAAAAATATGGTACACGTATAACGTTCTACAGCTTTTGTTTTCAGTGACCCAAGGTCTTATCAACAGAGTTTTGCTATATATGTTCACTTGGGGATAATGGATCAGGATAATTATTGGGATGTAGCTTAAGCACCAACCTCTAAATGATTTGGCCGAGCTAGATTCTGAACCTGGGAAATCATTCTGGCATTTTCAAGTAGTAAATAGCTTTTAACCTTAATTCCCCAGGTCTAAGTCCTACGCGTAGGACCAATATTTGAAAATTCGAAATAGAAATGCAGGTTTTTGGCATCCATTTCTCTACTGTTGTTTGATGTGTCTATCGTGCTAAATTTACCAATTGTCAATATTTATTTAATCACACACTTGGTTACATGATGCAAAAAAAAACCGGATGTGGTTCTTAAAAATGCACTATGTGGAGAATTTAATTGTCACAGAAAAAAGTACAAAAAGTATACCTTTTTTGAATGATTTTTGAAGCTGATGTGTATGCTACTTCAGATCTTTCCAACATCACTTGTTGGTACTTGAAGTTGCTTTGCAGTTTACTGAAAATACACCTTTTAGCAATGCAGTATTGAATGTATATGACAATCTTTGAAGAACTGCAAGGAAGTATTTTCTGAATTGATAACCATTTCTACAGTAGAATGAGATTTTGGTTTGTTCTCTGTTCATATGAGTTTGCTACAAATTAATTTTAAGTTGCGTCCTACACGTAGGACGATAATCCTATGCATAGGACGACGGGGGATTAAAGTTAAAGGCTAAAAGTGTTAGGCTTTTTTTCTTTTTTTCGGAACACTCGCTTTATGCAAGCATTTAGTTGTTCTGAGCAATGATTAGTGCATAGTTTGGGTCCCTTTTTACATTGTACCAACTTGTTTTCCACCCCCTATGCGTGCTCTCTGCCATCGCTCACAGCTGAAAAGAACTGTTTTCAGCAATTATTACACAAACCTTTTGCACCTGACCCCATAACTGGACCACTTGATCTTGGGACAGGTAGAAGGTAGGCGTCATCACAGTTGTAGTAGATGCTGCAACACACAAAGCATCCTGCTTAACTGGTGTGCTAAAGCTGGTCCCCAATAATGGAGGCTGGAGGCTAACAGAGAATTAGGACATGAGTGATTCATTCACACCTCAAAATCCCCATGTAAATTTTTTATTGTTTCTAGGACAAACTAGACAGGATATAAGATGTATAATGGTTGCTTAGTAATGATTTACCACTTGTGTCGTTAATTGTTGGTTTGCAGATGCTGCTACAATGTATATGTATATATGGTAAAAGGGAGTCCCATTTTGGTACTACATGTACACCTATAATGTTCTAGGCAGCATCTGGCAAACACCACTTCAAATTCCCAAAGGTGACTGACTACCATTCATTTAGACCACAGCGTAATAAAACCTAGTTGGTCTTTATTTAATGTAGTGACCTTGTTAGGTACTCTAAGTCTTTAGTGAATAATGATGGTCAGAAGGGGACTTCATCAATATCAGAACTTACCCTGATAAGATTATATGATCCATCCACATGTTAATGCAATAAAAAGAACAATAGCCAGCAAAGGGTAATATATGATGAAGACTAAAAAGCCACCAACCTATATTTATTGGTTACATTGCTACAGTCTAAATCAGTCACATACATTATCCATGTGATTCAGCTTGGGACACTACTGTCCAGTGGTTCTAAATATCACACAGATTTCTCAGTTTTAGTTTCTAACTAATGTGTAGGTATATTATGCAGGAAGCTAGTAAGTGGTCCTGTGTACATACATGTATGGTAAGTGGAAGTAACCTGTGTATCTGCAAAGCTTGGATATTGATAGGGACATAATAACTTGCACACAGAAGGTATAGTGGCTGAAATATGATGAATACACATTTGAGTCATTTTCATGCAGTGCTACAATATGAGATAAAAGTTAAAGCTCTAACTATAAGGAGCAGTGCCTGGCCAAACAGCTTGAATAAATTTGATCATTTCTACGAAAATGCCTTTTGATGAATCTAGCAATAAACACACAATTCAATGCTCTTTTTTTTGTCCTGGGTACTTTGAGTTTTATAGGCAAGCAAAAAGAAGTGCAACCCTTGCTTTGGAATGTTTATCTGATTAAATTTCCAGTGCCTAGTACATTTATTTTAATGGTGGGCAATCAGATCTGATCTTCAGTGCATAAGAACCAGAATAGCGGAACTTTTAAAAACTCGTGAATCAGGTGAGAAAATGTTCATTCAATGTATATAACACTCACACCTGCACGGAATTTTAAACCAGCGGGTTATTAGAATTTATACACATAACAGCACAACACCAAAGTCGAAGTTACATTGAAAAATGATAGGTAATAAGTGTACAAAATTTGAAAAGAAAATGTAGTACAGCTGGAAGATACATTGTCAGTACAAGATATGAATTTTATAGTGATAAAATGTACTAGAGTGCTCAGTTTTAGCCAGACATGATACATTCACTATGATTTGATATTTTACATGTACATACAAATGTAGTAGCAACTGACCCAAGAGTTTCCAAAAGATACACACTTGTTAAGTCTACTCCATCATTGGACACCAGAAGACTTCCACCAACACCATCTTCATTCTGCAGTAAAACAATGATAAGAATATCTGCATTCACACATGTGTCATGTTAATTAAATGGTAGTATCAACAACTATGCTGCACTTATGTACAGTGTACTTCATTGGCCAGTATGAAAACGGATATGAGCATATGTTGAACTCACTGGTACATGTATGAACATTCACACAAGAATGAATGTACAACATATCCACTAGTATGAATACATACACTGTGATTGCGTACACACCATTAGTATGCACTGGTATGAATGTACAACAATGTAGATTTTACTCAAGGGCATGAATGCATACAAGAACATGTTGCTAGTATAATGTACATGTATACTCACTGGTGTCAATAATTCATCAAGCAGTTCAGCCACTTCCTTCTCTGAACAGAAAAGATAAGGACAGCATTGATATGTGGTAAATTACCCATGTTCACTAGTATGCAAATAGACAGCATGTGAATACAAATAAATTTACGTACGTGGGATGCGCACAGCCTTGTCAAAGCGAAATTCTTCCCTTTCTTCTTCCTGAAGATCAGCCAGAAAATTATATTCTGCATCATCCTGGTCATCCCCATCATCTGTTGTGTGTGATGCTGCTGGAGACTCTAGACCACATCCAGAAAAGCGTACATTGATAGCAGTATATGCATATGCAGGTCAGCACACATTGAAACATTTGATATTCAGGTCACATTTGCATGTACAGTGTACATGTTGAATTGATTTCTTAGAAAATGCAAGTAGATATCCAACAGTGGCACAATATGAAACAATGTGCACTCAATTGAACACAGTGGGTAGGGCTTATAACATTCAATATATAATCCAACTGCCATAATAGAGCTAAGCCCAATCATTAACTATCCTTTTAAAAGTTGCTCTAACTCACAAACACTCTAATAACCACCTCCTGGCTTTGTCAAAGTTGCCAACCACTGCTGCCATTGAATATCATCCTCATCAAGATCGATCACTGTTGAAGACTCAATAGTATCAGGGGGATTAAAAGATGCTTCGAAAAAGAACAATGGAGAAATCAAGTTAGCATTCACTCTCATGGTTGTACCTCTCACCTTCAAGGCTGGAGAGGGAGGTATCATGAAGAGGAAGCTTGGAGCGTGTCCTACTGGCAATCTTTTCCTCACTCTGACTTACACACAACAGCTGCAATGTAAAAACATGCTTACGTAATGGCAGGCTAACCTCTAAGGCAGAGCTCTGTTGATCACTCGATTTAGATGGACTTGAGATTGAGTCAGGAAGAGAGAAAAATGATGTTGGATTGTTTTGAGTAGTAAAGGTATGAGACTCCACACTGGGCTCTGAGGCTTCTAGGGTGGGAGAAAGCAATCATGAAGAAAGAGTATCTAAGGTTATCAATTAAGTCCAAGTAATACAAGCAACGTTACTTCACATACACAAGTAAGTGTATATTCATTGCATCTATTACTTACAACCTGCTACACTGGACCACAAGGCCATGTAACTATACTTGATTGGGGGGAAAAAAGGAGGGGGGGGGGGCTCATTAATAGATCTGAGTCATTAGTCGGTTAGATAATGATAATGATAGCCACATGACTAGGGAGAGACCAACTGATATATAGCAACACATTGTGAAGTTTCACTCCTTCCTCCCTGCAACACACACAATACCAGTAACAGCTTTAATTTATTCTGCCTTAATCAAGAAGCACACAAATTTGCATTCAACAAATGTTACATTTGCAAATAGCAATTTTCTCAACTGTAGAGGTTTGGAGTTTTGCTCCAGTCTTAACTTAAGAGTTCTCCAAAGCAATCTTCCCAGTGACCTCCACAAGCCCCCTTTTGACTGTCAAACTCAGCAGCATCGATGCTAGCTTTGACCAACTAAGTTGGACCCTACCCAACTATCTATCAGCTTGCTGTAGGTGACTATGCCTTGGGGCTTAGCCCAGGCTTGTGGCGGGGTTTGGAGTTAAGGTGTGTAACTGGCCAAGCAAAATGTTATATATAACATTGAAAAGCCCTATTAAATCAAATAGGTGGTGGCCCAACTCTGTTAAAGTATGTACTACAGTAGCAAAAATGCTCCCAACACATACATGTACAAACCTGACATTGGTACAGATTCTATCACTGTTGGTGTTGGTATGGTGGGTACTCCTTCGGCTTGCACCACTTCAGCTTGCATTGGTGTGCTAGCAAGCAAATCACCACCACCTTCCTCTTCATTGTGGTTAGTGATGGTAGTGTCTTCTTCAACCTCTGTCTCACTGACATCCTCCTCCTCATCAGCATCAGGTTCATACTCCTCGTCTGACGAGGTGTCATCAGTGAAATTCAAGTCTAAAAGTTTGCAACTTCCTTTCTATTAAAATAAACTTTTATAATGCGTGTACAACATTGCTCCACCTAGCTGATAAATAAAATAAATTGTTACAGTTACAGTAAATGATATTAACAGTAAGCCAAAGTCAAGGCTACAATAAAGGGCTACAGCTTGCATTGTATTTTTAACACCTGTGTGCACTTGCACATAAGATTAATATTGATAGGTGTGACTTAACTCTTGGTTATAAATACTGTGTGTGTACTCTATTGTGTGCTTATATTACCCTACAAGCATGAATAGCTTCATATCAAATTCAGTGTGTAAATGTATTTAAGTTCATTAAGAGCACTATCGTATAATATGATTAAACTGCCAAATGCACTGCCATGTACATAGGTGTAGGTACTGCAGTTCAACCAATTCATGAATGTCATGTAACCGTGGATAAATTGCAATTTTGGAACTTTTTAATGCATTAAGTAAGAATTTAACCAGAAATGAGCACAAAATAAGCGGATCCAAATTAGCTAACTCGCACATCATCCACACCAGAACTCTAATTTCATACCACAATAATTCGTTATACAACGTTCATTTAATTAAAAGCTCACATCTTACCTTTGATGGTGTATTCAGCACAGAACTGCTACCTATGGGAAGCTTTTAAATGAATACATGTAGTTATTGCCAGAGACATTATTCAACCACTAAAAGCTTACCACACTTCCTGGATTACTGGCAGATGCAGTAGATGCCAATGCTTGTCTCACACGAGAACGAGTCAACTTAGGTGCCTTTTTAGTAAAGGATAACATTGTAATTTATTATTTTTACTTGCAAACACACCAACATTAAATAGCTACAATAACTAGTGCATACTCTTGCCAAGGTTCCATGCATGGGCCTAACCACTATTAATCCTTCACACATGTTTCTGCACACACAATTCTGATCACTAAAAACATCAATGCAGGTCAAACTGTGCACATTAGAGAGCTTTTTTTTATCTGCAATGTTGAAGTGAAGTTTTTCCCTGATCGTATTACTTTTTAGGGCTTCAATTGTCGATTCTACCTTCGTCCTATATAAAGAATAATTGTCCTACATATATATAAAGGACTTTTTCAAAAGGATGATGTGTGTAAATCTTGCATGATTAATTTCTTTAGAATGTTGGAATACTTTTACCACAGGTAGAGCTACTTATAAATGTAGATCGATAGAGCCATTTCAAATCATCAGTTAAACATGGTCAAGCCATTTAACAATGGTGACAGAGTATCTGGAAGCTCCAAGGCACTATAAGGGAAGACAGGAGTCATCTGCGGGGCAGAAGGAAGTGGTCATAAGTGAAGAACAGCTGTTAAATGGGATGATGGGTGTGAAGGAGCTTGAAGGCTACTGACCGCGATTGGTGTGTCAGCAACAAACTGATGAGGCTGCGCAATGATGACAGTGAAATGGAAGGTAGAAACACACTATGCGGAGACCAGTGTGAATGATGATGATGAAGCTATGCCTAGTGGTGATGCTGATCTGATGCCTTTTCTTGTTGCTATAATAGATCCATTGCTATAATAGATCCATTGCTATGTCCCCATGGACAAACTTAGAAAGTGGTGGAAGGTATCGAATTCGATCAAGCTGCAAACAACAAAGATTACTATTACCCTACTCAAAATGGAGTAATGTCCAAGGAGAAAGTATGAACTAGATTACTTCCTTCTGATGCATCCGAGACAGCATTTGAGCAGTTTGCTAAAATACATAACATAATAAGTGAGAAGTTGCAGGCTAATGATAAAAGGGGGCCTTTGAACATCTACTGTTCAAAGCGTAACACAGGATCCTCACTCTGTATGTACCCCAGGTTGCTATGGAAAATGTTTTGGAATGACTCATAGAAGGTTTCGAGCTATCTTAGCAAACCTTTCTTTGTCATCACAACTTCATACATCAAATGCCTTTGACATAGCTTAAAAGTGCTATCAAAATATGCTTTACATATATATGATTTTGTTTAGTACCCACGATATCCGATTTGACCATTTGTTGAAGCTTTTGTTCAGCAAAGGTTGGCAGTAGTCACACCTGGCAAATATTTAGTAGCTGATGAGTGTATGACAGGGATTTGATGGGAAGTATTGCAACAGGCTTGCCTCATGTAACAAACTACCACACAAGCCTGAGGGTGTAAGGGCCGAACTAAAGACTCTTGCTGATGGAATGTCAGGAGCAATTTTGAGCCTTGACATAATGGAAGGGAAAAAACACCAATCTAAGAAGGGCACTATGAAGAATTATGTGCAGGATCAGCTGTGACACTAAAGCTTACACAGAAATACTTTTGTTCTGATTGTCATTGCAGACAGTGCATTTGCTTCAGTGACGACATTGGAAGCACTAAGACCTAGAGGGCTTCATTTTATGGGGATAGTTAGAACTGCCTCAAAGCATTATCCAAAAGAGTTTTTGCGCAGGAGACAGGAGAAACCCCCCTGAGTGTGGTAGCCATCTAGTTTTGGAATCAGTGTGTGGTAACAACAATAAGATGTTGATGTTTGTATTGGACTGGGCAGACAAGAAACCAAAGCACATTATTTTCAATGCTGAAACAACTTTGGCAGGGCAGAACAAGCGACACAAAAGAGAAATTAAGAAGGGATGCTTTGTCACAATAGTTTGTAAAAATGACCAAAAATTATAGAAATGATGCACTATGAATATTTCACTACTGTAGACATCCATGATCATTTCTGGCAGGATTCACTATAATTTGAACGAAAATGGCATACACATTGCTGTGGCAGAGTATTTAGTTCAATATTGCGGATTGTGATTACAGATGCCTTTCTAGCATACAGGCATGAATTGAGGCAAAAGGATGTAATAGAAAGGTCGTGGTCATCGTACCCATCACACATTTTTAATGCATTTACTCAAGAGGCTGTATGACGGCAATCTCTAGGAAACCTGAAGATGATGTTCCTACTGTTGAGGTAATACGAATAAAAACTCAGCCAGGTTTAATCATCTCTTTATCCTCCTCTATCATCAGGCTGTTGCTACTCTTTGTGCAAAGAAGCTTAGCACATTGCCAAGCTATAAGAGCACTTGGAGATCAACTAAGATGTCACTCGTGCCACCAGAAGTGTTCATATTTCTGTGACGTCTGTAGCATTGCGTCTTATTATCAGATGCTAGCTCAAAAACCATCATCAGTAATCCAAATCCTAAGTCACACTTCCAAGAACACATCGAATCGATGTCCATTTCAACAGATGGTGACTAGATTTTGTTACCGGACAATGATGTGGCAGTTCTCATGTAGACGTTGGTGTGTAATCTGTACATTTACTGTATGTAACTAAGTACATTCCACAATCTCAAGTACTGGCTTCAAAGCTGATGTCAGGAATGCAATTTTGTGTGTTTCATATACACTACACATTAAGCTCAAGAACATACAACCTGCAATTATTAAATTTTGCTACTAGATTTGCTTTGTTTATAGAGGTAAGTGTTGTACATATGTGATCCCAATGACTTGGGCAGTATTTACTAAAAACCATTTATAAACTCACCTAAGATTTTATATTTTCCAGGTTGTGTAATGATTGCACATTACCTATAAATTCTTCAAATTTAGAAAAAATATTACTGACCTCTGTGAACTGATCAAAGTGCAGTACTTCGGTGACAGTGAGATCAATGTTATTTCATCTTTTTAACAAGCACTTATAGTAGTCTGTGTTAAACTACAATTTTATTAATCTACATACTATTTGGAGTCAAAATTCAAAAGTACATGCAAAAATCATTTGAATTTTCATTCATTGATTATTGTGTCCTATTTACATCTGCCCTATATCTATGACAACAAGTGGGTAGATTAAACAATTTTTAAAAAGGATAAACGATTTTAATTCAATTTTTTGGACTTAATTTCATACCATGTTGACTGAAATTGGTGTCTGTGGGATATTATCAACCGAACTTTTATTTTTCCTGTGTTTTATTCTTAAGATAGACATTTCTAAAGTTTTCCCCTTTTTACATGCCTAGTCGACGTGCGGTTGCAAAACCAACTATCCATGTAGAAAAAAAAATCAACTTTAGAAACGGTGTATTTTAAGAAGATTTAAAAAAATAAAAGTTGTATTGGATGTCTAATATCCCATAGAAATCAATTTCAGTGGGAAAATTTAATGCAGTACCAAAAAAAGTCTTAAAAATGATTAAACTTGAAAAATTGAAGTCCTAAAGAGTAGAAAAACTTCACTTCAACCTTACAGGGTGTCCCACAATCAAAGAAAATTAATAATTACCAGCTCATTAATCAATTACTGTCACAAAAAAACTACCAGAAAGGGGGATTTAGTGGCTTTTGATTTTATTTCTTCAACTCATAAGTTAATTTTCAGTGTTGTAACTCGTTTTTTAAATATATGCATCCCAATAAAGTTTGCATTGGGGGCTCCAGGATAGGCATTTTGATCATCTCAAAATTGAAAAAAAGACAGCAATACATTTATTACAAGCAAGTATAGAGGTATCTTACATATGAGCTGAGGTCTTCAATTTCCTCTGTCCACTCCGCAGGTACCTCCCTTCCCTCCTCCTCTGCTACCTGCTTTTGAACCAAAGCTAAAACTCGCTTGTCTTTGAGCACGTGCTGTTAAATAGATGTCTCATTATGAAAGTCTGGGGACGTGGGGATCTAAATCCAGGGTTTGTTTACTCACGTGAAGAATGTTTTTGACGTTTATCACTGTAAGATTGGTTCTGCTTGCCACCTCATCCAAATTTTCATCAAGGCTGTCCGCTTCAGGAAACTCGTAGTCGATATCACTTGTGGGGTTTTCGAGCTGCCGTTCGTTAGTGTTATCGCTAGATACGTCTGCCTGTGGCGCTTTGTTCTGGGTGTCTTTAGAAGGCACTTCATCACCCTCCATACCAGTAGTACACCTACATGTAGTATTGAAAGCCTGCGTACTCGCGTGGCTTAGTGTATACGTGTTACGTCATGAAATGAAATACAGAATGGGCACGACCCGCTTAGTATCGTGCCCAGACCTCTGCATCGTAATCAAAATATAAATTGAGGAGGGTGTGGCTTCGTCAGATAATATTCCATGCAATTAGCCATAGGCATAGGCGTAGGAAGCGGGCTATAGCCCCCCCACTTTTGATATTGGGGGGGCTAAGCCCCCTCACTTTTTGGGCCCATAATTATGAATAAAATTATATTAACCGATCTGTTAACGGATTCGGCGAGAAGCAAGATCACGACGAGCAGAAAGGAGCTGATTACCTATATCTGTCCGTTTTCGGAACGGAATCGGCATTCAGTTTTTATTTTATTTTTATAGACAATTTGTGGTCCTAGGAGTTACTAAATCACCAGCGTATATACGTAGGCGTCGGTATGGCAGCGATTCTAACCCTCAATTGCATCAAACACTTACCTGATACCATGCACGATTATGATACATGTAGACTGACATATATACGGGGAAATAAAAAAGGGACCTAACGCAACAATATTGAATTTTCCAGAAACAGCCTCAAAGGTGAACGTGCGTGCAATTGAAATGTACGCGTAATTAACAATTTACAGCGCCATTTAATTTGGACAGTCGAATTTCAAGTGCATAAGAAAGGATGAAGTTGTAGAGGACCTAGGAATCTCGCATAATATGAAATAAAAATAACATGCATTAGATCCCTTTTCGCGGATATTTTCTCATATTCAGATTTATGTCATAAATTGTACAGCAAGGTTCTTTAGGGCTACTACATTGCCGCAGGCAGCAAATATGCAGCAAAGACACGTAAAAGGCTCTATATACGGCAATGCTGCACCAAGGATATTGGCAGCAGGAAATGAAAAATGCATGCAAACACCTATACATATACATGTATACTTAACTTAGCTTGTAGTCTTCTAATCTCCATCTTAACTGTTATGAAATCGTATCGTGCGTCGAAGAAATGTTTTTGGCAACCCCAATCGTGCTGTGTATATGCACACACGTACAATTATCTCTGCATTTACACTCGTATATCATTCTCAAACTATGCCATACTATATTAGTCTATGCGTATACATGTGAAAGTCTTTTATAACTACAATGAAATTGTGTAAATTTAAAGCATCGCGGAATACGGTTTGGTTACCAGTGGCGCGGCCATGGCTATTTCATGGCTTGTGGAGGGGGCCCTAATTAACCCTAAATAATAATATGATAATATTTAGTATAGCGCCTCCCTCCCATAGTCACCGGCAAACTATCGCTGGTCGATCCGTTTATAGTTTACTTCTCAACAAAAATGCGAACGAACAATGTCGCTGCTCTACACGCATCGTTGAATCCTCAATCCGATTCTCCACTGCATGGATAGCACCAACAAGTCCGAATTTTCCACATCTTGCACTGTTTGAAACTGTCTTACCGCTCAAGAGTCTCGCGGGCCATGACGTAATAAGACAGATACATGGGATAGCCTCCATGCACGTAATTATGGCAGCGTTTGGTGCCCCCGTGCTTTATATGATTTAAGCCTGCAGGTGGGACCTGGGTGCCAGGTCCCCGCAACTGACAGCTTCGTTTTACCACACCCACTTATGAATAATTATTTTCAGCCCCCCCCCCCCCCCCCCCCCCCCCCCACTTTTTGAACCGTTCCTACGCCACTGATAGATAGTTACTCATCACCAGCTGCTCACAGAAAATATATCGAAAATGCAAGTGCTCTATCGTAGCCTGCTCCTAGCCCAAACCCCCTCATAGACAAACATAAGTTCTTTCTAAGTGCTGCACAAGCTACTGTAGTTACCCAACCAAGCGTTGCATGCCATTAATGCACCTGTCACTAAAATTATTTGTACACAGTTGTCACACACTCATCATCCCGGCCATTACAATGCGCATTGCTATTAGTTTATGAGCATCATACTTTCAATGCAGACTGGTAGTATATGTAAAGAACTGACATTGTAATGGGATGATGGGTGTGTGACAACTGTGTACAAATAATTTTAGTGACAGGTGCATTAATGTGCAAGCTGGGTAACTACAGTAGCTTGTGCAGCACTTAGAAAGAACCTACATTTTTGGTATATTTTCTGCAAACAGCTGGTGATGAATGAAGTGGGGGTGTATGTGTTCTCAGTGCTGCACTATGAAAAAGGTATTGTTATACACTACTGTATATAACAGTGTGTATATAGACGTTATTGCGTATATGTGTGTATCATTAATGTCACAATACGCAGTGTTATACACCGCTAATTGATGTTATACACTAGTGTATAACAACCCTTTTTACACAGTGCTGGTTGCATGGTGTTGGATTTAACTGTCTGTTTATCACTTTGGGCGCCCAGGGCATATTACTTGCTAGTAATGTAGTTACTGTCTGTCATAAATATGATTATCTATCCATGTCTGTGAAATAATATCTAGCCGTTCAGCCTCTATGAGAAGGTAACCATCAGCCTAGTGCTGTCTTCCATTTTCTGAACACTTATTTTCTTCTGAAATTAACCACTCAAAGTACTTTACATTATTATAAGACACACCACTAGTAGCAGTCAATATTCCGATATCTTCTACATCCATATGTTGTTGCAATGGCCATCAGTGTAGGTTTCCACAACATGGATTGTAGGTCATCCAGTTTCATTGGGTCAACAAGGTAAGGATTTGCAGATAGAACAACCAAATCTGCTCGAAAGCCCACTTTCAACCTTCCAAGCTCATTCTCACAAACCAGCTGCCAAGCCGGCCCAGTAGTGTAAGCCTGAATCGCTTGGTGGACGGAAATACGGTGACTAGGTCCGTAAACTGTGGTACCGTAATCTCTGTGTGTGCGTGTAACAGCCGTTTTGATACTGGCTAATGGTTGTGGTGGTCCTGGTAAAGCAGGAGTATCTTGATGTAAAGAAACTTTGCAGCCATATTTAAAGGCAAAATCAACAGGTGCCCAATTGTCTGTGCAGTCTTTGCCAAGAATTTCTTCACTGAATGACTTTCCGTAAAAGTAGAGTTGGCTCACAAACATTGAAGGGGCAACGTCCAAGTGGGCACACTTCGCAAGCTGAGCTTCTGTTGCAAATCCCATATGTTCTATCCTGTGACGCCTGTTCCTACCTCCTAAGTCTTCATACACACTGAGGACCTGGTCAATTGCCCTGTCCCCTTGTGCATGAATTGCCACTTGCCACCCAGCATTGTGATATAGCTTGACTTGATTCAGAAGCTGATCATAGGTCCAGTTCAGAGTTCCACAATTTGGAGGTGGAGGAAAGCAAAGTTTCTCTGTCAGGTCACTGTAAAGATATGGCCTCTTCAGTGCAGCTGTACCACAATGTGGTGATCCATCAGCAAATAACTTAACACCTGCATGCCACAACCACTTGTTTTCATTGAACCTCATTAGAGGTTCTATTTTTTCTTTTGCCACAACTGTATAATAGGCAAGGCGTACAGGGACAGTAATATCTTGTAATCCTTGCAAGACAGAATCTAAATATTGGTTTCCAGATGCCAGTGACCCGCATGCATGGTCACATTCTGGAACAGAATTAAGATCAAGTTCAGTAGTGGTTGTCAGTCCAGCTCTTGCATACTCTTTAAACGTAACCCTGATTGCCTCCAGAAACTTCTCAACACCAGGCAATGGGGCATGCTGTAACAACTCATTTATAGCTGGCTCTTCCAACAACTGACCTGTGAGATCTCCGTTTTTGTCCCTCACGTATATACCACCTGGTGGATTCAGGTTGTCTTTATTAATGTTGGACGAGGAAAGCGCCGAGCTGTTTGCCCAGGCAGAATGACCATTCAGAGTGATCACCAGAATGTTTAGTTCCGCTGAAAAGTTTGTATCGAGATAGTTGGCCGACAGCTGTGGTAGGTCAGGACTCAGCAACAATTTCTACATCCCACCCTGTGAACACGCACCATCCACCTTTGCCGGCGTTGGCGATGACCTCTTTCATCTTGTCCTGAATGGCGCAATACGTGTTTAAATTATAGCCACCGACATCAGTGTATGTGGAGTTGTATAGTGCTGTGATTATGGCATGGCTATGCGCTTCTATAAAGCCGGGGAGCACGGTTTGGTTTTTCAGATCGACAACTTCGGTATCGTTCCCAATGTTCGGCAGGATATCTTTATGATCTCCTACAGCGGCAATGAGCCCGTCTTTCACTGCAAGAGCTTCTACTTTAGGGTTGGAGTCGTCCAGGGTGATGATAGTCCTCCCATGGAACACAAGGTCGTACATACCAGCCCTACTTTGTCATTTACGATCGATAATACTAGTATTGGAAGTAAGGTTATGCAGGGCCGAATAGAGGATTTTATGATATAAAGGGAGGGTGTGCACCTCCAAACCAGCAAGCAGGTCTGGGGACCCCCAGTGGGGAAACCCTACTGTGCATGTGTAGCTGTTTTTGTATTTCTTTGCACTTTGGAAATTATAACAACATGCGTTTTCATTCAATGCGTGTATATACAGCTGCATGATGTACACTGCATAGGCGGGGAGGATTTGAAGACGGCATGTACCGGTAACAAAACAGTTATAAATTACAATTTGTACGGCCCGATATAAAATGGACTGAGGTTTGCGAGACTGCAAGAAATTCTAGTAATTATTACCCATGTGTATCTATTACTAAGCAATTATGCTATGATTTGCCAATTGGGACTCAAACATTGCTTAAAAGCGGCTGGGGCCCCAGCCCTTCCACTTAAATAGTACAATTATCATTATCATATATCAGGCCACCCTTGAGCTAGCTATCCCAATTTTTATTTGCCAGGATGGCTGCTAGTCTCTCTAAAAAGTGTTGGATCTCTCTGTATAGAAGTCTATCAACTGATATGGTGACAAAGAAAAGAGGAATATTTATGAGCTACATTCTAATCTCGTTTGGCGTTATAGGTATCATTGTATATACTAAAATCAGCCGGGTGCAGTGGCGTGTACCTGTAACCGTAGTGAATCAACGGGGCTTGATCCGGCGGATGCTTTGAGGTCGGGATTCACTAGGAGTTGATGTTTCTATGTCGAGCGGGCGCCCGCATTAAGTCTGGCATCAATATGGGTTCACCGGAGGAATCCGGGCGTATCCAGGTTGCATAATGAGGATCGAACCGGCCCAGGACCGAAAGGTAGCAGGCAAAAGGTCCCGTGCTAGGCGGTAATGGGATAGTGCCTGTGAGTAGACTCAACTCCTAGCCCGACCAATATAAGTAGACCCGGATCTTTTTTTTCTTTTTCTTTTTCTACATGTACTAACCAACTTGTTTTCTTTTTCTACTCGATGTAACTTGCTTATTTCTTGCCGTTTAAATGAAATAAAAATATAAATAGACCCGGATTTTTTTTCTTTTTTTCTTTTTCTACTATATTGTCTACAGCCCTAGGGACTGATACCAATTTATTTCTGGTGTGCAACATGCAACTTTCTTCTCACACGATCACATCCACTCGCTCGGGAAGAGAGCCGCTTGTTAGAAATGTGTGTTTCCGTACCTATGTGCACTTTTTAAAAGTGCACACACGCAGGGGAGGTCTATCGAGTCATAGAACTCGGGCACTTTGCCGCATCAGAATTATACTGCTAGTAGTACTGAGGCGACAATACATTTCGTCCGCATAACAAATGATTGATCCGTATAAGAGAACCCGTACCCCTCATAAAGCCCACAGCTCCAATAGACAAACTTGAGTAAGACTGTTTCGTTGTGAGTTGCCCAGTGTACAATGTTTGTTATGGGGGAAGGGGGTCTGGGTACTCTGTAACTAGATAAGTTATGAGGCATTATGTATTTTGATGCATTGTGTTTGTAACCATACAGTACAGAATTTATCCTTCACTCTGATGAAATGCAAACAACGTAACGTGTTTAAAGTACAGAGTTAATTTATTTCATGCTTCAGCAATGATTCATACAATTAATACATTATTATATCATGCTCCATTAATCCTGTCCCCGGGAACTAACTTAGGAAGTTTGTTATATATATGTGCTTACGAGTTATGACAGCATCATAATATACGATCCTCCTTGCCATACTTCCTGGTTAAGGGGTTGGTACAAACAAATCAAAGCTCTAATGTAGCTAATACCTGTCTGCACGTAGTTCAAAACCAAATTTAAATCCAGCACAAATGGGGGAATATCCCCTGTTGTAGGCCCATGCAAAACACCAAAAACATACATGTAGGAAGGAATAGTTCACACAGATTCATCCAGTGCAAAAGTGACATCATCAGTACTAACATTGAGTCTGATTTTGCGTACTATGTCAATCTTTCCAGGTTGTAGAAGGACCAGCCTCATTGATCCCAACTGATAGGCCAACTGCATTGCCACAGCAACACTAATGCCTTCTTCACCTTTTTGGAAGAAAATATAAAAAGGTTGGTACATACAGTCTGTATGTACAGATGGCATGAAAGTTGATAACCAACTGAATTAATAATCCATCCATGTCCCTAGGGTATGGGCATTTGGACAATACTTAAATTCAGTGTGCACATAGAGGTGCCATGTAGCAAGTGAAAAGTCAATTTTGTGTTATTTGTCACAGATGTACAATTGAACAAAATCTCCTGCACAGACCACACTAAAGTTTAACTGCAAATCTATGGGAGGACGCATTTATGTGAATTAAGTAGGAAATTATGCAATTCGTTCAATTGCAGCTCCACAAAGTTCTAATTTATTACAAAGTCACCACTAGATACAAGGCTTCTTCAATGTTGTTTCTAAGGTAATTATAACTTCACAAGGACACATATATTAATTAACCTTGTACTCGAAGAATGCTATCCAACTGCTCATACACCTGCAAGTTGGGAGAGAGTGTGAGAGAGGAGAGAGGAAAGGAGGGAATGGAGGGAGCAGAAATTTCATACATTTTTGAAGGATGACTCTTCAACTCCAGTTCTTCTAAACTCAGCAACCACTGATTTTAAGAAGTACTTCTCATAAGAAGAGCACAACCTGACGAGATGTGTAACATTAGATCATTACCGCACTGATGTGGTACATTCTATTTGTCCAATTACAATGCACCACACACTATTGCTTCTGGCAGTTACTTTCCATGGCCCAGCCTGTACTGTTGGCATATTTCAATATTTGCTTCATGACCCCAATGAATACCATAAGGCAATTTAGGGATGGAGTTGTACTCAATCTGACTACTTCAGGATTTCATCTAAAAAAGATGGGCTTCACCTCCACTCCCTCCAATTTTGGAATAACATAGTGAAATCAATGCAATCTTGAATCCCAGACATAGTGTGATACACATTACATCAATTAGCAGGAAGTCCAAACCGAACATTTCCCTTAAAGGATTCAAATCCTGTACAAAACTTTGCTACATCAGCACATGTACACTGTAACTAGTCTAAACCTTGAGTTATGAGAAAACCTTTTTTTAACCCACCACCCTAACTTGATACACTCCACCCATCACCATAAATCAATACACTCCATAAATCGATACACTCACCCATCACCCTAAATCGATACACTCCACCCATCACCCTAAATCGATACACTCCACCCATCACCCTAAATCGATACACTCCACCCATCCCCCTAAATCGATACACTCCACCCATCCCCCTAAATCGATACACTCCACCCATCCCCCTAAATCGATACACTCCACCCATCACCCTAAATCGATACACTCCACCCATCACCCTAAATCGATACACTCCACCCATCACCCTAAATCGATACACTCCACCCATCACTCTAAATATACACCACCCTAAAACCCCACCCATCACCCTAAATCGATACACTCCACCCATCACCCTAAATCGATATACTCCACCCATCACCCTAAATCGATACACTCCACCCACTGTATCTACCCAACCAATCCCAACTTGCATGCAACAGACGCCTCACTTCATTGCCATAATCTTTGGTGATGAAAACATTTCCTGAAGTGCTCCACTCACATGAACCATTCCAATCATTCCCCTCCTCTCTTCAGCTTGGGCCAATTCAGTTGCACGCAAACAGATGTCCAAAGCTCTACGTGCATCGCCCGAAACAGCAGCCACTTTTCTGGCTACAAACTGAATGGCATCAGGTTCAAACACCCCCAGGTCTTGGACACGTGATGAAATAATTTCTTGCAATTGTTGAAAGGTGTACGGTTGAAATGCCAACCTGGTCAAGCCCTAGAAGAGGTCAAACATTCGTCTCATGTGACACGTAATACCCTATGCTTCTGGGACCAATGCATTTTGAATTGTATAGAAATAATAATACTGGTGTTCAATGTCCACACTATGCTAATTAATGCATTTGTTGCAGAGCCTTTGTTGCTTGAAATAATTATACACAAAGGTCTGCAAGTATCCTGCTGCCTTAAGGTGTGCAGTGTAAATATATGCAATGCACTCAATACTCCATTACATGGACATTGCAAACAACTGTGGCCATAATTGGAGTTTGAATATTTATTATTATGGTTATGTGAGATAGTGTGGATTGTGAAGGCTGCATTTACATGCAGCTATGTTTGGCCAGAACAACACATTGCTGTACATGTATATAGCCAAATCATTCATAGGTGCGCTGTGTTGCTTAGCGCTAACCTTTTCTCCCACTTGTATTCTTGCTCTCACAGAATGAATGTAAAACCATTAATTATCCTGTATCTTTGTACATATGTGTCACTCAGATATTACCATGTGAATACATAACACCAGATGCTATGAGAGGTAGATTTGTGGCTGTGTGTAATACGCAGAGATAATGTGTGCAACCCACAAAGTGTCCCCCCACTAATGAGCACTCTACCAACTATTATAACACTCGGGACAACTCCATATAACTAGTGTAAATACAATATCTAAGTATAGACAAAACTTGGGTTACACATACATAAAGTGTGCTTTTTCCAAGATTGTATGCTAGTTATGTGGACTGTTATAGTTTGCACACATGTAGTTGACTCGTGGTGGAATAATATGTGATGATAAATGGATCAACATTGCCACAACTCACAAGTCTGCTAGAGATCTTATTCATCATGACTCTCTCAGGAAAATCCATTGTGTTTGCTATTGCTAAAATAATCAGCTGAGCATTAGGTTTGGTTGGCCAATCAAACAGATGATACAGAACTTGCTGCTTCTGAGTCCACAGAAGGTCCAACTAAATGAAACAGGAAATGAATGGGAATGACCTATACACATATAATGTAGTTCCAGACCAGTTACAGTACTTGGGTCATACCTCATCCACAAGAAGTACTGTGCTCCACTCTTTCCCAGCATTGCTGAAATACTTCTCCAAAAGTGAGACAGCATGCTCCACAGTTGCATCTTGATCGGTCAGTTGCTAAGTGTACATGCATGCATGTTTGCAGAGTGATGTACACAAAATTGTACACGCAAAAATACCTTCAGAATAGAAACATAGGCTTGCTTGGGGTCAGTAAGTTTGAATCCATTGATTTCAACAAACTTGAATTCTGGGATTTCTCCATCTTGTACTGCTTGCTGAAGCTGAGCTATCACCTGCCTGACAGTGGCAGTCTTCCCAGTACCAGGCACTCCAGATATGTACATGCATCTGAGTAAGAAAATAAAAATAAGAAACAATGTGCATTCATGTATTATGTGAACTTACCCTCCTGTTTGGCTGTGAATTCTGCACTCAACAAAGGTAAGAACATTGGTAAACTCATTCTCACGACAGGGTAGGGATTGCAGGCTGGAAGACACATGCAACCTACAAGATACAGGTAAAAACAACTCATTAAATCATGCCACTATTGCAAAATTCACAGTGGCACACTGCAGAAAACACACAAACTGGAAAACAAAAACATGAAGGGTTTGTGTACCAATTGTTGCTACGTCTAAGGAGAGGAAGCTTACCAAACCAATATAACTTGTTATCCATGGCCATTTCTACCAGCAATCCTCTCAAGCTGAATGCTAGTTGTACTTGTGTGCTTTACATGTTATTATTTTAGTCAATATCAATTAACCAACCACAGCTGTAGGTTATAAACACATATCAAATAACCTGCTAATGTAAATCGAAGTGTAACAACTCAAGTACCTTTCCTTAGCAGCAGCCAAGTCATCAGTTACAGTCCTCCCTGTTACCAGGTGTTTCTTCTTGGGTAAGCAAAGCTGCAGGTCTTTCACTTTGGGAGCACCCTTGTTGGTTCTACGTTGTGTTGAGAGGGGGGCAGCAGGAGGACGCTTCTTGCAACCTTTTGTTGCTGGGTTCTGTTTTCAATCATGATTACAACACTTATGTAAGTTATAGCTACATTTACATGGCAACCCTAATACTGTATTGTATGTCCTCCCCCTAAATATTGATCCTAGATACTACCAGTCAGGTTATATAGCTCATCATTCTGGCTACCCATGTTGGTTACGTTAATTATTTAAAATTTGGTTACTTGTTAATCACCCGGTATTTTTTCAAAATAAATATATAACTAGTTTCATTCGTCATAACCTCCTGCCACACAACTGCATGGGTAGTTTTAGCCACGGTCATTTGTACTAGGAGCACATGTTCACAAATACAGTACTAGTACACATGCAAGATTTCAGTCATCTGGTAGCTATAACCTATATATGCAATGCAATGGGAACGCCTCAATGCGTGCGCGCCCTAGTGTTTGAGATACCTGGCGTCGAGTGGAAGGCTTTCTCAATCTTTTTGCAGTATGGTCAGATTCATCCGATTCGTAGTCGTAGACATCCATTCTCAAAATTAATTTCAACGTTTCTCGTGCCCAGGCTACTGCTGCGCTAAAATAATTAGATCCCTAGCTATAACAATAACCAAAAACTGGGTCAAGATGATCTCGAAAGTGCTAAGACATACACGCACCATATGTACCAGTTAGTGCACACAATCAAAGTTAACACATAACATACACGTTACAAATTCCTTGTTTGTTTTTTGAACTCCTTTCCTTTCAAATGACATTTCCACAAAACTGAATTAAGACAGATTTTTAATATGATTTTAAAACTAGACATTGGAATTCTCATACCGGGCTAAGCCCAAATGCCACTCCCACCCGAGACCGTGCAAACATAAATGCCATGATTTTGGACTCCAACTTTACATGTATATGTATGTTGCACTGGGGTCAAATTCTAGTAGACGCTACCAAGTACACATACATGTACATGTATCATGCATGACGTAAGTTTTGGTTAGCAATGGCACTTCATGTCCCATGGGGGCTGCTGCTGCTGTGCAATGATATCAGTGAAATCTTGAAAGTGCAAAGACAAATGCACACGTACAAGTCCACACAGCACTAGAAAAGAACCAACAAACCAAATCATTCTAACAATATGAAACAGAACTATACAAAAAGAATATCACATTCGAGTCCTTTTCTTAATATTCTTGTTGTTTGAACAGACAGGAAGCTTTACATCTTCTCAATATAATTGTTCGGAAAGACTCCTTCCTTTCCTTTCAAACGACCTTTCCACCAACCTGTAGGGTCTGAATACAAGATTCACATAATTGAATGCATGAAAGGTCTACATGTATATGACCAGGGCACAAACTTCACTAGTGAAGTTGTGATGTAAAATCTGCCCCCCCCCCCCCCCCTCCCCCCAATGTACACACAACATCTGCACAACAACCTGAGTCTACATACATGTACATGTATGGAGTGTTTCCTATTGCTCACCACTAACAAGAGGGAACATAAATGGAACGTGAAGTACATGTAGGTGTTGGAACATTACAGTGGCCTCTATCATGCCATCAAAATACTGTATGCCCGAAGAGTTACATACATATACATTACATGTAACCTCATACGCATGCAAGCATGCATATAAAAATGTCCACACCATTCCAAGGTGTAATATATTTATCTTTCCAGTAGTCTCGCACGACTATGCTGATATGCAGCATAATACAGTATATCTACCTTCCGATAAGATTTCAATTATATCTCCTTCCTTGAATTGAAGTTCATCTGCATCTGATGCTTCATAATCGTACAGCGCCTTGCAAAGGGGGAGCTGGGGTTTGGGTGCAGGGGGCGGCTTCTTGCGCTGTGCTGGTGGCGGACGCACACTGAAACAAATTGGAGAAATAAATGTTAGAATTTTTTAGGGCTAATGTCAAATCATGAGACAACATTAATTTGGTCTCCTTCCACAACTTTATCCTTATATTCTACAACCTTACAGTACTCCTCCAACCTTAAGAACCTTCCTGGTCCTATAAACAATTTCACCCTTCTCCTCACCCTCCTCCTTCAGGAGTTTTCATGAACTCTGCTTTGGAGTAGTCACCCACACTCTCTCTCTTTGCCTTCCCTCGTGCCCCAGTTGGGTTGAGCTGGGGCTGTTTATTTTTGCCTAGTGAACCTTCTCTACGATCCATAGAACTTTCTTTCGTAGCCTGCAAATGTTTGTCAAACACGCCAAATGCAACAGCTGAATTAGAAACTTAAAAAACACAAGATAAATTACACTACATTACAGTGGACCAGCACAAGGCATGTACCATACATGTAACTACACGTACATGCAAGGAACGGTACCCTAACCTGTAACTGAAATTCAAATAAACTTTGGTGAAAAAGTCTGATATATGTAAGAATACATGAGCAGCCACCTAGTAACACACATGAAGTACCTGCATACATGTACACATATGTAGGGTAGACAGTACACATATAGATGTAGTGTACTGTCTTAGCCTGTCTACATTATCAATTCAAACTCACCATGATTTTGGCTGTGCTTGCTTTTGAAGTCTGCGCATTATTTACAGACAGACTAGCTGGTTTGGTTTGAATAGCAGGTTTGCCCTGCTTTGCACCGGTTCCTGGCTTGCCCTTGTCAGCTGCTGCACGCTGATGTGAAGGTTCTACAGCACAAGGGTTATACGCTCAACACTGTAAGCTTACATACATTACAGTGCACAACATCTTAATCTGTATTAAAACAAGACAATTTAATGTAATGATACATGTTGATGTGTGTTGTATATGTACATTGTACATGTACAATTGTAATGTTTCAATTGATATTCTATAGTTCCAGTTCTTGTGCATAATGATTACACATTATTAAATGTTATTATAAGTGTTAAGTAACATTAATTCACTTTGATTGCATTACTATTGTCCCCTAGGATACATAAAAGTTAACTTACTGGTACTTGCAGGCAGTCCTGATCCAATAGACACTTGCAGAGTCTTCCCTGATACCTTCATCACTGCAGCTTCACCCTGCCCTTGGCTGAACTGGAGAATACGAGTTCCACCTCCACCAAAACCTTCCTTCTTTACAGTGAAAGTGATGCTGTGGTGTTCAAAATTACATACACGTACACCATGACAACATTTATATTTGACTTCATTCAACAGTACTGAGAAGTTAAAGCAATGGACAGAGCTTTTTGCATGTCATGGATACGACTTTGCTGATTACACAGAACATCATTCATGTATCAATGGACGCAAACAGCGATAGACAAGCTAATACAAAGCAGCACACTAAAGAAAAAACAGCCCACAGGTACATGTATCTGTGCAGGCACTTGAGATATACACGTACATGTACATAAAGTACGTACACATGTACATGTACATGTATGTGTGCAAGCACAGATGCAATCTTAAGAATTAGAAATAAAATATTAGGACTGACCTTTTGCCAAAGCTGACAACAAGAGTTTTCCTTGTCTGAGCAGTGTACTTTTCTGCAAGAAGTGTCAGAAACTCTGTCTTGAACACAGATTCAAATACTGTGTCATATTCATTGTTCACATGTAGCACCACGAAGTCATCCTGGTAGGGACTATAAAATAACAAAGTGGTATAATGTATAAACCCACCAATATATATGTACATTGTACATGTAACATAATGCATTTTTCAAGAATACTATCTCTAAACCCACAGTGATGAGAATTCTAAATGGGCTGGCTGTAGCTAGTACAATGACAATAATGAGTTACTACATAAAACACTAATCCTAAACCTAACCAAAACACTAAGCACAAATAGACCAGGAGTTTCATTCAGTTCTACAGTACATGTAAAAGTTCAGGGCTAGGGACTACAAGTGAGGTTTTAATCCAGCTGTTACACAGAATACATGTAACAACACCATGTCACTGCCCTAGCAACATTATGTTTGTGGATGTTTGACCATACATGTACATGTATATATATATGCGTTGCAGCTGCTTATTATACCTTTCTGAAATACAGGAACACAATTTTACTAAGGACCAATGTTTATAGTAAGAAATGCACATATAGCTGACCCAACTATCATATCATTGACCATGGATGCATGCATAAGTGTTGTGGGTACAACTCCTTTTAAAAAGCCCGTTCACGATTTGTTAAGCATAAGGATCCTGTTCATTGGAACTAAAATATAGTCCGGAAACTTTCAAAACACGAAATTAATGGTTTTTGAATTGACAGCAACAAAGCTACATGTACACTACACTCCTGTTATACACGTGTGGTTCACATTTAAAAAAAGCCACAAATCCTATATGCTCCACAAGCAGGACATACAGGTTATATTAATATCACATATATTTAATACAGAGTATACAATTATAGCACATAACTACAATATTCAGCTCTATGGTGGAGGAGCTGTCCTAGAGAGGATAGCTGTAGCATTGGCACAGCATACAGGTATTAATAAAGAAGAACAATATATTTTTACATGTACATGTACATGCATACATGTATGCCCCCTTAGACTACATAGCATTCACCTTAGAGAGACAGATGACACTGCCTCGACAGCAACCTGTCGTTTCATTTGTTCAACCATCTGTCCTTTGTTGGGGCCTTTCTTGATCTGCATAGTATTGTGTAATAGACAGGTTGGTTAGCAACATACATTTACAAATGGTTCCCTCACCTTTTCTCGACCAATGAAGTAGATGTGAGTGGAAGAGAGAAGCAGGTCCCTTTTTGTACCCTGAAAGGTAACAAATTATTATGTGCATGCACACACTGCACACACAGAATGTGTACTGTACATGGCAAGGTACTGACACCCATGAGATACATGTACAACTGTACTTTGTGATTTGCTTTTCATAATGGCATCACAGATCTTGATATCAATACATGCCATTTAATGTGCGTGTACACATGAACTTGGTAACTTGTCCCATTCTTTCAACACATGGAAAGCATAAAATTACTATAGTTGGTGGGTAAATTTTTTTTTGTCTAACTCCAGTGCTAGTACGACAACACACAGACAACTCCACATACATTTCCCTTCAGGTTTATGCTTTGAGCAATAATTGGTGCATATATTTAAATCTGCAGGCATGTTGAGCTCTTGGCTTGACATAGTAACAATATATACAACATAACATGTACATGTACATGTAGTAGTGCAAAAAGTGGCCTTGAACAGTAAGTATTGCTTGAATCATAAACCGTAAAAATAGTGACTGCCACTTTTTGCTTGGATAGGACTTGTTGATGTACATGTAATTTGACACATAAAAATCATTACTGGTACTGGAGTTATGACAATGCTTTACACTGTACCAAGTTAATACATGTACATGTACATGTATCAAACTATCAATACACCCAGCAGAGTGATTATAAGCACACGGCATAGTACTGAAATATGCACAAAGAGTGGTCCCTCACTTTGAACCTTCTATCATACTTTGTGACAGTTTGTGCAAAGTCAATCCGTTCTCTCTTGCCTGCAGAGTTAGATGCACATGTAAGCTTACATGTAATGTGCCACCACATCCCATAGCAGGGCTCATGTCAACTACATGTAAGAACTAACCAACTAGTGCTTTCAGTGCCGGGTTATCAGCAAAACCAAGGTAATCGCCAACAAAGTTTCGATTTATGGTCAACTTTCTTCTCTCCTTCTTATTGATCAAAATGTCTGATGCTACATGTAGGTGGAATAAAACATGTAAATTAGAAGGGGCAGGTACATGTATAATGTTCCGCTTTTAATGTTCATTCCCGTTCCACAATGAGCATACCTTTCTGCTTGAGTTCAAAGTAGTAGCGGTCGGCTTTGTACCTCTTCCAAGCCTTCTGAATCTTGCGAGCAAACCCATCATACTTTCTTTCTCTAAGTTCTTCCAACAGGAACAACTACAGAAGGTGTACATGTAACTTGCAATGCATACTGCTACATAAGATACAAAAGAACATGATATAAGATATATGTAAATTCATTTTTCTGGCACAAAATCACGACAAATCACGATTGTGCTCCTTCATACTTGTGAATGCTCCCCCAAAACCTTCGTGAATTCGAAATGGCCGTATGACTTTTACATACATGTAATTTATTCATCGTTACTTGTAGCCAGCCCCACAGGCCAGCTTCCATCCCCTTTCTTCACATGCTTAGATTGACAAGAGCCATTCATTATACAGCATCATTTCACACAACTTGCAACAACACCAGTCAACCAGATAATTCACAAGTATAAATGTTATACGTGTACTGTACAGTCTATACACGTATATTAGTGGTGGGATAAATGTACATGTATAATGCACATGTAAATCGATGCCACATGATTTTGAAATTAAAATGATGCATCATAATTCAGTGACAAAAATACCTACAGGTCCTGTAATAGTAGGGTTAGCAATAGAAAGAGGGGGGTGGGGGGGGGGGGGGGGGGGGGGGGGGGGTGGGTGGGTGGACAAGATCATTTGTATACACATATAACACACTGTATGTATTTGATAAATAGCATTTTGTGTTCATCTTGACATGTTCCTCTGTACATGTACGTGCATTTTATTTCGCCACAATTGTGTACGATAATGACTGAGATGAGCTGTTAATTAACCTTGTTTTAAATCAAGCACAGACGTATATTCGTATAAACAATATATTTGTATAAATAGGGTGTATACAGTACATGTAGCAGAGTAGCTGAGGCTCAAGCCTGCTGCACCACCAGCGAATGGAAGCAAGTGATACCTGCAGCTACATGTATGGTAGTCACAATGGAATGCACATGTATATATACATGTGCACACACTATACTATAAGTATACACATGGTGTGTGTGGTTTTAGTTACATGCATCTACATTGTACTTGTACAAGCAATGGGAATATGAATACAGTATGATATACAGTACAGGGTCTCTTACGATCAAGGGACAATGGTGTAGACTGCCCATGTTATTGCATGACCAGCGCATACTACATGTACATGTATTTCCCACCCCCATCCAATTTATGATTCAAAAGCTCCAATCGGTTGGGCAAGATTTAGGCTACCCAGCAAAGACAATGACTTAAATTTAGCGGCACAAATCAGTGAAGCAGGTCTATACTCATGATGACATCACTAACCCAGTGGCCAGTTAGCAAACACTGGCCCAAATGAGCGAGAGTGGTGGAGCATACACATGTAAATGGCGGCACAAACCGTTCTATTTGTAACAAGCACAACTTTGTGCTGGGTGCTGCCCAAGCATGAGCATGAGGGACGCAGCATAAGGCGAGGCTTGGTGTCAACTGAAGCATGCTTGGAAGGTAACAAATAGGCATTCATTAAATAACCCAATCATAATATATATATTGTTATTAAAGGTCAAATTTTTATTTTGCTTGAACTCGTGCCTGATTGGTGTCTTTCCAACTCAGGTGCTTTCATCTCAAAGCTAATTCTCCTGCTTAACCCAAATTTTGTTTCTGAGTGAGAATTTTCAGATCGGTATGTTACTCCTTGGTTGTGGAGTAGTGTGTGTGTATGTGTGTGTGTGTGTGTGTGTGTGTGTGTGTGTGTGTGTGTGTGTGTGTGTGTGTGTGCATGGAAATAGAGGCTATTTCTAGAGTGGAGAGAAAGCATACATGTACCATTCAGTTGTGTGAGGACAAACGCATGAAGTGACCTTAGAAGCTTACATGTACATGAGGCAGAATATAAGTGCTATATGTACGTCCTTTTGTTCTAATTACTGGATGAATCGGATACTTTACTACTACATGTATGCGGTTCAAAACAAGTCAATTACAGGTTAGCACGATACCCAGATATTGAGTGTACATGAATTATGTGGTCCACTAAAAAACAACCAGCTACATGTACATGTATTTTTAAAACTTATTTTTGTGCTCACTTACAAGCAACTTTTAGCACCCCGTGCAGTACTAAATGCTGAAGTAAGAGGATGCTTGCATGCGTCCATACACAAATATATATTTTTACACATACAGGAGGTAACTGCACTTGTACATGTATACATGTATAGGGAATGACATAGAGTAGGAGGCCTCATGTGTCATTCTGCAGGTAGTACTGGCCACCTACAGTCGTCAGGGTTCCATTGGGGGTGGGGGTGGGGCACTTGCCCCCCCCCCCCCCCCCTCCCCTTGATCTTTCATACATGTAAATGAAATATTTGTACATACTTACAAAGCAATCCTATATGTACCTTTTCTATTCCATATACAAAATTGTAACAAATCTTCATTGCATTAAAAAATGTGTAATGTGTTTGTGAACCACACAATCAACTATTGTAGACTGAACCAAATATAAACATGGCGTTACCTATTTCAATACATACATGTGCTGTATTTTTAATAATGGTCTGGACCATCAAACATTTTCCTCAATCCCCAATGGGAGTGCCCCTCCCCCACCAATTCCCTTTTCACATAGCAAAAAAGTTTCCATGCTTCCCATTTCCACCTATTCAAGCAATCCCTTCCCATCAGCCTTATATAATCCCAGGAAGACTTATTTTCAGTCTCAGCCGTATTTACAATGGACTAAGCATTAAAAATAATAATAATCATCCCCTTTAAAAAAAGTACCAACTGAACATTTGCCCCCTTCCTTTATGTTTTCTCTCTCGATGAAAATCTGCCGCTAGTACCAACTAAGAATGGCGAGAAGTTCCTGAATACCATTATTTGTATGTGTAGACCTGCAGTATGACCTCATACTATTATATTATTAAATGGAACCTTGGAAACAAAGAAACTGTACATGTAGGTGAGTTGTTCCATACACACAAGTGCACAGGTGCACATGCAGACAATCTACATACACATTCACACGTTGCTCAACAAAGCACCGAACAAGGAAGCATACACAATTGAGAAGTGCATAATGTGTACATAAACTTAGGGCGGCTGCATGCAAAGTTGTGCAAACCATTCCTCTGCTATTAGCAACAAAAAGCCCACTAGACTCCCCTTCTATTGCTAAGAATACAAAGTGCAGCATGAAATAATTACATCTAAGTTAAATGCACAGTACACAGGGTATCTATACAAACCACACACACACACACACACACACACACACACACACACACACACACACACACACACACACACACCACACCACACCACACCACACAGTACATACTGATTCAGGGGTCTTTATGAACAGCTTTGTCTTCCCCATTTGCCACTGATCTGCTTCCATATTGACAGTTTTCAAGAGATGCTTGATTCCATCCTGGGTGCTGCCCTTCCAATGAGGATAAGTCTCTGGGGTCAGAATCGAATACCTGAAGTGCAAGGAAGCAGTTAGAAAACATACTACCGTACATAAGCAGTGCTCCACAACAGCATGTAGCAAATCAGGACACGTTTTGATTTTCCTTCTTTGAATTCCCCCAAACAAGCTTGTGAATGCCGTGATTGAAAAGCAAAAAGTCACATGTATCTGTCCATATACTGTAGCTGGGTGATTAAACCAAAACCGTTTATCTCCTAAGCAGCCTATTCCATACATGATGTGTATGTGCAGTTGCAACACACTCCAAAGCTCTCTTGCAGCATGTATAGAAAGCTTCTGCTACATTACACGCACGCACATGTACACACACACAGGGGTTATGCGGAAACACTACAACAGACACATTAGGAACTTACTGCTGAATTTGTTTAAACACCTACCTCCGTAGAAACTTTTCAAATTCCCTTCTATATGCAAAGCCTGCTCTGCGCACTCGAATGTTCTCCTTCAAACCAAGGTACTCAACTTGATGGGCACACCTGCAAAAGCAAACAAAACAAACTGCTTTATACATTACACATACATAAAAACGTACACTGTAACTCCAGATAACATGTACATGTACACGTACATGTAGCATGCATGCATCATACAGCTGTTACATGCCCCATGTTTTATATTCTCGTTCTGTGAAGTATGCTTTGACCTCACTATACTGTACATGTACATGTACGTGTGTATGTGCCCATACATCTAATTCTTAATTAAAAGGCAATGAACAAGGTACATCTACTTGTACATTGCACAAGCATTAGTGCAGAATTACAACATGTACTGCATACATGTAAATGTACATTGTTGTACATGTATATGCTAATGCCAGTACACATGTAAACATAACAGACAACAATTAAACTGCAGGCTGACCTGTCATTCTCCCAGTCATGTGCTTTCTTGGATTCATTGGGCTTAATACAACGGATGTAGTGCGGTGTGCATTTCATCAGCCTGCCAACAAGATCATTGGCTTGAGTCTGAAACAACAGAAAGGAAGTTTGGTGCTAAGCTTGTGTATGTACATGCAGTAGCTACATACACGAACGTGTATGTGCACTACCTACATGTACAAGTATATCAACTGGATTGCATGCATATGCCATTAATGACAACAAATGTTACAACTGTAACCCCAAATGTACACACAAATACAGCAAACAAGCAGGAGGGTGGTGGTCCCTTTCCTCTTTATAACTGATATTGCCCCCCCCCCCCCCCCCACACACACACACAATGCAAATGCAATTTACATGACATGTACACACTGATAAAAGCATGGGGTGTGGGGGTATCAGGTTACCACAGTAGAGTAGTTACAAGCTACATGTATACTGACATTATAAACAAGCTTCCTTACCCTGATTTTGCTGCCTGCAGTTGTGGGCCTGCTCCTTGTTGCAGCACTGGTATCATCGGGGAAAAGGTCCTGTATGAACTTGCTAAGCAACAAAGAAGGAAACGTTTGTTTACAATGACAACCATTACGTACGTGCATCCCCATTTTAGTATCCAAAATAAGGTGTTGTTTCTACTTGCCATGTACTGCCTTGCATCAGTTCGATGCAATCTTTAAATAGAACATCCCTGTTCTTTTCACAGAAACCTTCAGCATCATATGTGACCTGTGGACAACATACATGTGCACTGAACTGCAACGATCCCACTGTGATGCACTCCCCTGAACAGAACTGTACTACTTGTTATGAACGTACACTCATGAATCATGTACATTCACAAATCATCTTACAGTTGATTAATCAGTTGATGCACTGTTATGTGCCACATGTACACATGTACATGTAGCTGGCCATGTACATGTAGCTGGCCATGTACATGTAGCTGGCCATGTACATGTAGCTGGCCATGTACATGTAGCTGGCCATGTACATGTAGCTGGCCATGTACATGTAGCTGGCCATGTACATGTAGCTGGCCATGTACATGTAGCTGGCCATGTACATGTAGCTGGCCATGTACATGTAGCTGGCCATGTACATGTAGCTGGCCATGTACATGTAGCTGGCCATTTACATGTACATGCATGTGCTCACAATAACAGCTAAAAGACAAGCCTGCAGTAACAACAACACTTAATTTGAAATCTCGAGGCTGACAGGCATGCCCATTTGTCATGCAGGGTTTCAGTACAACAGTAGCCATACTCCCTTCAGTTATGTATGGAATACACATATGGCAGTTTTACATGTAACTCAAAAGACTTCTAAACACACACACACACACACACACACACACACACACACACACACACACACACACACACACACACACACACACACACACACACACACACACACACACACACACACACACACACACACACACACACACACACACACGCAAATATACCCACTCTCCTGTGTAACTGGATATCAGTAATGTATTCCAACCATAACAGATGGTAAACAGACACCTGACACCTTCTTACTCCCAATACCCTTCCCCAATAGGCACCTTGAAATTAAATGATGCTGCATCAAGGGGAAATGTTTGTGACAGAGATGTGTCTTGCTGTACATACATGCACATGGAAGAGTTGGGGAGGAAAAGGGGAAACCAATACCACACCCATGGATCATTTCAGGTTTGACAATATGGTAGCTAGGCTCAAGTACACCTACATGTACATGTACACAGTGTAGGTTATAATGTGCATAAACAACGACCACTCACAGCCTCATGCATTACAGCAGTTAAATGTAATCTACCAACTCAGTTATACAACACTGACATTAAATTATAACATGTACATTCTTCTGCATCTTGGACATCCCATTATACACATGTGCAAGCATCTTATATGTACATGTATGTACACGTACATGTACCCTGTACACACACACTTGCAGCAGATACCTTTCCAGCGTAGTGGGTAATTGTGAAACCTGCTGCAAATCCCACGTAGTATTCTCGTCCGGGCAAATCAACTTGTCCTAGTTTCTACGCAATAATAAAGACAAATAAAACTTCCTGACATTGGCGTTGAAGGAAACAAATCATACACACTTGCAAGGTCTTCCCAATAATTACACGCTACCACTAAGGGGGTGTTGGCAATCATGTTGCCAACCAGCAATGTGTACATCCCATGCCACTTCGCCTAGCACAGCAAAACGATAAGCATCAAAACCCTCCTCCACATCCACTATGAGTAGATACTATACATGTACATGTACATGTAGGTATCAAAACTCTCCTCCACATCCACTATGTTACATGTACATGCTCTACATGCTCAGCACAGAGGAACCTCAAGGGTACTGATAATCGAAGCGACCACATTTCAGAGGTGAGAGGGGTCCCACTTACAGAGATGACATAAGTTATACCCAATCTCTTGCTTTTGTTTACATTGTTATATGAACAGCTACAGCTTGCACAAGGCGAGTTAAAATCATGCTTTTAAATTGAATAAGTACACAACATGCATACGCGGTACACCTGCAGACACAAGGGCAGTATATGTGTGTATGTCATGGAATTTTGCACCATGTACAAGTACATGCACATCTATGGAGCCTAAAGGTCACCTCTCCATGTAAAGATACAGTGTACACATACACAAACAAAACCTACACACATGCATTCCTAGTGGCAGAGGCCAAAAGGACACTAGCGCACCTCCAGAAGCTTGACGTCAGCTCCTTCTGACTGCCCATGCAACTGAGAGCAGATATCATCAAGAATGCTCATGATTCCAGGAGGTCGCTGCCAAAAAAAGAGTGGCCATTTACATGTACATGTACACAATACATGTACATGTACAACACATACATGTACATGCATAAGCTGGTTAATTTAGCACAAAAGTATAATGGTGTGAAGAACCATCTACATGTACATGTGTACCTGTACATGTGTACATGTGTACATGTGTACATGTATATCCTGTAAACAATGATTAATAGTAGCTATCAGCATTAGCAGGGAGATGTTCAAGCAGTTACATACAGGTAGTGATTGTGGCTGTCAAAAACAGGAGACTTGGTGGCGTTGGCTTGAATAGCCAGACAGATTTGATGTACAATGAATGGTCATGGCACCTTAGAAGCCAATGAGGTGTACCCATCACACCGAAGACTTACATATTTTATAATATTTAGGTTGTAAATATACGGGAAATGGGAAATACGTATGGGAATGTTGTACTGTATACATGTACGCATACAACAAATGATAAAAACATGAGCCACGAGAAATGTTGCCCCTTGTCCTACCTTGCACTCAATCATTTCACAGACAATCTTGTTGTTGAAATATTCGATAGGGGTCCATTTGATGCCCTCCATTACATACTCCTCCTGCTCTGCCTTCAGGGTTAGTTCGATGAAGATCTGTTGCAACTTCTCATTCACAAAGTTTATACAGAATTGTTCAAAACCATTTTTCTAAGTGGGAAGCAAATCAGGCCTGTTAAATGCAGTACTTGTTTTTCTCGCAAATTTCACAATGTTCTTGCTAAATGTAAACACATTTGCATTTTCACTCGTACACTGAATATTCAGTACAGTGAAAACAGAACATTGGGCTCTAGACCAGTTACAAGAAATTAACACAGCTGGTCATAATCAATTGTTCTTAATAATGCACAACATAATTCTTAATAACATTGTTCTTAACAATATACGTAACAGCTGCTAATGCATGCATGCCAACAGAAGCACAATACTGTTGAAGAAATACACATGTACAATGTACATGTGTTCATAATCACAAGACGCTACTTTGGCTGAAAATCATTGCCGAGTCAAAATATCCCAACCAGCACTTAATGAACGTGTGCAAGCACCTACAAAATCAATACATGTGTACATGCAAAATGAATTCCTCATAACACAAGTGCACTTGTGTATGTCAAATAAAACAGTACAAGTACCTATACACATACGGAGTGTAAAAACATGTGCACGCCCTAAGAAGTAAGCTGATATTGCATCCATCATATGACACACCCTGCACACAGCTGTTTTTGCAAAGCTAAAAAAACTTCTTTGCAAAGATGGGCACACGTACGCATGCCAGCATATTCACACATGTACATGTCCATACCAACTGCATGCTGGGAAAACTTTACCTGGAATATTTCAAACCCGTAGATGTCCAACACTCCTATGTTTAGCTCCTCTGTGTCCTTCTGCATGGCAGCATTAATGGTCTGGGGAGAAGGACATATCACTACTAACAAAGCAGACACTTCTTACCATCTTACCATCTCCTACACACAGGTACACACATACATGTACACTGCACATACACACACACACACACACACACACACACACACACACACACACACACACACACACACACACACACACACACACACACACACACACACACACACACACACACACACACACACACACACACACACACACATTTATACACGATCAGTTACATGTACATGAAGTAAAAGTGTACCAGCAGCCAATAGTTAATATTGAGCTTATTCAATGTTAATTGCGGGCTCTGGTATATCACTGTACCAGAGCCCACACCACCTTCCTACTATCTGCTTTTGAAATGAGTATTCAAGAGTGTGTGGTGTAAATATTCAATCCATGTTTATTATTCATAGAAAAATCATTACATTTTCGAAATCTAGGTAAGCGCTTATGAATCTTACTATATGAAAAATCAAATACTTTTCTTGTGCATGTAAGGTAAACTGCCAAATTAGAACGGGTTGGCTTTATTGGGGGAGGGTCCAAAGTGGTAGAAGACTAGAGGTAGGGGTTTGAACCTCAGTACACAAAGAGGAATGAGGTTCAAACCCCTACCCCCCCCCCCCCCCCCCCGTTCCTTCACATGAATAAACGTTTATCACTGTATACATGTAATAAGGTAAATAAACCACATTAACATTTAACAATCCAATGGCCCTCACCTGCACAAGCCAGTCAAATAGCCTGGAATAAAGTGCCTTAGCTAGTGCATCTCTAGTGTACGAAGCTTGCTCAACATTCAGTTTCATCTGAATGGACTCCTTTTTGCCACCCCACTGGCTATCCATAACGCGGCCTGTGAGCTTGTCCTTGAGGGCCTCAGCATCCACACCCAACAGGTAGCCAGGAAACTGGAGGACTACAGGGTAGTTGTTCTACTGTCATATCATGAATATTCAGAAGTCCGCACCCCCACACTAAGTCATGTCACAACCATAAGCTCATGTTCATAGTACATGTTAAACTATCATCAATCACAACTGGCTAATTATTTTTTATGTACATGTGTAGGTGAAAATGCATGGATTGTGTACATGTATCTACATGTACATGTATACATACATGTATATGTTATTTTACAGGAAAAACAAGCAGACCACAAGCATACTGATTGGGTTACATGAATAAGGTTTCTCACCACAAAGTACATGTGTACAAAACACAAGAGAGTGTGCAGAGGGAAGTGGTAGTGGGGGAAGGGACGTGTGGAGGCGGGGGAAGGGAGATGTGGAGAAGTGGTAGTGGGGGTAGGGAGAAAATGATGTGGAAGAGGGAAGGATAGTGTGCTTAGGAGGTAGTGAGGGAGAGGGAAGAGCGGAAAAGTCTTGGAGGAGAAAACGGCATGGAGGGAAAGGGGGAAGGTGTAATAGAAGATGCATGCAAACACAAGAGATGAATCCATACAACTCACATCCATCATCTTCAGGCACTGCATAATTGCCCTGTTCTGCAAAGGAGATATTCCCTACATGCAGGATGCCAGCCACAATATTCAGTATATTGTTCTGTGTATCTTGATCAATGCCCATCACACTCATAGCATGCTACATATAAAGAAGAGCATATGCATTGAAGGAATTTACTGTTAAGTGTAGTGTAGGATTTCTCCTTTAATTCACACTAAAATGCATGCATGTAACATTTTTTACCCTTGTTTCTGAAAACTCTTTCTTGTCATCTGTCCCCTCTACTGTGTAAGTCCCACTTTGGTTCAGGTACCAGTAATAATCCACATTGGCAATGCCCAGACTCTCTAAGAATACAAATAGAAAAACATAATTACGCACATACATATGAATATACAGTGCATATGCAGCTACATCTATATGCATACGCCATAGCCCTTCTCCAAGCAAAGAACAGTTTTATACAGTAAGAAGACCAGAAGTGTGGGTCATTGCAAATACGTCTCGTGACAGCGCAATGTGCAGTGTACCATGTACATATATACCCTGTATGCATGTGCACATGCTTGTACCTTTCATCTCAGCATCAGCGCCGCTGACAAGTTGATAAAAGATATGAAAACTTCTCTCTCCTTCTCCTTGACTAACCACCCTGGACTGTTATGATGGAGATCCATAGTTATGCACAAGAAATGTGTGTGCACACGATGAGCGCGTGCTTTAACTGTGCCCATCTATTATATTTGTATATGTACATGTATTTATGTATATAATGTATATAACTATAAAATGCAATAAAAATGTCCCTGCATACATATGTATGTCGAGTACTACATGTACAATTATGAAGCATTTTATGTACATTGTGCATCCTGTGAATGTTATGCATTCATGAGCTGTGAGTGTGTCGTGTGACTGTGCATATAAGCGTGAACACAGGCAAGAATGCAAAGCAAAAGTGTATCATTCAAACTACATGTATAGTACATGGCAACAAACCTTCTCCAATAGAAAATTTGATATCTTGCCACCATCAGGCTGCCCACCTCTGGAGAACTGAATTTCAAAGTACTTTCCCTACAAGAGAAGATGGGAACTGAAATGTAAATGTACACATATCTATATGTACACACACACGTACAGATGAATGCACACATCTGCACACACGTGTACATACATGTATGTACATTCTTCACACTCGTAGCATGCACATGCATATGTACACACATATATACATGTACATGTGTACACACATGTACATGTACATGTGTGTACACACACACCTATGTACGTGTGTACACACTGATGAAAAATGCACTTCAGCACAGAAACATGTACATGTACATGTACATACGTACTACATGCATGACTATACACCTGTACAACACTGGGTCTCATAGAAGGCACTTACAAATCTGCTGGAGTTGTTGTTACGAACAGTTTTTGCATTTCCAAATGCCTCCAACAGTGGATTCGACTCCAGAATGACGTCCTTCACCCTCTGTGTAAAGTAAAACATGCACAATGACACATACATGTGAAACTACGCGTGTGTTTGCATCTGCCAAAGGTTTCACCAATTCATCAACTGCCAATGGCTTCACTATGGGTATCTCTAACAATGCCACAGAGTGTATTAGTCAAACCACAGCAACAGTTGCAATAAAAGGCACCCATGGTCCTCCTACCCAATCATAGTACTAGTGTACATACATGTACATGTACATGTACACACACAGTTTTAATGACTACAAGTGCTGTACATGTACATCATACACACGTGTGATATGTGTACACACAGAATATGTGAGATCATCGCAAAGATTTTTCCCTACAGAGCAGCAATGCCCTTGTGTTCAAACACTTCCTAGTAGAGGGTCCAACTCCCCCAAATTGAAGGTTTTCATGTACTGGTACATGTACAATGTACATGGCAATGCCCTCACGAATGAACTCGATCAAATGATCTTTTAAAGCCTAACCTGGCATCATTACATTAGGTAACAAACCTGGACAGCTGTAGATCCTCCTCCAGACACCTTGGCAATGTACTGCATGATGTACTTTGCATTCACTGTCTTTCCTGCCCCGCTTTCCCCACTGCATAAATAAAGTCACTTATTATTCAACTGATGATAATGATTACTACATGTATATTTGGAATAGTCCCTGTATACTATGCTTCAAGCCAACACGAATAAATAAACTTTGCTGCAAAAATTGACAATGCTACAAGTACAACATTTCCAAGTAGGGAAGTTCTAAGAAATACTACAAAGATGCTCTCACCAGCTGGTACATACGACAGTGTACCATGGCATCAGACTAAACTCATACACATGTACATGTACATCCACATCACAAATAGAGGTCCGGTTAGACACTTTCAATACCCTGAATAAACATGTACATGTAGCCAATAGATAATACTACAATTCATTTGAGATGCTTTATCTGATACTATGGAAACTCTCCTGGGCCTTTAATGATGGTACTGACTTATCAATTACATGCCTAGGTAAATTGATATGTAACAACTCTTAGATCAGCACAAGATTTCATTCACAAGGCTACAACATGAACACTGTACTTGGCATGTGCTGTAAACCATAAAGTAACCCAGTACAATCACATCAAATTGATGTCTTGTTGCATACACTGGTGTACATACATGTACACATAAAAATAACAAGCCAACAATTGATACACAGTTGCCTACTTGCATGCCATGTACATGTACAGGTGAACAAGTGTGAAAATTCTGCAGTGCTACTTTCAAGAGTCGTATTAAAAAGACACATTTCTGGTGCAGAACTGATTCTTGCAATTTGCCAATACCAGTAATTCAGCAATGCCACTCCATGTACATGTCAAGCTACATGTATTCAATACACTAACTTGGCAAGATTTCATGAAATATATGCATTGGTGTTTAACTGCCATTCATATGAATATCAAGCATTCATATCAAGTGTGTTTTGCCAAAGAAGGACAAAATCATTAATCAGTTGACAGCTCAATTATGGGTGTGGTCATAGCCAAAACTGATTGGAATGTTCATGCACTGCCAGGTACTGTGGTGAGCACCTGCATACATGTCCACATGTGACCACATGTAGTACTGAACACACCCTGGCAATGCCAGGCAGCTTGAAGGTTACACAGTCCCCTGATCCCATTTCCAATGTACAGTGCTGTATCTGGAGATGTACTATTATAGTACATACATTGTACATGTGGTAACAGAGCTACTGTAAGTGTAAATGCACATGTATAGATAACTGGTTATGCAATAAAGAAGCAAAATAGTGTGCAACCTCTGTCCAACAGGCACTACCAAAACTCATGAGAACGGAAGGAAGTGATGGTGAGGGTACATTTGGGGAGGGTACATATATAAAGGAGAGGGAAGGGGTATAAAGAAGAGATGAGCTTTTCATGCACATACATGCACCACCAAACTTCATGATGACAGATATGTACATAGCACACACACACAAACACACACACAAGTACATGTACATTAAAGTAAACAATACCCCTGCCAGTCCAGTCCTTATAGTACTATAGGCAAATGCAACTTTTTGCAGTTTTTATTAGTGCCCACCTTATAATAACACACTGATTTTCGTTCTCTATTAACATGTTCCTGTACATGTTGTCAGCAAGGGCATAGATGTGTGGAGGGTTCTCGTAAGAAGCCTGAAGCAAGAGTTAGATACATGTATACAGTGCAAATACTGTACACAATATAAATGTGGCCACACACACACGCACACAAACAGTGCCAACATGAGGGACTCACTGCACATTGGTACATCTCCATTTCCTTCTCTGTGAAATAAGGCATCTGCTTGAAGGGATTCACTGATATCAGCACTGGCCCAATGTATGTCTAAATCTACAGTTCAGAACTCAAACATTGAAAACTTTGCAAGCATGCCAAGTATTAAACACACAAGTAGCTCTGTGCAACTACATGTAACCACCATATAAGACCACCAGCATTCCCATCTGTTTACCCATGTTCTGCTCGAAATTACTACATGAAGCAGTTACCTAGAGACTAATGCAAATAGTAAGAAATTAGGCTGCTGTTCGACACCATCTTGGTACAATAGCTTTAGCTGATGTCACTTCCTTTCACCATTGACAGCAGCACTCCATTCATTTTTCTTTTTAAATTGACATGAGCAAATGGACTCCCGATTTAACTCTGGGGTGTGCATGGGATCACATGCTGTCCATATGCAGCTCTAGTGCTCGTACAAAGCACCAATCACACCAACTGTACTGAAAAAGATACATAAATCAGGTCATCGAGGTATCTCTTCTTGAGGTTCTCAACAATGGCAGACTCTTGGATCTTCACCAAGAGGACCATGTCCTCCACCCCGCTGGCCTTCTTATTCCTGCTCTGCCAGTGGTAGGCCTGTTAATAAATACAACGGCATTCATTGTACGTCCATTCTGCACGTTATAAACCAGAGATAATCTCTGACTAAACGCTGTTATACACACGAGGATGAACAAGAACAAGTGGGCAGTGTATGCGTGAAAGTGCATGTACAGCGGCACAAAACCACGCAGGCCTACATGTACACTGTATGCCTGCATAAAAATACATTAAAGTCACCGCGTTGCATGGGTTATATTCAAGTGCATGTATTCCCAACAAGAAAACTCACCATACTAGCACCCTAGCATCACAAACACACACGAACACCGAAGCTGGTTCACAACACTGCGTCCGGTAGCTTTCGGGTTAGCCTGCATACCGTAATGCTCTAATTATTCTCAGTATTAAAACCACGCCTCTTACAGATTGTAATATTGTACAAATCTGCATGATAGATATAGATACGCATATATCTTTAGACTTTATCTCTGAACCAGGACCCTAGATACAAGTTCAATGCCCGACTCTATGTCCAAAAAATGTTAGCAAAAGCCACACAAGCCTTTGCCCGGCCATACTGACCCCATGACAGAGGCAATTACATATAGAGTAAGCAACTGCTTGTACTGTTATACGTGGGTAACTTACTTGATGGGCATAACTCAAGAACAATGCTAGACCAGTTTGTCCACATAGCTTGATTGCACATATTACATGTGTGTGTTTCATCAGATAATATCTATATATTATCTCTATTATGCCATGTAAAAATTATTATTAAAAAAATTATTTGTATGTACACAACATTATTTCTGTGACAGGGGGGGGGGGGGGGGTGCACCGGGGGCACGTGCCCCCCCCCTTCCGGACGACTCATTAAATATTCATTTAATATTCATGAGTGTATTTTGCGTACCGCGTGCGATTATAACCGCACGAAACAGTGCCGTGGTTAGCTACAGCGCTGATACATGTACAATGTACTGACAGGGGCGGATCTAGGGGGGGGGGGGGGGCATGTAACCCCCCCCCCCCCCCCCCCCCCCCATTCAATAATCCCACTATATTCGTTCTTCAATAATCTGAGTGTTTTCAAGCGCACACTGATAGCGGAGCGATCTGATCGGCCATGTACAGCGTTTGTAGCGCATATCGTTATTCATACCTAACCGGGTGTTGGTTGATTGATGCCTGCCACATGTAGGTCCCTATTTTGCTATTTATGACTCAAATGAAGCATTATGGCTATGATAACAATGTGCGATAGGTTCGACGCACATGGCAGCATTTTTCGCAACACGTTTAGGCCCGAAACTATTTGCTCATCTAACAGCACGGTGCAAATACTTTTTCTAGATCGATCTTGTAGACTGTTGTAGTGCAATTTTCAATTGTACATATAAATAAAAGCACTAAAACTAGCATAGTTTTAATGCTTTAATACTTAGATAGTATCAAAAGCTTCCGCGCTTCGCGCGGGAGGGGGCATATCCCCCTCCCGCACCCACCCCCTTCTGGGGATCCACGCCCACTTTTTATAACTTTTTTTAACCGTGCCCCCCCCCTTAAAAAATTCCTGTATCCGCCCTTGCAAGGTCATGTTCAACCTGCCGTAAATGTCCACCAAGATGGAACGTTTGGGAGAGGACATACTGATAGAAAGGTGGGATGCCAACCCAGAAAAAGTGAGACGAGCCTCCTTACCCCAATCGCAAAAGGTCTCCACAGCTAAGGGAATGTATGTCCACCCCAGTTTTGGACCATTAGTGAGTATCTTGTGGGTCTCTGCAGCCGCAAATGCTGCACCAGACATTCTGCTAGAATCCCTCAATATGGTTGGGCAGAGTGGCAATGTTATTGTTACATCCAAGGGCGGATCCAGGAATATTGAAAGGGGGGGGCTAGGAAGGGGGTCAGAGCCCCCGGAAAAAAATTTGAGCATTGAATTCCTGATTTCGATACATTTTTTCACACCTTTGAACGGTAAGTTGCCCTTTGCTTAAACGGCCAGAGGCAGCCCCAGCATCTATCGAGGGGAGGGGCAAACACACGAGGGGCGCCAAAAGGGGCGTGGCTTACGATACTTCTGATGTGCGCGTAACCGTTTGACTCTGGATTGTTGCTAATAAATGCATGCGAGCGAGTGCTAGAAGCTAAATTATGCTCCGCATTAGGGATTGGAGGTGGGGGGAGAGGGGCGCCATAGCCTGGGGGGGGGGGGGGGGGGGGGGGGGCTAAGGCCCCCTGGGCGCCCCCTCCGGCCGCCTATGAACGCTCATGATCAGCTAAAACAGTGTCCCCAGCATCACACCTAAATTTTAGCAGGTCTGTGTCTTCAAGGTACTTTACATTCTCATTGATGTTGACAGCAATTCGTGATTCGCGCTAGTGATTGGATCCACCGCTTTGTGTGGCGTGGGTTGTGGTTTAGCTATGAAATCTCGTCGTCATTAATTGAGATTTCGTCACGTGTTGACTCGTTTTCACAAGTACGAAGATCGAGGCGCTTCGGGAGCCTGAAGGGGCGTGGTACAAAATAAAAAAAGGGGCGTGTTCTAAGGGAAAGGGGGGGGGGGCTATAGCCCCCTCAGCACCCCCCCCCCTGGATCCGCCTCTGACATCAAATGCTGCAGGTGTCCCACACAGCATCATGCACATCTGCAGGTCTGGAGTGGCTGTAATCTCTGGTAAGACCATAGCCACCATCTCACTGCAGTCTGGAATTAATTGAACTCCTTGTATAGGCCTAAGCCCATGGAAGGCACCACTGACGTACAGCCATGAAGCTACATGAGGGGCTGAAACAGACAGAATTTTGGCTTTGTTTGCTGGGCCGGGGAGGATGCTTCCAACAAAGATTTGAACTAATCCTCATCAATCTTGCTGGACAGCTCTCTCTCTGAGGAGTAGGAGAAGCGAGGGCAGACTAAGCCGCGATTGTGTGCCTGATGAGGAACAATGAGGCAATGAAGGCGGCAGCAACATGGCAAGAGAGAGAGAGAGGGCGAAGGTCTATCAATACATAAAAGGATTTAATTCACTGTACCAATCGCTATTTAGTACGATTGCGCTGTCCGCATCATTCGTAGTAGCTGGCCTCATACTGTGGAAAATTACTCAGCCGCCCACTATATTACATGCAGGGCCTATAGGCGTTGCCGTTTTTTTTAGCACGTACGTAGACTCCTTATTTGGATAGATGGTAAGGGGATTTACGTTACGTCACCGTCAGTCGAGCAGAGTTTGCACAAATACTAGACCAAAGTGGTAACATACAGCTTAGTCTGAAAGATGAGTGATGCGGTGATCGAAAGGGGCATCATATCTGGTAGAATGCCAGGGGGAAAAGATGTAAGTACTAGTATTGTTTACAGGTGCCTGCCGATATGTATTGAAACACGCGTTTATTGTCGCTGCGCTAATCCGGGGCAGCACGATAAAATTGTTTATCTCAACACGGCACAGCAAGCTGCGGTGGACTTCATAAATGGAGTGGGCTCTGAGTCCGCTTCTGCTCACCTAAATGGGTTGTGCAGCTTATATAGTATAGTCGCTATTGTTTATGGATATCCAATAATATGTGTATGATGTGCGCGGCACTTGTTTGGGTCTCGTAATACTAATTGATGTATGTTTCTGTTATGTTCCAGTGGTCATTGTTTTTCCTCGAATTGACGTCCACACACTTGCACATTTTTGAAGGTCACGAGCAATCGTCCCTGTCAAGAAAGGTTTGCTCATTTAGTGAATTTGTACAGGGGGGTTAGAAATAATAGTCGAATATTGGGTGTAGCATTCATGTTCAGTTTAGTTAACCCGACCCTAACTATTTTAGTATTTGTTATGCATTTTTTTTTAAGTGCAAGCATGCAATGTCATTTACACACCTTGTGTACTTTTTGCTTAAACACATATACAACATGCTACTTTTAGTGAATGCATCATATCCTTTTTGGTTGGTATCGTCAGTGTGTTGATTATACGTCTGTACATTCTCAGCATCTCAGAAGTGTAGAAATTAGAGGCAATGTAGAAGTGGGTGAAAAAAAAGCTAACAAAAAGAACATCTTCAAGTTCTACTTGTCAAATGCTGATGGACAGTATGTTTTTCAGGTAAATAAAGAGGATATAAGTTATCTGGTGGTGTGTGATTTATGTGAAAATAAACTGTAAATATAATCTAAAACAATAACAGATCATGTAAAGTATGTTGGCAGTACATTGGAGATGAGTTTATGATGCTTCTGTAAGTGTTTTACTAAACGCTTCCTGCTTTTGTTATGAAATAATACCCAGTGGTATTAAAAAAATGATGTCATTAAAAATGATGCTTTCATGTTTCAAGCAGATAACACTGTGTTCTTTTGAGAAGATATCCTTTTTCACTGCATTGCTTCTTTGAACTTCCATTTTGCTGGGAAGGGCAGTGAGGGGGGGTGTGAGTGTACATGTATGGTAGGCAGGCTCAAGCAATGAATGATCACTAGTGTTTCAGGCATCATAAACGTGAAAGCTGTGTTTGCCTACTTGTATATGGATGTCTAATAGGGTAGTTTGTTAACCTAGAGACTCAAAGCCGCTTACATACATGTATGTAGTACAGTATGGTTTAATAGCACAACTTCAGTATGTAGACGCTGGTATTTTGCAGCAGAGTGCAGTTGTACACACAAGGAGTATAGCCACAACTAATGTAAATGAAACATGTCAAGTATGGCCACAACTAATTGAAACAGAACTATAGCTGTGGGTTGTAACTGCTGTAAGTTTCTTATATTGTGTTGCACATTAAAATGTCTACATGTAAAGTAGTCACTTATCTAGCCACCTGCCCTAGCCATTCATGGGATACCTCTAAATCTAAGTCGTTGGCTGATCTCTATGGTTGCCTCAGTGATGCACGTATTAGAGCTAATGCTTGTGCCATCCTCACTCATTCAGACTTCCACCTTGTGCAGCAGGTGGATGAATTTTGTGTGTAATTGTATTGCGTGCGCATGCAATGTATGTGTACATTCATAAATCTATGGATGTGAATGGAACAAGCAGACAGCAATGTTTTCTTTCTTCATAAATGGCTCTTTCTGCAGTGTGGTTCAGAAAATGAACGGGATAAGTGGATCAATAAAATCTTAAAAGTGAAAAATGTAAGTAATTGCAATGCTAAATTAACTCAATTGAGCAAAAGAAATAGACACAGTGTGACCCTTATTAATTGAGATTTTATGCCCAATCACCAGTTGTGCACAAGTAATTTGCACTACCAGATGTAACCTAGGGAGATGCTTTGTATGTTTTCTATTTTTACATACATATGTACATGCTTGGTACTCATCCATAACTCATACACACACTCACATACACACACACATTCACACACACATGACACAATCAATGCATACATTTTGCATCCCCTCAATACACGTCTAATTTCAGCAATCAGCTGCACTTCCAAAAACACTAGCTGGATATGGCCAAGGGAAACGCGTAATACAGCCGCGCTTACAGACACCAACAGCTGGTAGTTATTCTCGTGATTCTAGAAGCAGTGTGTCGTCTACTGATAGTGGGTTGGGGCCTAGTACAGATGGAGAAATTTCAAGATCTCAGTTTGTGGCTGTTGGAACAAAGCAGTCCTTGAGTACGCCATCAAGTGCAGACGGCAGTGTCGAGCATACCAAATCATCAAAAAGCCACAGTGATGGTGGATGCTTTTCAGAACGCATTTCTCCAGGAAGTTCGAATGGTCACGAAAATTTCGATAACTATTCCTGGTTCTGGGACACCATGAGCCGTGCAGATACAGAGAAAAAGCTTCAGACGGAAGGGAAAGTGGGGAATTTTGTTGTGAGAGTTAATGCTGAAGGGAGATATGTGATGAGTGTATGGTAAGTGTTAGCCTGTGTGATGATGTATGTGATCAGTGCATTTATGTATTTAGGAGGGCAGATGCTGTCCATCATTACAAGATTTTACAAAGCGGCAACATGTGGAAGTTTGAAAGAGCTGTAAGTGCTTTGTTCAGTCCCACTCATGTTTAGTTAACATACACATGTCACTATGTGCCCCATCATGTTGCTGTGTTGTGTGCTGAAGGCCATTCCAGCAGAGGGTACCACACTTGTTGACCTTTTGGATACATATATGAAAACATCCATTGATAAGTCAGTGGTTCCATTTGGAGATGGTTTGCACCTTGTCTACGATGAGCCTTGGAATCCACCAGGTTGGCATTTGCATTTGAGGGCAGGGTAAAATACTTACAACTACATGTATATGTTCACTGTTTAAAGAAGTTACATACATTTATTTTTTGTGAGGGGGGGAGGGGGGAGGAGGTTTTCTTTTGTTTTCTGAAGAGGGGGTTGTGTAAGCTTATTCATCTGCAGGGAATGTGCCTTCCATTATATACAGTACACCTACCCCCCTCATATAAACCTTGGGAAAATATGCCCTATTCATAGCGATATTAGGCTAGGGTTTTGTGTTTCTAGTGATCGCCTAAGCCAACTGCTAATGAGATTTAATTCGTGATGGAATCCTTTCACAAAGTGAATCTCTTAGCCATGGTTTGAGGTGAGCTAGGAACACAAAACCATAGCCTAATATCACTATGAATAGGGCATATTTACCCATTATTTACTTTACCCTTATATCAACCCCCATGGTATGCAGGGGTTGATATGAGGGTAGGGGCACTGTAGTTGGTAATCTCAAGAGATTGGATTTACCTTAGTATGAGATTTAATCAAACAAATGTAGTTTAGAGGTAAGATTTGAGGGCCGAAACAAAATACAGTTCACCTACCCCTATATCAACCTACCCTCATATCAACCTTGGGAAAATATGCCCTGCCCTATTCATAGCGATTTTAGGCTAGGGTTTTGTGTTTCTAGCAATCGCCTAAGCCAACTGCTAATGAGATTTAATTCATGATAGAATCCTTTCACAAAGTGAATCTCTTAGCAGTGGTCTGAGGTGATCACTAGGAACACAAAACCCTAGCCTAATATCACTATGAATAGGGCATATTTACCCATTATTTACTTTACCCTTATATCAACCCCCCCCCCCCCCCCCCCCCCCCCCCCCCCCCCCCCCCCCCCCCCCGTGGTATGCATGGGTTGATATGAGGGTAGGGACACTGTATTGTGCAAACTTGCAATGATGAATTGGATAAATTCATAGCTGTAATCTCTTGTTTAACCTTGTTTACCCAACCATTGCCCACAAATCTACATCTATAGGAATTTAAATTTGTATATTACATTTTTTTCTGTCTAGAAATGCTTTTTAAAATGACGTGCACTGGTAAATGAACATGTTGTATTATCTTAGTACTTAGCCTCCTACAGTAACAACCCATATAGTTTCCTGACAAAAATGTGCCATTATAACAAAACAACCTTAATTAACATACGAGTTAGCTAATTATTAATCAGTACATACCACATTATGGGACAGATTCCAGTGCTGACAATCACTTTTGTGGTACTTTTTCAAAATTTCCAGGATAAGCAAATGAAAAGTAATGCTTGCATTGAAATGTATTATTTGATGCATGATGATGAACTGTACTGTTCACAGAAATTTGAAAAACTACCACTTGTAAATGGCCGTACTGTTAACTGCTACAGGGGTGTGCTTTTATGCATATACATATACCTTCTGGTCCCTACCGAACATACGCTATGACTGTTTGGTGGTCTATCATGACATTATTGATTGAATCAATTTGTATTGCTAATGTTATACTTCATTGAAAGATATAATTGCAATAGACTCTAAATTGTATCTTATCAGATCTAGAAGGAGAAGCCTTTTGGTAGGAATTTAGGAATAAGTCTCTTCTTGTCAGAGCATATGTTTTCACCACATTGTAGGTATCTGCTTGTTCTACTATCCTAATGCTCTCAGGGTGTAATTGAGTCTATGGTATTTCGGTAGTAATAAGACCTACATGTAATTAATTATATTCACAACATTTCAAATCGTACATTCACTGACATGTGTGACTTTTTTGCAATTGTACATGTGACAGTTCTTATCTGTTATTGAAATTAACTATCACATTTAACTATCACATTTATTGACCTTGCATGTACATGTACTCTTGCTGTACGAATTTATGAAAATATGCCCAATACTTTACAGGTTTAAACAAAGTGGCATTGATTTCCATTTTTTTGTTTAGTTAACGAACATGCCATTATACACTTAAATTTCTTTTCCTTAGAGGTTGACATGAATCAGTTGAGTGAGCGTTTGAGAGAAGAATTTACCAAAAGCACCTCTTTGGAGAGCAGCATGTCACGTACTGACCCGAGTCAAAAGAACCCATCACCTGCTACCACCGCTAAGCCAAAGAAGACTGCGATGTTACCAGCAGTAAAACAATCTTCAGCCTCACCACAGCGTTGCCCCTCATCAAAGGAAGAATCAAGGGCAACTGCTAAGAGTCCAACCCAAATATCTGACTCTGCAAGTAAATTAAATTCCTCAATACAACAGTTGATAATTAGTTCAAAACCTGTTGTCAAACCTAAGCCATCAATCCCCCCCACAGCAACAGTTCTTCCAGATCAGGATGAAGGAGGGGTGTACCAGAATTGGTCGGTTCCATCCCCACCTGCTGAAGAGCTTAGTAGCAGCTATGAAAACTGGACTGCAGGAGAGCAGTCTCCAAGTGATGTATTTGCACAGGAAGACTCAGAGCAGATATATCAAAATACAATTCAAAGGCCCACATTTGCCCCACCGCAAGTAACACAAAAACCCCAAGTATCGCAAAGACCTGTGAGCAAAAGATAAGACTTGTACTAAACGTTTCGCTAAGTTGCACTTTTAATAAACATTTTGTGTTGTACAATTAGTGTGCTGTATGTCTATGTGTGTATTTGACATGAATTTGCTGACAGATGGAGTGTATAATATATATAACTTGCAAACATGGAAGCATTAAAAAATGCGAACTTATAATTAAGTTAACATTTAGTACACACTTAATTATTCATATAATTCCATGCTTCAGTCCCTGAAAAATTTCCATGTTTTCATGAGCACTATAGAGCTAATACAACAAAATTTACATGTAGATATGTGCCAAGTTGACCATAACAAAGTTGTTGTTTTTGGGAGGGGGGGGGGGGGGGGGGCTGTAATTTATATGCATGATTTTCAACTTTTCTAATAATAGCACATTGCATTGATAGACTGGTGCAGCATCGCCTGTGCATTCATACACATGCACACTTATACAAATATACTAACACCAAGCATACTTCCACAATCAGGCCTTACAACCAACAACACACCAGGCTGGGCAGGGGGCTCAAACACAAACGTATATTTTAATGGTGAGCAACTGATTATGGAAAACCCTTGTGGAAACACCTCTAGCAGTAAAAAAAAAAATCCACCATACCAGGGATTTACCACCAAGTTTGCAACAAGGGGGTGGGTTTTGGAATATATAAAATTATAGGGGGTGGGCAAAATTAAAGTCTTCCCTCTGCAGGTGCCATTAAATGGCATGCCATGCATGACATGGCATGCATAAACCGGGACAAGGGGGGGGGGGGGGGGGGGGGGGGTTTAGTCAATTAGGGGCAAACCATGAGGTGGAAGTAGGAAATCCCTGCATACATACTGCGGAAGAAAAGAAAAACATTGCCCAGGCAGCCATATGCAACATTAAATCGAACACACGACTAGTCCAACAACTGCAGCCTTCTCTGTGCCAGGGCTCATCTGCCATCAGTGAAGCCAGAAATCTGCCCAAGACACATACAGTGCCACTATTTGGAATCTAACAGAGAACATCAATCCCATTATTGTAGCTAGGCTAAATGGACTTTAGCGAGCATATGCGGTGAATACCTTTACAATGAAGTTTAAATGAAAGTGCGTATGCTTAGAAAGTGCAGCTAAAAAAAAGAATGTATCAGAAAATAAGATCGATGTGGTCAATTTACACCTTTTGTTGTTTCAGTCGATGGACTCCTACAAAGAGAGGCAAACCATTGTATAGCTGCTAGCCTTGCAACAAAATGGGAGAGGTCTGACTCAGAAACAGTTGGTTTTGTCAGAACCAGGCTACCATTTGCAATCTTGAGATCTGTTAGCCTGTGTCTGTGCGGCTGAGATCTAGGGTTTGACGATGGAGCAGCACTACCTGCTCACTAGCAACACACTGACATTTTAGCATGTTTTTCATTTTCCGTGTCCCATTGTAATGATATGCAATCTTATTAGTTTGAATTAGAGAAATTAAATTGAACTAAATTGAATTAATAATCCCTGGGATAACCTAATTAGCTCCAACATTTTATTTCAACTTGCATTATGTATTACTAAATTCAAACCACTAAATCAAGATACAATGACCACTCATTTCAAGTTAATATGCGTAGGTTGGCAAACACTTTAATTAACAACCTTCCATTTAGGAGTTATAAAAAAATTGAAATCTTGATATTTTGATTTTTACAACCACCCACCCACTCACTAGTACAGTTGTTTGTAAGAACTTTAACCATCAATCCCAGTGCATTTCAACCTATACTCACTAAAAACACCATATTATTACACGGGAGGTATGTAGCTGTGTGTCAAGTGCAAGCTACATATACACTGTATGTTGATTTATTAAGATTGCTGAAGCTGGCTTGTATTGCACTTTTAAAAAAGTAATGCATTGACACAAAGCTAGCTACGCAATGACTTTATAAAAGCAAGTGGATTGAAAATGGAACATGAACTTGCAACATAAAAATGATGCCAGCATAAATGCAGGCCAAAGTTGAGTTTGATTTGTCAATTCAGAACACATCACTACGAGCAAAAATTACAAAAGAATTAAATCATAGACTGACCATTGGAGTATTTCTGCCTCTTCAACAAGTTAAAGAAGGAAGTACATCTTAAGTGGTTGAAAGTGCTTGTATCATAGTAGAAGGTATTTTTGGGAAATTTTGGAAAGGTTTCATTTCATGTGGACTACCTGCTACGTTTTATATCTGTGCACATGTCACACATACAAATTTACAAAGAGAATCATAAAAAACAAAAACTTGCTCCTCCGTTCATTTACTAAATGACTTTTTATAATAGTAAGGTAAAGGAATTGAAATACTGGAACATCCTTTATATAGCAACCCACTGCCTCCTCAGGGCTAGACTATACAATTCCACACCATCAGATGTCACAGGCTCTGGTGTTCTTTAGAACGCTTCTGAGGTGCTACTGAAAAGGAAAAAAAAAACACTATACAATAATTATTATGTATATTATATATTATGTATACAATTTTTAATATAAATTATAACAGTCATACATGATTATGATACACAAATAAATAAAATACACTAACTACAAAGTTAAGTTTAGGTACGTGTATCACCCTCCTGGATGATATATCTTAAGAGGAGAGACCGGGCATTGGCCCACACTAGTGTTAAGTTCAGGTGGCCATACAAGTTAGAGACCACTTTGGACTTGGCGGTGTTGGTCCTTGTGGCAAGAAGTGAAGCAAGTCTTGAGAAAGCTTCTATAGCTTCCCTGCCCCAAGCTCCATATGATTCCACCACAAGTGGAATGCAAGTCCATCCCTATGTTGAACACTATTATACATTAAATGAGGCATGCTATGAAAGCAGTGACAAATGTACACATCATACGCATCTCTAGAAACTAAGTCTGTTAATATGAATAATCTATGTTACCTAGCACATGGGACAATAGTTCCCCTCCCCCTTGCTCCTGTTGCTAGTGACTTGTCTTAAAGACTGGCGATAAGTAACTACAATAATATGCCCTGTATAACAAATCATTCCTCACAACTGTGGGGTACATGTTTGTATGAGCATTAGGTCAGTATGAGGGTACACATAAATAGCCTTCTAACCTGGCTTTTAAAATCAAAATACATGCACATGTAGTAGTACCAGCCCAGTGGCCAGTATTACTAGTATGCAATGAGCACATATATGTGTGTTTCAGCTCATAGCACTTGAACAAGAGGAGCATTGACAACACCAAAAAATGATACACTCTATAATAAAGCTTGCAATAGACCTACACATACATGTACATGTACACTCTGTACACCACAGGTCACATCTACTACATGTGCACTAGAACAGATGACCAGATTATATCTCATCCCTCCCACCATTGTGATAACAGCACATAGGTACATGGACTTCTGCAGGCCCGTAGGCTGGTCGGGAGACGGGGGGGTTCGGGAAAGCAATAAGGTGGAACTGATTAAGAGCGGGGGTGGGAGCAGGAGGGGGCGTAGCCCTCTCTTGCCCAGCTAGGGGGTATGGGGGAGCGCTGTAAGCTCCCCCATCGGGGTCTGGGGCGGAGCCCCAGCCGCTTTGCAACTTTTGCAATTTTTCATCCACAAAACATAGCATAGTTGCATAGGAACATGGATATAGCCCAGTCTGTGTTCCCGTTCAATAGTAGGTCTGGCTTGCGAGTTGCGAGTCTAAAGGCTGGCATACACGGGGCAAAGTTCTTCCGGGTGATTTGTCGTATGCAACTCAAATGACTACATGTAACAGTATATATGCTAGTTGGGCGTAGCCCGACCTTCGTGTATCCGCCAATACGCTAAGGTCGGGCTACGCCCAACTAACAATACTGTATGCATGGGTAAAAGCATAGATATTAGACTAATATCTATGGTAAAAGTTCCGCAATTCTTGATCGTATGCGGAACCTTTACCCATAGTTGCACGGAACCCGTAATTTAATTCACGGACCCTCCCCCTGTTCCGCCGCTGCTGTTTGTAGTGGGCGGGACGTGGGCGCCCCATTTTAGAATGGATGTCCCGCGGTTGCTAAGCCTACATGTATTATTATCTCATTCTCGCGGGCTATAGCTATACGTGTATAGAAGTTATGAATAAATTATTTTGATGGCAAGCGGAACTAGTTCTGACGAGCGGGGGGGGGGGGGGGGGGTCGACCGAACCCACCGACCCCCCCCAGCCTACGGGCCTGTTCTGAACCTACAAAAATAACATCCACCAGAGGGAGGATGGATAAGGGCTTAAATTTTATGGGTAAGTCTGGGAAGGAGACAAGAACGTACATGTGAACATCATCACTACTAATAAGCTCTGACCACTATCAATAATAAGCCATCTCACTCCCTCCCTCACTCCCCAGTGCCTAAGGTTAGGTAGCACACTTTCAATCTGTACACTGCAAGGATTAGGCAAGGCTCTAGATCTGCATCTTGAGGATAACAACACTATGTAGGGCACACACTATGTAGGGCACACACCATGTAGGGCACACACCATGTAGGGCACACACCATATAGGGCACACACCATGTAGGGCGCACACCATGTAGGGCACACATCATGTAGGGCACATACTATGTAGGGCACACACTATGTAGGGCACACACTATGTAGGGCACACACTATATAGGGCACACACCATGTAGGACACATACTATGTAGGGCACACACCATGTAGGGCACACACCATGTAGGGCACATACTATGTAGGGCATACATTATGTAGGGCACACACCAGGTAGTTCATAAAAAGGAGTGAGGAGAGGCAAAAGTTTAATGCCACAAGCTAGCAGACAAAAAGCAATACAGAGGCCTGTGACAGTGTCTCACACTATGCAGAGGTGCCACCACCACTTATTTAAAGCCTTCATAATGTTAAACTTCCCAGACAAGGCAGTGGGGAAAGTGGCCACAAAGAAGAAAACAACACCAGAGAGACAAGAGACACAGTAGAGGTTGAGAAGACATATCCCTCCACTACTCCTACATGCATATTGGCTAAACCAACAAAAAACCCTGCATACCATTAGTACATGTCCCATGTACATGTACACATGTACCTTGACCCATTGTATTCTGAACAAGGCAGGCCAGTAGTCTGGGCCTAAAACACCTGGATTAAGAGGAGTTGGTAACAGTAGGGCTGTATATGGGTGTAGGTTTGGTACTCTCACACGCAAGCACAGTGGTATCAAGTAGAGCTGTGTATTAGTAGGACATGGCCTGCCTGTGCTCTGATTGTTCATTAGGCAGGTTGGCTACACTTGACCTTACTGTTGCATCACTGCTGAATTGATGCTGATTTTTTAATGAAGTGAGTGTGACAGCTGGGCCTAGAGTGTATGCAACAACAACAACAACAACAACAACAACAACAACAACAACAACAATTAATGCTGTATTCTCCCTAGCAGCCAAGCAAACCTAATTAAGCCAGGCAAACCTTATCCCAACTTGGGAGACGTTTGGCTTCTCAGCTGTGCTCCAAATCCCTGGGAAACTTGGCATAGCTCTCATAAGTACCAATGCTAGAGCTCTACATACATGGTGAGCTACTGTGTGTTAGTGCAGGAAGACATATATAATGATGTTAATTGTTGCAGATCTGAATATGTACATGTTTGTCTAATTGCAATGTGTTAATATCTGTTTGCAAGGATCCACCAATGCCTACAGAAGAGATCTTTCATGACCATGTAGAGTAATTCACTGTGCCAAATTAGCTGTTTTAAAATTAGTTTACTATGAAAACGTGATCCCTTTGGTAACCATGTAGTGACCTGCAGACATGGAGGTCCTGAGGGCCACTGACCTCTGCTGTCAGTGCCCATCTGAGCATGGGCTTACCAGAGATCACAGTTGTACCAGACCAGCTGATATCCTCTCATTGCTGGATGGTACAAAGGCAAGCCAGCTGTGCTGGTACAGCTTCCCTTGCAGCTAAAGCCTATCCAATGGTCCTATAAAAAACCGGGGGGGGGGGGGGGAGTACCACTTATCCCTTGTGAATACGGGCTGGCATTGTGAATCAGTAGGGGAAGGGCACAGGGGGGAGGTGGGAGTGTTTGTGAAGCATGGAAACTTTATTTGTGTACAAAAGTATAACGCTCAACATATCATAGGTATATAGAGCTCTACATGTAAACAATTACAGAAATTTATGAAAGAGCGACCTACTGGGCCAGCGTAAAGAGGGTCTCCCATTGTGGTATGAAGAATTGTTTTTTGATACTCCAATGTTAAAAAATTGTGTTTAAGCCACTTGGAAGGGAAAGCCCCCCCCCCCCCCCCCCCCCCCCCCCCCCCCCCGAGAGTTGGGTGGACTTGCATTCTTCTACTCCAGTCCCCAGAGAGAGCATGTTTTAGCCGCAGACATTTATGACAGGCCTTCATAAATGTGTGTGCTGCACCTTTGGTAGTACGTGTGTGTTGTGTGTGTGTGTGTGTGTGTGTGTGTGTGTGTGTGTGTGTGTGTGTGTGTGTGTGTGTGTGTGTGTGTGTGTGTGTGTGTGTGTGTGTGTGTGTGTGCACACAAGCGTGCATGCTGGATTAATGCTACAGCCCTCAAAGGCATATACCTATTTCTGTTGCGAGCACATACATAACACATGTGTATCCCCTTTCCCCAGTAAATATGCTACTATGTGGTGGGAAAGCCTTGGGAGAGTGAGAGTAGAGCTCTGGCATTGGCACCAACCAAATGAGCCTCAAAAATAAAGTTTTAAACTTTGAGGCATGTGAGTAATTATTCTATGAATAAATATTAAACGGTGTGAAATACAGGAAGCAGCAGGCAGGCATAAGTAAGTGAGGGACGAGACCTGTGCAACCTTTACAATGAGGTCTAAAATAAATGGACTCTGGCTAATTCAACTGCCAGATCAAATATGTCAAGGTCAGGAGTAGATTTGGTAGCTAGTAGGAGGTTTAACAGAAAGATTATATTGTTCTACTGGCATTATTTCATGGTAAATGTAAATGAGTGCGTTGTGCTTGCTTACTCTAGCTGTACCAAACGAAAATTCTTGCGGGAAGATAATATATTTTAGTACATGTCCAATAATCGAATGTTAATCTTTTACGCATGCGCACACACATACATATAACGATTATTCCACAACTCCCCCCCAAAGTCATTGATTCTCCTGGTATCGCACTGGGCAGGAGATCTTGGTCCCCGTTTTTGACCGCGTCTCAGCGTAGTTAAGGACAGGGTCCAATTATTTTTACTATTAATTCATACGGCAAGATGGACGGTTTTGAACAATTTACTGCTCTCTTTGTATTTGTTTTCTCAACAGGCATATAGTATGGTAAGACTCAGAATTCATCGTAGAATGCTATGGAAAGCTTGCTTTTTTTGCTGCTCGATGGGATCTTGAACGGCAATGAAATGAACTGCGCAGTGTCTTTTGAGAAGAAGGGACGATAGGCCGAACCTACTTCCTCAACATTAGGGCTTCATTTTTTCCATGAACATACAGCGTCCCATGTGCTTCGAAAATATCTGTTCCGGAACTCTTGTAGCATTTTGTGTGAAAAGATATACACTGATATACATGCCATTGTGTAGCGCTCTGATTATAAATATTTATTAGCATTGGTATATATAGGGGTACTGCCTTCCGAAGGTGGAAACTGTATAGTAAAACCATTTGCCCAATGCTCTAGGATAAAATAAGACTATAAAACTCACATTTGGGTCTCCGCTTTTTATAAACCGTTACCACTGTCCCTTCAATGCGGCCACTTCTATTTACGAAATTGAAACTATTACGCGCGGTTATTACGCGGGATACAGCTGCCGCTACTAACCTAACAGCATATCACGATCAGTCAGAACTTTCAACGGTAAGCATCGAGGTATATTAGATATGCACAAATAAGTTAAGACACAACAGTGACAGCTGCTAAAAAGATGCACCCTACCTCACTACCATAAAAGGCTTTGTATGCGGTAATTTCCCTTGTATGAGTACAAGTACAAACCATAAGAATCTTAATCAAAACAACATGACATCACATACAATATTGTTTAACACCGTTAAATACAGATCAGAATGCAAATGCTACCAATTACTCTAAGAGTAAACTGTGGTTTTGCAAGAGTTGGATGTTGGATTGGTTCGGAGTAGTGAGGAGGACTTCAAGAGCACATTTCAAGCACCACTCAAACTGGAAGACAACTACTTTCAAAGGAGGTTAGACAGAAGGACGTGCAGTAGCTATGAGACCCATGTGAAAGCAATGAGGAGTATGTTCTCCAAGCGGTGGCATCCTCAATCTGGAAAAAGTGAATATGAGATTAAATTTGCAGTGCTATACATAAAACACGTTTCACTACTGTAAAACACAAGGCAAACCTCTGTACACACACAAGGCACACCTCTGTGTACAAACACAAGGCACACCTCTGTGTACAAACACAACGCACACCTCTGTGTACAAACACAAGGCACACCTCCGTGTACAAACACAAGGCACAACTCTGTGTACAAACACAAGGCACACCTCTGTGTACAAACACAAGGCACACCTCTGTGTACAAACACAACGCACACCTCTGTGTACAAACACAAGGCACACCTCTGTGTACAAACACAACGCACACCTCTGTGTACAAACACAACGCACACCTCTGTGTACAAACACAAGGCACACCTCTGTGTACAAACACAAGGCACACCTCTGTGTACAAACACAAGGCACACCTCTGTGTACAAACACAAGGCACACCTCTGTGTACAAACACAAGGCACACCTCTGTGTACAAACACAAGGCACACCTCTGTGTACAAACACAACGCACACCTCTGTGTACAAACACAACGCACACCTCTGTGTACAAACACAAGGCACACCTCTGTGTACAAATACAAGGCACACCTCTGTGTACAAACACAAGACACACCTCTGTGTACAAACACAAGACACACCTCTGTGTACAAACACAAGGCACACCTCTGTGTACAAACACAAGGCACACCTCTGTGTACAAACACAAGGCACACCTCTGTGTACAAACACAAGGCACACCTCTGTGTACAAACACAAGGCACACCTGCATGTGTACAAACACAAGGCACACCTCTGTGTACAAACACAAGGCACACCTCTGTGTACAAACACAAGGCACACCTCTGTGTACAAACACCTCTGTGTACAAACACAAGGCACACCCACACACAAGCCACACCTCTGCATGTACACACACACACAAGGCACACCCACACACAAGCCACACCTCTGCATGTACACACACACAAGGCACACCTCTGTAATGTGTAGGCACACACACAAGACACACCTCTGCATGTACACACACACAAGGCAAATTTATCTCTGTACTGTGTACAAACACAAGGCACACACACCTCTGTACACACACCTTTGTGCACAAAGACATCTCCCCTGTGCACACTAGAGATCAACTGAAATCCTCTAGACAGACCAAGTACATGTAGCACATGATATTTATAACAAAGGACAAATGAGCATACATTCTGTATCACTATAACATATGTATTATTATGAGTGCTATAGCTGAACGGATAGGGCACGCAACATATTTGTCACACATCAAACCACACATACAGTTAGCTGTAATCACTGTTCATTCTTGCTACATGTATACAACCATACATGCTGCACTCTCATATATAGACACTACAGTACAAATCAGTATAAATCAATAACACACGCACGCACGCTATCACCCTGCCTACATGTGTTACCACTTTTTTTTGGCTGCTACCAGATATTTACTAGTAGTTGGGGGATGATGCGCGCTAGTTAGAAATACCGGTGGTAGAGGGAACAATATATTTCAAATTCCAGTGTCAGAAAAATGGGGACTTGCCAAGTACAATAACTTAAACCTCACACTACATCAGTAAACACTGCTAACCTTTCACAAGTTAGGCGCCACGATCCAGTTCAACCCGCTCGCTCAGTGTTACATCAATGTTGCAAAGGTGATCCAACAGCATGAAGGCATAGAACAAAACTCTCGTAATAGCTCGATTCCTATGTACACGCGTAACTAGCTCGATTCCTATGTACACGCGTAACTTCTCTAGGCCTACAACTATATACCGTAATTCCATAGTGACGTATCATTTACGTCACGTTACGCGCGCGCCGCGTTAGGAAACCTACAATTTTTAGACCCTGTCCTTAACTCCGCTGAGGTCATTATAGGGTCCCGGACCGGTGCCTGAGCAGGTACATGTAGCTCTGGGATGACATCTTGTTCAGCTTCTTGAGATGGTTGGTGTTCGGCATCAGGTCTTCCTTCTCTGTCTGGAATTGTTACCAGGTGTCTGCTGCTTCTTCTAACTTGCCCAGAAGGGGTACTGACGAAGTAAGACCTTGGAGTATCTGCCGACCGCATTACCTGTCCTGGAACTGGATCACCATCACCACCTCCAGCCACCCACACCTCCGAGCCATCACTCAAGTCTGGTCTCCCATGTGCTCGGTGACGAGTATCATAGTTATCCTTTTGTTTGTATTTGTATCTTCCATGCTGTACTTTCAATGATTCCATATGAGGCCAGTTGGGAATAAACTGTTTGGGTAATTGTGGGACTAGTGTTCTGAGCCTACGCCCCATCAAAAGCTCTGCTGGACTATACCCACACTAGGGCATAGCTGTCGTTCTATAACTCAACAGACTTAAGGCAGGGTCATCCCCGGCACTCAGAAGTCGCTTTGCTGTCTGTACTGCCCTCTCGGCCTGCCCATTACCCTGAGGATAATGTGGGCTGCTCGTGACGTGCTCAAACCCATAGGACACTGAAAATATCTTCATCTCTCTTGAAGCAAACTGCGGACCATTGTCACTTATAAGTCTTTCAGGGATGCCGTATCTTGAAAAGATCCCCTTCAGAACAGAGATAATTGTACCTGAGGTAGTAGATGACAACTTTACAACTTCTATGTAGCGGGAAAAGTAGTCGACCAACAACAGATACTTGATGCCTTTGAGCTCAAATAGGTCAGCTCCGACCTTTTGCCAGGGATAATCAGGTAGTTCAGATGCAATCATTGGCTCCACAGGAGGGGTAGATCTCTTAGAGCACGTGTAACACTGCTTGACAAAATCTTCAACTTCGTTTGAAACCCCAGGCCACCACACTGCTGATTCCACCCGAAGTCGACACTTAAGGATCCCCTGGTGTCCCTGGTGAATTTTCTGCATTGTTTCCTGTCGCAAACCTTGAGGAATCACAATACGGCTTCCATACAGTAGGAGATCATCATGCAGTGTCAGCCTTCCTCTCACCGTCCAGTAAGACTTCAGGTTAGGTGGAAGCTTAGTTTTCGCCGGCCAGCCAAATTTGCAATAATTTATCAGGGCTCCAGTATCACTATCAGCGGCTTGAGCATGGCGGTATTTGTCAAGTTGCTGTTTAGTGGCTGGAAGAATTTCTGTAACTGCAGCAATATGGCCCTCAACTTCTTTCTGGAATGCGGTACAATTGTCAACGGGAACTCCTGTTGGGGCACGGGAAAGGGCATCAGCTGTGTACATATATTTCCCTGGTACATGCACAATGGAGAATGCGAATCTCATTAACCTCAGTCGAAACCGCAACACCCTAGGAGGAAGGTCATCCAAATGTTTAGAACTTAACAATGGCACAAGAGGTTTGTGGTCTGTCTCTATCAATATCTGTTTGCCCAAAATATATTCAGAAAATTTCTCACAAGCCCATGTTATAGCCAATGCTTCCTTTTCTATCTGAGCATAGCGTCTTTCGGTTTCAGTCAATGAACGAGAAGCATACACAACTGGTGCCTTTGCGGTTAAATTACAGGCACATCAATCACTAAACATGAAAAACCTATAACCTACTATACATGTCAAGCAGCTACGAAATCTGCGCTGCAGAGGTGAACAACCCACCCTGGCATAAACGCGTCCCTCGTTCCCAGCTTCTAATTTGATGCATGCGTATAGTACTACTGAGTAACAGGTCCTATTTAAAAGTTATAAAAATGGCCTGGGACGCGACAAATATCTATGGCGCGGCGCGGCAGGCCCCATATATTATATTAATACGGGGCCGGCCGCGTTACGCGCGCATATTAGAAAAAAAAAAAAGTAATATGGGGCTGGTACATGTAGAAACTGGGAACGAGAGACGTACGATTAGTAAAGGGGTCTAGGGCGGTACCCTTTACAATTAACAGCCCTCTCCGCAAGGCCCCAATGCACCCAATACGTCAACCCGTGCGTCTGTCGAGTTATTTTACTCACCAGCCTGTTTTTGGCATCTCTTCCCAGTGGCGGATCCAGGAATTGGGAGGGGGGGGGGGGGGCACCGGCGAGGGTGTGGCAAGGGGTGGGGCGAAGTAGTAGGCGGGGCCGCCCCGGGGAGGGTGCGGGAGGGGGGCACCCCTCCCGCCCAGCTAGGGGGTGTGGGGGAGCGCTGTAAGCTCCCCCACCGGGGTCTGGGGCGGAGCCCCAGAAGCCAACGCTTTTTGCGTAGAAAACCCCCCCAAAAGTACGTAAAAACTGCACTAAAAATGTAATTACTGATCGAGGCTGGGGAGCGACAGATCAAGAGCTCAGCTGCTATGTGTTCAATGCGCCGATGCATCGCCGTTGATAGCACATGTCCTGAAGTTGAACTCACCGTTTATTCGTTCAGAAAATATTGAAATACTACCTTTTTCATATGGTCACATGACGCGTGGGCGTTAATTGCTTTGTTTGCCTCCACGGAAATATATGGGCTGATTTTGGGGTTATGCTCGGTTTTTGGTACTTTTCGATATGCTCTCTAGAGGGAAAATTGAATAACATACGCTAAACGGCCGGCTAATGATCTCTGCCTGTACTTCTATTGTAGAGCCGAATGCTATTACGTCACGCGATAAAAGCACCTGACCCATGTATCATTATGTACGTAGGCGTACGTATAGGCCAGTTCTGCCGTAGCTATCTATATCTCTGCGCTGCATTTGCATATGTTCGCGTACACATAATCGTACATGTACGTTTATACGTAGGGGCGGGACCCCCGGGGGGGGGGGGGGGGGGGGGGGGGGGCACGGGCCCGTTGTGCCCCCCCCCTGGATCCGCTACTGCTTCCTGCAGCATAGAAAAAGCCAGACCCAATACTAGTACTTGGTTATTGCATCGATTCGCGATTAATTTTAAATTATACTGTGAATGTATTACGTCACTCTTTTTGCATGCTTGGGTAAATTCGATCATAGATTATTTAGTCTAAATAATCTATGATTCGATTCAGCGTTCTTGCTTTTACAACTTGCTACGATGCCTGCACAAGCCGTAAGTTATCGACTAGTAACATTGCATGTATCCGAGGAAGCATGCTGGTGAACATGTGTAGATGCCTACGCGTCAGCTTGTATGGTTCTTTATTGCAGATCACTGTGCCGGTGGGCCATCTTGCTCGTGGCAAATTTTGTTAACGTGAAGCAACGACTCTGTGCTGCAGCACAGCCGCGAAGGGTTCAAGATAAAGTTGCAGGACGAGGTACGTACGTGCGTAGCTACATGCCTGTATATGCATAGGCATACAAGCACTTGCAAGCGTGTACTAGTAGGCCTATATCTTTACACGCTTGGCAGGCAATTCCGGTATCGGGTGATTTAATAGCATTAATTTCTAATTAGCCCGCCATTTACTATGGGCTTATGTTCGGTTTTGGTGTGTTACATTAATTCAGAGTGTCGTTTAGACGTATGTAATTTCTAACGCAAAAATACACACTTGCAAAACAACTTGGCGTGAGTAATGTATTGAAAAGTACCATGCAAAGACCAAGCATAAGCCTGTGGCGTGTCGATGAGCAGTGTTGAGGAGGTTTATTATCACATTCAAACTTCTACACGCCAAAGCAAAATTACACAGCCAAAATTAATGCACACCCTTGTCACGCATGCGCATCTAGAGACTATTGCTGTTACTCTTGTTCTCAGCCTATAAGTGGAGTCGCTACACCACTCCCCCCAGAACAGAGATGTAACGATGTGGCAATTTGACTTGTCGACCAGATCTGGTCAGGTGTATGATGGTAAAACATGATTGGGGGAGGGCAGTTGGTTGAAAGGAGGTGAAGTATTGCTTTGTTTGAAAGGTTTTCTTCGATGTCTGGTTTCGGGTAATGTTGGCAGATTGTTGAAGTCAACATGTGCTGGTTTAAGCCTATCCACCGAAATTGTTTCTTTCCGCCCGCTGATGTCAAGAGTGAATGTCTTGTCCCCAGACTCTAGAACTTTGTAGGGCCCATCATAGGGACGTTGGAAAGGTGAGTGGTGGGCATCATGACGAACAAAAACAAACTGAGATTGACAATGCTCGGGCACAAATAACAGTAGTCGTGTCATTTAGAGGAATTGCTTCAGGCCATCTGGAAAAACGATCAGTAATAGTGAGGAGGTGTGTGAATCCGTTTGAAGGTGGAAGCGGTCCAACCAGATCCACATGTATGTGGTCAAAACGACGATTTGGAAAATCAAATTGTTCAAGTGGGGCCTTGATGTGTGTTTGGATCTTCGAGCTTTGGCAAGGAATGCATGTGCGTACCCAATTTCCCACTTGTTTCCTCAGTCCGTTCCACACAAATTTGGAGCTTATGAGTTTTCTGGTAGTGCGGATTGAGGGGTTAGACAGACAATGCATCAGGGCCATGAAACTGGTACTACTGGTCTTGCATGTCCGGTAGATGTATCGCAAAGAATTGTGGCCCCTTGTTGCCCAAAAGGAATGTCCTGTAACATTAATCCAGAAAGAGCAGTTCTGTATGGCTGAACTTCTTGGTCCACAATTTGGGAAGCAGCCATGGCAGAATAATCTATTTCTAGCTGAATTGAGTCAATGACAACTCTTGACAGGGAATCAGCCACAAAATTATCTTTGCCTTGGATGTGTCGAATATCTGTTGTGAATTCAGATATGTAAGAAATGTGACGTTGCTGCCGGTTTGACCATGTGTCTGAACATTTAGACATACAAAATGTCAATGGTTTATGGTCAGTATAGGCAGTAAATTGCCTACCCTCCAGGAAATGCCGAAAATGTTTCACTCCAAGGTACAAGGCAAGTAACTCCCGGTCGAAAGCGCTATACTTTGTTTCTGAGCATTGTAGCTTTTTGCTGAAAAATGCGAGTGGCTCCCAGGAGTTGTTAATGTGTTGCTGGAGGACTGCACCAACTGCCAGATCAGAGGCATCTGTGGTGAGGGATAAAGGTACTCCATGACGAGGATGTGCCAGTAGTGTTGCCTCAGCCAGTGCCTTCTTTGTATTGATGAAAGCCTTGGACATTGTTTCATTCCATACTAAGACTTTAGGTTTGTTTGTTAACGCTTCAAGGAGTGGCAGCATCAAACGTGCAGCACCTGGGATGAATCGGTGGTAAAAATTCACCATGCCCACAAATTCTTGCAAGCCTTTGACTGTAGTAGGCTGGGGTTATCGTGTAATTGCATCTACCTTGTCGGGTAATGGCGTGATCCCAGTGGAAGTAACACGATATCCTAGGAAATCGATAGAGTCTCTTCCAAATTGACATTTAGAAATGTTGATCACCAAGCCGTACTCTTGCAGCCACTGAAAACGTTGGCGTAGATGGTCCTTGTGCGTCACTTCATCCTCACTGGCTACTAAGATGTCATTGATATAGACAAAAACGAAATCCAAACTGTGACAGACAGTGTCCATGAAACGTTGGAATGCTTGTTCAGCATTCTTTAGTCCAAATGGCATTCTAAGGAACTCATAAAGCCCAAAAGATGTGATAATGGCTGTTTTGGGTATATCGTTGGTTGAAACTGGAATCTGACGGTAACCTCGCACTAGGTCAATCTTGGAGAAAATGTATTTTCCAGCTAGTCCTGCTGAGAAATCCTGAATGTGGGGTACTGAATATCAATCAGGGACTGTTGCATCATTGAGCCGCCTGTAGTCTCCACAAGGGTGCCAACCACCGGATGTCTTAGGCACCATGTGTAGTGGGGAAGACCAAGGACTGGACGATCTCCGAATCAAACCCATCTATTCCATGTTGTTAAATTCTTCCTTTGCAACACCTAGCTTGTCTGGTGACAAACGGCGGGCACGCGCATAAACTGGAGGACCATTGGTAGGGATGAAATGCTCTACTTTGTGCTTGATGGAAGAAGGGGTGAAAACAGGAGTTGTGATGGTGGGAAATTCTGCTAGCGGTAGCTCATATGGGTTGCTGGAGATGGAACTGACATTGTGATGAGGTGCAGTAGTTCGTGTTGTTCTCAGAGGGACAGAATGATATGTTTCTGCGTCCATCAACTGTTTCCTTTTAAGGTCAACTAGAAGGGAATTGGATCTCAAAAAATCAGCACCTAGTAGAGGGCAGGACACATCAGCAATGGTGAAAACCCAGATGGACAGAGTACAAGTTCCATATGTTTTAATAGAACTGCCATTAGCAGCTAGTAAAACTGGTCCAGATGGTCCTGTACGTTTGTCCAATCTGGTGGCGGGAAGGACACTGATTTCTGCTCCCGTGTCAACTAGGAATTGACGTCCAGAAATTTCGTCACAGAGAAAGAGGAGACCTTTGGCATGGTCAGTTGCTGAAGCCAATGTTGCTGACTGTGTTCGGCCAAGCACAAGGTTGAGTACATTTGCGGGCTGCATCACCAAATGTTCAATGATAATAGCAAACATCATCTTGGGTTGGGGTGGAAGGCTTATCCTTTTTCTTTTGTCGAGTGGGTCTGTTGCTCTGAACAGCGTTAGTGCTAAAACCTATATCCCGGCTAACCCACAACGCATCCGCGTGTTTCGCTAGTTGTCGGCAGTCATCGAATTTAGCATCCACCAACTGTATGCGAACATCTTCGGAAAGACGCTCAAGAAACAACTGCTCGAAAAGGAAACATGGTGGATGATCGCCAAGAAGGGCCAACATCTCGTCCATGAGAGAGGACGGTTTATCACCGCCTAATTCCCAGAAATGGAGAAGACGGGATGCTCGTTCTCTCTTGCTAAGGCCGAAAGTGTCTATGAGGTGTCTTGTATTTGTTATCTTGCGGTGGCTGGCTGATGAGGTCCAAAAGGCGAGTCGCTGTGGACCGGTCAAGGGCATAGTACTTGGTTTCATCGGCGGTTACCTTGTGCAGGTGAAACTGTGCTTCGGCCTGTGCGAACCATACTCCGGGTTGGGAAGGCCAGAAAGTGGTGAGCTTCAGAGATAGCGTGTGTTCTTCTGCCATTGCCTCACGTCAGGATCACCAATGTGGCGTGTCGATGAGCAGTGTCGAGGAGGTTTATTATCACATTCAAACTTCTACATGCCAAAACAAAATTAACAGCCAAAATTAATGCACATCCTTGTCACGCATGCGCATCTAGTGACTATTGCTGTTACTCTCGTTCTCAGCCTATAAGTGGAGTCGCTACAAGCCCATATATTTTTCCATAGTAGACCAAGCACCAAGATGGAGGATAATTATTTAAAGCCCACGCCTCATGTGACCATGAAAGAGCTCTAAGAGTTATCACTGGTTTTTAGGGAACTCGCTACCTCACCTCAACGCGTGAAGAGGTGGAAAAGCACTACTATTTCCAGGGGCCACAGAAGTTCTATAAATCATTTGAGAAACCAACTGTACCGTTAGTGCGTCAGTCTCTGCATGCATGCTCTAGTACCCTGACCCTGGGGGGGAGGGGGGGGAAAGGCAAATCCGTGACAATCGATGGTGAATGAATAATACAAACTCTAGCTAACACTACAGTTACTGATTCTAAGGACAATTAAAGAGTTTGAATGAAGATCTAGACGGGAGTATCAAGTGCTACCGCCACATGCCCTACATGGTTATTGCTACCCACCCATACCCAATGATCAACCATTGGTGCCAGCTTCACTCGATGCACGCCAAGACTACAACACCACATAGAATAACGCCTTGACACAAACACACTAGCTGTTCTGCCTCTCCTGCTCCCTGCTGTACAAAACCGTTCGCCTCTCCACATATTGTGCTACTTGCTGTTGTACGTCATCAGTAGCCCTGGAGCTCCACACATACCACACTCATATACAACGCACACATACAACACACGGGCTAAATAAAACCTAACTAACTATATTTAGGGTAGGTGAGCCCACACCTGACCCTTGGAAAAAACCCGTGTAAAACCTTCTGACCGGAAAATCCACTTTGCTGGGGCAAGAACCTTCCTAAATACACTGCTCAAAATAAAGCAGCTGACTGCCGGATTGACCACATCAACTTCCACCAGTCAAGGATCAACCTGCATACCTGGTCTCAAAACATCACCAGGAAAATTGCAGGACACACAGCATGCATTTAGAATTCTCAGAATGACTCAGCAAATCCACATTCTGGGACAAAAAACCGCCTAATTATGAGGCACACTTGTACACCAGTGCGACAGTCTGTCCACCACTTGTGAGTCACCGCCAGCCCTGTCAGCTGAACGTCAATCAAGGATCAATCCTGTGCAACCTCGTGAAACAAAATGGTGAATGATGCATTCAATGACTGATGCCTAGACTGGCTCACAATGACAGCTCAAGCCCCTTTATCCGTGCCACCACGTTACAGTGGTTTAGGATGATGACATGGGGTAAGGGGATCATTAATTCATTTTATTCAATAAACAGTTTTGTAATTCATTGCAGAACCCCAATTTGTTACTAAAAGAAGAAATTCACATAGTTTAAGAAAGATGTACAAACTAGAAGTGAAAATGATTAGTACTTACTTCATTTTGTGTTCCTAAATCTTATTTTGCTATCTGACATAAAATTTGTGTAGTAGAGTATGTGAGTAGAGAGCTTTTGTTCTGCTCTTTCCAATCACTCTGTAGTTATAGGTACTTCTATCATACGTGCGGTAATATTAGCATTTTATACGTTAATAAAACGAAAAAATTTCCAACGTACTAACTTTAAGCACTTTTCTAGACAATTCTAGGATGTAGGCCTACTGTAGGAAGTCAAAATACACATTGATTCTCCTATGTTTTGCCAAAACACCAACGTAACCGACTCTAACTGATTTCTTGTTTACTGCTGCTACTTACATTCAAACGTACGATATGCGGTGACTAATTTACAAATAATTTTATTAATAACTAGGTACATGTAGGTGGGGCTATGTCCTACATGTACGCGTACGCGATGCATTGCATATTGGAGAGTAGCTGCTCTACCACAGGCAGGTCCTCATAATAGAACAAAGATGGTGTGGCTTGCACCGTCTTTGTTCTTTTGTTGAGGCTTTGCGTTGTCTGTGCGCTATTTTCGCGTGCGTATTTGTCTATTGTCGTTGTCTCTTGTTTTTGCAAAGTTGTGTTCAATTGCTTGGGTATTTGTCTATTGTTGTTAAGTTGTCTTGTTTTTGCGAAGTTGTGTTCGATTGCTTGGGTTTTTGAATAGTTACATTAACGTGCAAGCGTGGTATTCTGGAAACTACTTCAAGCGTCTCCATTGGCATGGCAGAAAAGAGAAAGATCTGCAATTTGGAAGCTTATGATAATTACGTAAGGAAGTTAAAAATGATTGGGAGGCTGCAGGCTTGTTTATCAGTGACAAAGGCATTCTATGCTAAAAGGAGGAATTGATAAGCTGAGACTCTTCTGGCTTAAACTGACCTCTTCTATCTCAAAATGTATATTATGATAATGTAATCTTGATATATTTGGCTTGATTTCTATTTGATATTCAATAGTTAATTAATTTTCTTTTGGAAAAGTATAAAAACTAATTAAGGCTACATAAATAGGCATTTTATAAAAACGTATATCTGTGTAATATAAGGCCTGTTATGCAAATCTTGATTTTGATGGTTTTATTTTCAATGTGTAATAGTTATTAATAGTACCAGTTTATTGACATCAGATTATATCATTTCTATATAGGGAAGGAATGATATATATATTTTGGTTCAAAAATGTCATCATCACCTATGGTTTTAAACCACTGTGCACGTGGCACTCCATTTCCGGCGGGAGCTTATTTCCTGTCTAGTTCAGTTCCTTCAACCAACAGGAAATATATCTCCCGCCGCATGCCCTACATGGTTATTGCTACCCACCCATACCCAATGACCAACCATTGGTGCCACCGTCACTTGATGCACGCCAAGACTACAACACCACTTGACACATGCCAAGACTACAACACCGCTTGACACAGAAGGGACAGCCCTGGCCTGCCTGTAATATGCCCAAATTCTTAGATACGGCTAACTGCCTTTACACGGAATCTTTCATGTAGCCATCCTTGACTGACTCTGACCTCCAGCGGCTATGCCTCTTAAGCAGCCTATCAGGCACACCAGCATTAGCAGCAGCAGTAGCACCTCCTCCTCACAAACTGCGTACCAAATAACTCAGGGTCCATACCCAACTTGGCAATCTTAGCTAGCAAAAGCTCCTTAAGCCTGGTATAATTGAAACCCCCACTCTTGTGTAAAGTTTCACCTGTCTTAGTGTCAACAATTGCCCTGTAAAGGAGTGGGAACGAGGTGGACATGGAAACTTCATGTCTCCACAGCGGGTCTGAGAGAATGAATCGACCCTACCCAATGAGAAGCTTGGGATTATGGACCAATGACATGCGTTATACACAAGTATAAAATGCGCATGTTGTATGGAGTGTACTATGCAAAGTGTTATCAAGAGTCATTAAACCATATTTGTAGTCAAACCCCAACGGTGCGTGGGGAATATCTGTACATTTTGGTGGCAGCGGTGGGATAGAACGTTTGACAGTTGTATCGATGACCCACATAGCAGTGTGTAAGTATAAAGTGTGTATTTGGCCAGCAGTACATCAAGTGAGTTGACTGAAGGAGGAGAAATGTTGGAGGGAGAATATGCCACTGCGGCGAGTGTGAATGATGTTATCCGCAAACAGTTGGAGGACAGAAGGAATAGAGAGCTCCAAGTCAAAGAAGAAAGCTGCCAATGAGAGAGAGAGAGGTTGGAGAAGCACAGCACAGTTGGCCGACGATTAACTCAGGGCACGCAAGCAGGTGACACAACCATTCAAGCGGATCGAGGGCAAGACACCCATCAGCCATGGAACCTCAGAGTATAAGGCGGTTTACACATGTTTTTGCAAAAGATTGTCCTGTACAGGAAAGTGGAAGGTCCGAAAGTGCAACAACTGGCAAGAACGGAAGGGAGTTGGAGTCAAATGGTGTTGTGGCATGGCAACCAGGGGAGAAAAAGGGACTGGATGAAGGTAGAATGCTACAATTGTGGAAAGAAGAGGCATGGGTCAAGATACTGCCCTTACAACACCCTGTATTGCGCTGGGCGAAAGAAGAAAAAGGACATACAGCAAAGTGGAGCAGTCAATGGAGAAAAAGCGGAAGATATAGTGTTGGACACTGGATGCTCTCAGACCATGGTACATAGCCGCCTTATACCTTCGGACTAGCTGCTGGAAGGGGATGGCATGGTGATGAGGTGAGTACATGGTGACTCTGCATTGTACCCGTTGTGGAATTTAGGATAGAGTTGGAGGGATGCTACATTCAAGTGGTTGCTGTTGGGTCGGATACTCAGTCTCTCTACCCACATCCATACTATTGGGCACAGACATCAGCGAACGGGTGAATTGGCGGGATCCGAGGACTACTACCCCAGGTGAGCAGCGGGCGTATGTAGTGACTACGAGAGCTAAGGAAGCAACCGAGGTGAGCAAGGAGCAGGAAGAGCGCTTGAACGAAGAGATGAGCGGGGTCAACCCAAATCTGATGGAGGTGGAGGAGAGCAGTTCAACGACCACAGACAGAGAGGGAAATTTGGGACTTGGGGAACGAGATTGATGATTGCAATTTTGAAGATCGAAGCTCACCAAAATGGCAAAAGCATAGAGACAGAAGGGACCTCCAAACGGCAGGACTGGAGCATCAGGGAAATCATTTCCAGGGTGGAGGAGGATGACCGATCGGGCAACTATTTCAAGAAGGATGAATTGCTGTACCACAGTAGAAAACCAGCTGGTGGAGCAGGCAAAGACTCGGCCATGGAACAGCTAGTTCTACCCAAGAAATTTCGTAAGGCGGTATTAAATGTAGCACACTGTGTCCCCACAGCTGGCCATCTTGGAAAGTGTAAAATGGCCGGCTGCATATTGCAAAGGTTCCACTGGCACACCGCAATGTGGCAAGCTACTGCAAAGGCTGCACAGAATGCCAGAAGCTATCCAAAGGGAAAGTCTGGTACCACTTCCCATGATTTCTGTACTATTTGAACTTATACTATGGACATAGTGGGGCCACTACCCAGGAGCAGTCATTGAAATCGGTATGTCTTGGTGGTGTGTGACTATGCCACTCGGTATCCAGAGGCCATGGCCATGCGGTGCGTGGAAGCTGAATGTGTGGCAGAAGAGTTGGTGACACAGTTCGCGAGGCTAGTAATTCCCAAGGAGATTCTGACGAATCAGGGCACTAACTTTACATCAATGCTACTACAAGAGGTTACTCATACGCCATATTCGCACAAGCCCATACCAACCACAGACAGACGACCTCATAGAGCGGTTCAACCAAACCCTGAAGATGATGCTAAGGAAGACAGCAGTCGAAGAGGGCTAGGACTGGGACCGGCTACTACTGTACATACTTTTTGCATATCGTGAGGTACCCCAGCAGAACTGTTGTAGCATGTTCACGAGAAATATCTTCCTCCGTTTCCTATGGTCATGCATGTCAATCATATAGTCCACACTGCCCACCTGTTCAAGAACTCCATACGGCCCTTGCCACTGAGCGAGCAGCTTGTTTGTGGATGAAGGAAATAGGACCGCATGTTCACGAGAAATATCTTCCTCCGTTTCCTATGGTCATGCATGTCAATCATATAGTCCACACTGCCCACCTGTTCAAGAACTCCATACGGCCCTTGCCACTGAGCGAGCAGCTTGTTTGTGGATGAAGGAAATAGGACCCAACACTTTTCAGCTCTCTGTACCGAGCATTCTAGTCGTACCACTTCTGTATGTTTTGTGCCTTTTCCATGTCCTACATCACGAGCTTCCTTATCGCCTCCATTCTGTCCCGCATCACCAGGATGTGTGACACGACACGCTCCGAACTCTTCTCCTTTCCTTCCCACACCTCCTTCAGCATGCCTAACAGTCCCCTTGGTGCATATTCATACAACAGCTCGAAAGGCAAGAATCCCGTGGAGCTACCAAGCGACACAACTGTGGTAGGATACTGGACTACAGGAAGCTGAACAGCGTCTTGCAGGTGGACTCACACCCTATGCCTAGGATCGATGATATACTGGACCAGTTGGGAAAGCCACAGTTCATATCTATGATGGACTTGATGCGGGGCTAGTGAGGGCGGGGCTGACTGCCAAGTTAAGCAAGTGTCAATTTGGTATGACAAAGTGCACATATTTGGGGTAGTGGAGGTGTTGAACCTGAACCGTCGAAAGTACTGGTTGTCAAGTGGTTTTAGACTCCAAAAACAAAAATGCAGGTTTGAACGTTCCTCGGTCTACCAATGGTTCATACCAAACTACACAGCTATGGCCCTACTGCTGACCAAGCTGACGGAAAAGGTGGCACCCACAGACATAACCTGGACAGCAAAGTGCGAGACAGCATTTCCGGGTGAAAGAGGCTACTGTGTTCTACTCCAGTGCTAGTGAGCCCTGACTTTGAAAAGCCATTTATCTTGCAGACTGACGCTTCTGAGTAAGGGATTGGGGCAGTGTTAAGTCAACAGGATGCTCTTGGTTGTGATCTAGGGGTCGAAATACTTTTTAAAAGTCACATGCACATGGTGCAGGTGACATATTGGGCCTACCTGCACCCTAGCTGGCCCCACCTGCACCTAGCTGGCCCCACCTCCACCTAGCTGGCTCTACCTGCACCCTATGTACCACACAACATCTACAACACTAAATGCTTCCTCTATTTTCATGATCCACCACAAACAGGTATGAAATTTTGACTTCCATTTCGATAATGACAATGATTTGATCCCCGCTTCGTTTTTAATGACATTCATAATGAATTGGAGCGTCTCGCATTCTGCACGGTGACAGCAGCATGGTGGGAGCTTGATCTAGCCTAAAGCATCAATGCAAAACTAGCAACTGAACGCTGCCGTGGGGTAATAAAATTTGCACTTTGTCGTACGGAATAACCAATCAATATTATTTAACTAATTAGAGCGATACTTGCGTTACGCGTTCTCAACCGTTCACGTTGCGTACGCTTTGTAAATATAAAATTATATTTGCAATCGCTAGCGCTAGATGTAGCACTAGTACAAGCGTGGCTAGTAAACAATATAGCTGCATCGATCATTTTATCGTTGGGCAAGCCACCTGCACGCAGTGCAGGTACAGGACAAAATGAACCTGCACTGTGGGAAATGTACCTGCACTAGTGCAGGTGTGCACCCGGTATTTCGAACACTGTGATCACTCTATTGCTTACTTCTGTAAGAAGCTGCTCCCTCGGGAAGTACGGTACTCCTTGGTCAGTGGTGCACAGAGCTGGCCTCAGTAATGGAAACGCGGATGCACTCTCTCGTGTCGGCATGGTGACGGAGCACGATGGGGCAACAAACTCCTTTGTTGCTGAAGAAGGAGGATGGAGTTTAAAGGAGTGGGAATGAGGTGGACATGGAAACTTCATGTCTCCACAGCAGGTTTGAGAGAATGATCCTACCCAACAGGAAGCTTGGGATTATGGACCAATGTACACAAGTGCATATTGTATCGAGTGTACTATGCAAAGTGTTATCAAGAGTATTTAACCAAGTGGCGTAACAAATTTGTAAACACATATGACACTGATGCTAGCACAAATGGCAGCACTGCAAACATAAAAATGCCCTTCCCATTCAGAACCTAAGTACTTACGATGATGCACAGCAATTTCCACATGATGGTACCCTGACTTGAGGTCAAAAATAAACCTGAGCTCACCTGGGTTGATGAACATCATCGCTGTTTGGAAGTCCTCATACTTAAACCGCTTCTTACAAGAACTGGTTGACATGACTCAGATTCACCACCAGCCGCTTCTTGCCAACACTATTTTCCACAACCGACAAAGGGCTGGATATATACGGCGGTTCTGCAACTTCCTCCGCAGACTGTCCCTTAACTAAATCACTAACTGCCTTGCGCACAAGATCAGCATTAGTTTATGCTGAAGATGGATTAACTTTTCTGTACAGAGATGGTTTCACAAACAAAGGAAACGTGTGCCCATTTTTAGTCATGTTGACGATCCATTGTGAAGCACTGAGTTCTTGAACCCAAAAATTAAAGCATGCCTCCAATAGAGCTGCCCCCAACATTCTCCAACCTGCACTCATTATCCGGTTAATTGCCAACGCATCTGTCTCATATTCGGCTACGACCGCCCATCCCAACTCCGAGCGATCCGCCGCTTTGATGAACTTCTGCTGGTGGGTTAGCTGTCCCTTACCTTCCTTAATGGATTCCTGAGCTTTCTGCAGAGCATCCTTGGCTGGACCATCCGCTAGGTTTTGCCCTGCTCGCACTAGATGGCTTTCAGCCTCCTCCAATTTGTCTGCAACACCGTCACTGAAAACAAACTGTTCCACATGGCCTTTCGTCAGAAAGTGATACGACTTTTTTTTTTCTTCGATGGCTGTCTTTCAGCAGACTCCTCATTATAGCCGCCCTCATCTCTTCCCTCAGCCTTCGCATTTCTAGCTGCGAACTATGAATGGCAGTGAGGTCCAACTCACAAGGATCTTGCACTCCACTGCTGCTAGCGCCGGAACCACCAACAGCCATGTTTAAAGATGAATTGCCTTGACCTTCCATAACAAAATGGTGAATGCTGCATGCATTGACTGACGCCTAGGCTGACTCCCAATGATATCTGAAGCTCCTTTATCCATGCCACCCTGTGGCACTCCATTTAACCAATCGCCATGTAATTACAGCATTCTGGCAGGAGCTTATTTCCTGTCTAATTCAGTTCCTTCAACCGGCAGGAATTATATATATATATATATATATATATATTTACTCATGCCGTATCATGAAGTCATTAAAAAACGTGACCCACATATAACTCGTGTACCGATAAACGGACAGTGTAGCTCTTTGTTGCTATCAAACCAGAAGGAAAGACATCATTTTCATGTTTTGTTCAAGTTGCCAGACCATTTGCTTTCAAGCAACTATGGTCTTCGTGGGCACTTGTGAGAAATTGGGCAGCTGTGGCTAGAGACATTGTGTGAAGGATTCCAATATAGGTCCGCGGTATTGCCTATAGTCCATAGAAGCATGAAGTCACTGGGAATGACCATCCCTCACACCCTTCCCTTCCCCTCCGGCAGCACACTCGTTTGCTGCACAAGTAACTTCTGGTGCCCTTGATAATGCATCGGCATTTCCATTGGCTTGGCCTGCTCGATGCACAACATTAAAGTTCAATGGTTGTAGTGACAAGCTCCACCGCTATCGTTAGGGGCGTCCATCCATATCAGAGAGCGATGATCAGTTTCTACAGTAAAAGGTCTGCCGATCAGGTAAGTTCGGAAGGCCTGCATGGCTAGCTTGATCGCCAGGCATTCCTTCTCAATGGTGGAATAACGCTCTTCCCGTGGTTGCAGCTTCTTGCTGAAGTATGCGATTGGGTTGTCATCTCCTGACTCACTCTTCAGGTTCAATACTGCTCTGACACCACGGTCAGAAGCATCAGTCTGGAGTACAAATGGTTTTGTGAAATTTGGGCTACGCAGTACTGGGGAACTGCACAGAATGCGCTTCAGCTCTTCGAACACCCGATTGCACTGGTCCGTCCATTGCACATGCACAGGGGCTGATTTCTTCGTCAAGTCTGTCAGTACTGCCCCCATAGCCGCATAGTTCGAAATGAACCGACGGTAGTACCCAGTTAGACCCAGAAATACATGCACCTGCGGCTTGGGATTGGGAAAGCCATCGCTCTTAATCCTTTGATGGTTCCGGCTGAACCATCCCATCTCCCACCACATGTCCCAAGTATGTACATTCTAACATTCCAAAATGGCACTTCGATGGTTTTGCAGTTAGCCCTGCCCCCTGGAGTCTGCTGAATACTTCACGTATATGCGCTAAATGCTCCACCCACAAGCGATTAAAAATGTTCAAATTGTCTATATAGGCTGCGCATCTCCCCTCCAAACCTCGTATCACTCCATCCATTAGCCTCTGGAATGTAGCTGGAGCTCCCTGTAGTCCAAACGACATCACGTTGAAATGAAACAGTCCGAATGGCGTAATGAAGGCCGTCTTGTGGCGAGCATCCTTCGCTAAAGGTACTTGTCCAGTACCCCTGAGTGAGATCAATTTTTTGCGATGTACCTTGCAGTTCCCAGTTGGTCCAGCATCTTGTCAATTCGGGGCATGGAATTAGCATCCGCTTGGGACAAGGTATTCAGCCTCCGATTGTCCACGCAGAGACACAACGACCCGTCCTTCTTTCCCACCAGCACTATGGGAGAGCTATTATCCCCTCCTCCAGCATCTCCTCGACCTTTTTTCGGACCTGGAAATGCAATAGGCAGGAAGTCGCACAGGTCATGCAGACCCTGTAATGATAGAATGCTCTGCGCACAATGGTTCTAGCTTGCCAACACTTCTGCAAACTCACTCACCACACCGTCCAAATCATTCTGCTGTTCCGTACGCTGGGGTCCGTAGTGTAGCGCTCCGGCATTCTCCTCCTTCCAGACTGGTATTTCGTTGTCCTCATACCCGTCCGACATTCCACTCTCAGACCAGAGACTGGTGTTATCTGCTGGGGTACTGGGAAGGTACTCACACAATATATTTACTTTCCCTCTTCCGACGATTGTGCATGTTGATAAAATTATTCACTGTCCCCACCTGCTTGCTTGGTCACCTTATACAGTCCTTGCCATTGTGCTACCAGCGTATTGGAGGAGGTGGGCAATAACACTAACACCGTGTCACCTTTGTTGAGGGTCCTGACGCGTGCACTCATGTCGTACCATGCCTTTTGGACTTTCTGTGCTCCCCCGAGGTTCTCCTTGACCAAGCTAGTCATTTGTTCCATCCTCTTCCTGATCGACAGACGGTGAGACACAACGCTCTCGGTACTTTTCTCTCGAGCTACTTATGTCTCTCGTAGGACATCTAGAGGACCACGCACCTCCTGACTGTACAGCAACTCGAATGGGTAGAATCCGGTGGATCTCTGGGGTACCTCCCGGTATGCAAATAAAACATATGGAGCCAACTTGTTGTAAAATCGTCAAGCATCAAGTTAATGGTACAAATGCCAATTACATGACTGACTATTACACAGCAATCACGCACATAAATCACATTCCTTACGGATGCGCCATGTGTAAGCTATTAGGTTATTACATCTTCTCCCCTCCCGAAGGAAAACAACTGTTTTACCATCCATATCTATCTGGAGGTCGCCTAACCCGACTGGGGTATTTTTTTGGTTGAATTTCTAACTTGCCGCCTGCTTCATCCGTTACTTCCACCTCTGCTTCCAAAACCACTTTATCATTCCCATGTGCTTCGACGACCATTGGGTTTTCTGGAACAGATTTCGTACTTTCTCCTCCTCATGTCTGTTCATTGTCCTCCTGTCCATGATCACTCATCACCTCGGGACCGTTATTACTGGGAAGATGCCTGAGTGGCAGATTGAATTTGTTGCACCCAAATCTTGCTGACAGAGTGGAAAAAGCAGCAGAAAAACAGAAAGAGTACCATGACGTTCATACTAAGGAAAGGAAACTCCAGACCGGAAGTAAAGTGTATGTGAAGGTATATGAAAAGGGGGGAAAATGGAAGTGGAAGAAGGGAGAGATAGTGAAGTGTACGGGGCTGGTGTCATTTATAGTACAGCTGGAGGGAGGAATAGTCTGTCGCAGGCATCTGGATCAGCTAAGAGAGCTACTTGAAGAGCAGAAAGAAAATCAGTGGGATTGGGCGGAAAACATTAATATTGGTCCCGAGGTGATGAGTGATCATGGACAGGAGGACAATGAACAAATAGTAATAACTCCGCAGGCGACAGCTTTGTCACACTTTGAGGTGTCATCCGATACTGGAACAACAATCTAGCGATTTTGTCACTTATCATCCCTACTTTCATCTTCCGTAGTCCTTCCTTGATAATCCTCACAGCCCTCTCTGCCAAGCCATTCGAGGCCGGGTGATACGGAGCGGATGTTATGTGCATTACCCCATTCTTCCTTAAGAAATCCTTGAATTCTTTGCGGATGAAGCAAGGCCCATTGTCGGAAACCAGAGATTCTGGAATACCAAATCTCGCAAACATGGCTCTCAACCTTTGAATGGTAGCTCCTGCTGTGGCTTCTTTCATATCTTCGACTTCAATCCACTTCGAGTGTGCATCAATCACCACCAACAGCATTCTCCCCCACATAGGCCCCGCAAAATCTACGTGCAGTCGGGCCCAAGGCCTGGTAGGCCACTTCCATGGGTGAAGTGGAGCATGTGGAGGTGATGCTTGTTGTGTTTGGCATTCTTCACATCTTTTTACCATTCCTTCGATATCTTGGTCCATATGAGGCCACCAGACCAACGTTCTTGCAATTGCTTTCATTCTACTCATGCCTGGATGTCCCCCATGCAGTTCTCTTAATACATACTCCCGCCCCTGCGTCGGAATTACCACCCGATTCCCCCACAAAATACACCCTTCATGCAATGACAACTCCAAACGTCTTGTCCAATATGGCTTCAGCTCTTCGTCCCCCTCGTTCCTTTCCTCCCGCCAGCCGTGTAGTATGAACTGAGATATTTTGGACAACAGAGGATCTCGCTTGGTCCACCTCTGTATCTGAGCATAAGTCATTGGTGCGTCCTCCAAGGCTTCCACCAGCAGCACTACCTCGGTTGGGACCTCTGACTGCTCTTCATCTGGCTCGGTCAATGGCAGACGACTCAGTCCGTCTGCATTTCCATGCTGTGACGTCTTCTTGTACTTTATGTCATATTCGTACGCCGCCATCGTTAGAGCCCATCTCTGAATCCTTGCCGAAACTTGCAATGGTATGCCTCTAGAGGATGAAAACAATGTAAGCAATGGCTTATGGTCAGTATGCAATATAAACTTCCGCCCATAAAGATATTGGTGAAATCTCTTCACTCCGAATATACACGCAAGTGCCTCCCTCTCTATTTTGCCAGTAATTCCGCTCAGCCGAATTTAGTGTTCTAAACGCAAATGCTATGGGTCGTTCCTTTCCATCCTGTTTTTTGTGAGACAACACAGCTCCCACTCCATATGACGAAGCATCACAGGCCAGTACTATTTCTTCAGCCGGATCAAAATGTGTCAAGACCTTAGTTGAGGTCAAGAGACGCTTGGACGCTTCAAAAGCATCTTTTCTTTCTTTATTCCACTTCCACGCCACGTTCGGTTTTGAACAACTGATACAGGGGTGCCAAAGTAGCTGCTAAGTTGGGTAAGAATCTGTTATAGTACATTAACAGTCCTAAATAGGATTTTAGCTCTGTCACATTCGTAGGGTCAGGGGCTTGATGAACTGCTTTCACTTTCTCTTCTACAGGGGATATGCCACAAGAGTCAATTTTGTGACCAAGGTATACAACTGATTTCATCATAAATACAAATACTTTGGTGGCTCCTCATCACCTTGTACTTCTTCATCTCCATTGTCCTCCGTCAGGCATCGGACTGCTCTTCCTTGTCCCCTTTCAGCTTTCCGCGGTTGACGACATGTCCTTTGTATGTGCCCTTTCTTGCCACAATTATAACACACTGATTCAATGTGCGGAAACTGACCTGCTGTATGGTTCCTTCTCCCGCACCGAAAACATTTACCTGTCCTCTCGTCAGTAGACCGCTATGCCACGGCATGTACCTCTTCGGCCGTTTTATCCCTGTCCGGCTCAACCTTCACTATTTCTTGGGCACCATTTGTAGCCGCCTCACATCCCATAGCCACTGCATACACTTTCTCAAATGTTAGCTTTGCTTCTCCCAATAATCCTTTTTGAATGTGAGCGTCGTTAACCCCGCATACCAAACGGTCCTTCAACATGTCCTCCAACGAGTCCTTAAACTCACAGTATCTGGCTAGCGAACGCAACTCAGCCACGTACGCAGCAACAGACTCACCTATTTTCCGTTGCCTCGAGTGGAACTTAAACCTCCGTACTGCCAGTTGAGGTTGCGGGCAGAAATGTTTCTCTAAGGTGGCTGTCAGCAATTCATACTTCAACTCTGCTGGTTTTCTTGGTGCCACCAATGTACTAAGCAACTTGTACGTTCTTGGTCCTATTGTGGAAAGAAAAATGGCTTGCCTTTGTCCCTTCTCGCTTACACTGTTCGCAACGAAGAACTGTTCTAGCCTCTCCAAGTATAGAGCCCACTCCTCTTCGCCTTCCACGTACTTGCCGACCGACCCGTACACAGCTGCCATCCCACCCTCGTCGCCAAATATGTAATATTGTCAAGCATCAAGTTAATGGTACAAATGCCAATTACATGACTGACTATTACACAGCAATCACGCACATAAATCACATTCCTTACGCATGCGCCATGCAGTGTGGGCCAGTAATATCGCTGCTGCACTCTGTCCGTAGTTTTATGCTTTCCCAAGTGACTCGCTAGAGGAATGCTATGTGCTAACTCCATGACCATACCCATACACTGCACCGGCAACACGAACTGTTCTTGTGTATGCAGATCTGGAATATCCCAACCCAGGGCTGCCAAGAGCCAGCCCGGGCCCGTGGCAAATTTTTTTCTCGGGCCCCTAGCCTAATACATTAGTGTATAATACTGTTGTTTGGCATTCGTGTTATGTACAAAGCAAAATAAACATAAACATACAGTACGCACAAATCATCAATTGAAGGGAGTGCCGACAGCAGCCTTGCACGCTTTTTTGTTTGCAAAGGTTTCTATTATTTCATTAAAATCTAGTTCCTTCGCCAACTCTGACTCGACAGCCAATGTTCCTAAAGAAGTCAACCGCATCTGGCACATTGTTGATCGGAGATAGTTCTTAATTCTTTTTACAACACTAAAAGATCTTTCTGCTTCAGCTACTGTAACTGGCAACGTGCAGTAAATGCGAAGAGCTACGCAACAGTTGGGAAATATAACCATCAATGACGTTGTGGATCTCTACTGTAATTAATGATCCATAATTACACGTGATTACATAATGTAATTAATCACACACAAATGTTAATGTTCTGCTACATATAGCTCCCCCTCAGTGAACAGGCTGTGAACGGCAGTAGTAGTGTTATCCATGTAGGCAGGTTTGAGTCGGTCGATTGAAATTACCTCCTCACGCCCATTGAGGTCTAGGGTGAAATGTTTGTCGGATCGGCGTAAAACCTTGAATGGCCCATCATATGGGGCTTGCAGTGGTCTGCGCACAGCATCATGCCGAACAAACACAAATGGACATGTCAACAGATCCTTTGGAACGAAAAATGTGCGGTTCAAATCTGCACGTGGTGGAATTGCCTTCAAAGACCGCATAGCCAACTTCAATTGAGCAGCATAGGTTGACGGATCAGAAGTGAGGGGGTCAGTGCCTGGAGCAAAAAATTCACCCGGTATACGCAATGTAGTTCCATAAACAAGCTCTGCAGTGCTACACCCAAGATCTTGTTTGAGAGCTGTCCGTAAGCCAAGAAGGATTAACGGTAAGGAATCTATCCAGCCAGTGGTGGTTGCACATGCTTTCAAGGAAGCTTTCATTTGACAATGAAAACGTTCCACTAAACCATTGGCTGAAGGATGGTATGCAGTCGTATGTATTCGTGTACAGCCCAGCAGACAAGTCAGTTCCTTCAACAGAGTAGACTCAAATTGTCGTCCACGATCCGTTGTAAGAAGAGAGGGTACAGGAAACCGTGAGACCCATCCAAAAATAAAAGCCCGGGCTACCGAGATGGCAGTAATGTCCATTAGTGGCAGTGCTTCAGGCCAACGTGTAAACCAATCCACCACAGTCAACAAGTACCGAAAACCCTGTGAAGCAGGTAGGGGTCCCACAATATCCATATGCACGTGATCGAATCGTACATCAGGTGCGGCAAACGTGCCACTGGGAACAGATGTGTGTCGTTGCACGTTGGATCTTTGGCAATGGAGACATGATCTTGCCCAATTTCTGACATCTGTGTTGACATGTGGCCAGACAAAACGAGCAACAATGAGCTGTTGGGTGGCACGAATGCCAGGATGAGATAAGGAGTGCAGCACCTGAAAAACTTCCTGCCGGAAACTACTAGGGACTATTGGTCGAGGAACCCCAGTGGCAACATCACAAAGAAGGGTGGTGGTTGATGACTGCAGTGGAATGGGTTCAATGCGAAAGGAACATGGACCTGCATGTGCAAGCAGATGTTTGATCTCTGGATCTTGCTGTTGAGCTGCTGCCATTTTTTCAAAATCTATACCTTCCACTCTCGTGACTGACAATGCATCAATACCTATTCTTGATAGAGCATCCGCTACTGGGTTATCTGTGCCCTTAATATGTCGAATGTCTGAGGTGAACTGTACAATAAAATCCAGCTGCCTAGTTTGACGTGGAAAATGATTGGAGGACTGCAAAGTCAAAGCAAACGTCAAAGGCTTGTGATCAGTAAGGATGTGAAATGTACGTCCTTCCACAAAATGACGGAAATGTTTAATTGCTAAGTAGACTGCCAAGAGTTCCTTGTCAAAGGCACTGTAACGTGTCTCTGCTGGTTTAAGCTTCTTTGAAAAATAGGCAATGACAGCCATGTCAGAAGCATCTGTCATGATAGAAATTGGGGCATTAGGTTTGGGATGGAACAACAACGAGGCTTTTGCCAAAGCTTCTTTGGTTGCTGAAAAGGCAGTATCAGCGTCAGTGGTCCAGTGTAAAGCATGATCTTCACCTAGCTTGGATGATAGTAGGGAATGCAGTGGTTGGAGGATCGCAGCACAGTGGGGAATGAAACGATGGTAGAAGTTGACAAGCCCTAAAAACTCTCTCAGTTTGCGACATGTCGTAGGGCATGGAAAGTTTCGAACTACTGCAACTCGCTCCTCCAAAGGAGAAATGCCCTGCCTATCCACCTTTTGCCCCAGAAATTCCAGCTCATTTGCACCAAATTTACACTTTGCTGGGTTGATGACAACTCAGTGGTCATGAAAGCGCTGCAACACTTGACGCAGGTGGTCCTGGTGTTCCTCTGGAGATCCACTAGCAATGAGTACATTGTCCACATATGCGTAAGTGAAGTGTAGGCCACGTAGCACCTCATCAATAAAACGCTGGAATGTTTGTGCTGCATTACGTAAACCAAAAGGCATGCGTACAAATTCAAATAACCCAAATGGTGTTGTCACTGCCGTCTTGGGAATATCAGCCAGTTCTACTGGGATTTGGTTATAGGCTTGAACCAGATCAAGCTTTGAAAATATAGTTGCGCCAGATAGCATGCTTGCAAAATCTTGGATGTGTGGTATTGGATAACGGTCTGGAATGGTGGAATTGTTCAAAGCACGATAGTCATCGCAGGGACGCCAATCTCCCGAAGTCTTCATGGGAACCATATGCAGAGGAGATGACCAAGCACTTGAGGAGGGTCGTATAATGCCGAGCTTGAGCATGTGATCGAACTCATTACGTGCTATTGTCAGCCGCTCCGGGTGAAGACGATGAGTGCGAGCGTGGACTGGAGGACCTTTAGTGGTGATGTGATGCGTCACACTGTGCTTAATTGGAAACTGGTCATTCATGGGCCGTACGACTGATGGAAAATCCTTCAACACAGCTTCATATCTATTCATGGGTTCAGATGACAGCAATGTGAGTTGCATGGACTGGTCACTGCATGTCACTCCTTAAACCAGAGATTGAGAAGGGGTGTGCAGTAGTCTCTGATGTGTGACATCGACTAAAAGCTCATAATGTCGCAGAAAATCCACTCCAAGTATCGGCCGTTTAACTGCAGCTACAATAAAAAGCCAAGGAAAGTGATGTTGTAGTCCAAGGTCTAATGTGTGAGAGCGGGTACCAAACGTATTTATAATGGAGTCATATGCTGCTCGCAACACTAAACCATCCAGCTGTCTAACATGGTCTGCAGGTGAGGGTGGTATGACGCTAACCTCAGCTCCAGTATCTACCAGAAAACGAATATCAGTAACACGGTCAATAACAAAAAATAGGCGACTAGAAAAGAATGGGCCAGGAATGCTCGTCGCCATCAGCATTTGGTCTTGAAGTTTCCTGCCTGCGAACAAGGGGGTTTGCACTTGCGTGCCGCCTCACCAAAGCGGAAATGGTACCAACAAAGGTGATGTGCCGAGTCTTCTACACGCAAGGGTGTCTGTTGTGCCCTATTGACCGGCTTCTTTGTAGACGCGAAGTTCGAAAGCATCTTTTTAAGGTCGACCATGTCGCCTCTGCAGCCGATTTACCTCACACTCAGATGTTTCGGGTGATGATGCCACCTCCGACACTGATCTAGACACAGAGTCTGCCTCCGTCATACGTTCGGCTCGAGTGGCCAACTCCTCCAGCAAGAGTGTATCATCAAGCGACGCCAGGACCACCCGGATGTTCGTTGGTAACCGTTCCAAAAATAGTTCCCAAAACAGCGAGTCGTCCGTTCCCTGGCCTTGTAACTGCCGTAGCTTCCGCAACAACCGCGTGGGGGTTACATCCCCAAGATCGTGACTATGCAATAGCTGCTGAATACGGCGACGCTCAAACTGCGAGGTTCTCCGAATAAGTTGTTCCCGAAGTTCGTTGTAAGGCTCTGAAGATGGAGGGTTTAAAATTATGTCACATACCTCGGTGGCAACTTCAGGTGCTAAGGCTGCCACCATGTGGTCGAATTTCGTCCTCTGCGCTGAAATGCTGCGTAGTAGGAATTGAGCCTCGACCTGCGCAAACCACAACTGCGGGTCCGAACACCATAACGGTGGTAGCTTCACACTGACGGCTGAGACCTGTTGTGGAGCAGCAACTGAGACCTGTTGTGAAGCAGCTTCTTCTTTGTCCATCCTACGTACGTCAGGGTCACCAATGTGGATTTCTACTCTAATTAATGATCAATAATTACACGTGATTACATAATGTAATTAATACACACAAATGTTAATCTTCTGCTACAACGTTTCTGCTAGCGCATTGAGCAGCTGAATGGGATTTAAAGATTTTTCTCCTAAGTTACTTGTATGAATGGCTTTTAGATGCATTATCTCCTGAACAAGTTCAGAAGAAACATCACCAGTGTACTGAGCCACAAAGAACTTTGCCTTTTCTTCCACTTCACTTTCATTCATATATCTGGTTCGGATCGAGGCACCACTTCAGGCTCTTCTTGAATCTCAAGCAGGTCTTCTTGATTCAGTACTTCTTCAGTAGCAATTCCGATATCACTATGTGATGGGCCTTCGATTTCTTCAGTATTAGGCTGCACACTCTGACTGCTACATTTAATCTGCTTCTCACTTACATCAAACCCATGTTGTTTTAGCGTATTCTGCCCTTTGACCCCTTCAGCACGCATTGCCTTTTCCCTTCTTTTCTGGGCGCCTGATTTGTGATGTTAGCTCATTCTTGCTATTCGTTAAATAGAAAGTGTAAACCAAGACGCTGATTGGTTACAACGGTCTGGGCCCCGAAACTAATTATCTTAGCAACTAAGCCATTCATTATCGACTAGGCCTGAGGGTGTGTGCCTAGTGACAAATAAAGGGCGTGGCTCTAAAGGCCCGGGCCCCATTGAGGCCTGGGCCCGGGGATATTGCCCCCCCTGCCCCCCCCCTCAGAGTTGGGGCTGTCCCAACCAAAAGGTGCCCTCACCACCCTATAAATTAGCCCCTCCTTCATAACTAAATTGATCCCATTTTCACTTTCCTTCTTCGCAACTGCTCTCCGTATGACCTGCAGTGTCCGATCTGTTTCTTGGAGGCTTTTCAACTCCGCGGACACTGTTACGCTAATAACTTCTGATGGTTCTGGACATCCCTCTGAACGGTATTCTTTCCTTCCTTCCCATATTTGGCTCCGGCTTAAATGTTGCCTCTCTCTTCCTCCAGTGAATATCGATTCGTCCAGCTCCTCACCGACATTCGATACCTCTGGCTGAATCTCCTCTGTAGGCAAAACGGCATGCGGTCGTACTTCTGACTGCTGCTGCTTCCTCTGACTCCCTTTTTGCCTCCGCTTCTTGCCTAGCTCTTACTTGGGTAGTAGTCGCCAGAACGTGTGATTCTCTCTCAAACTCGACCGATACTCTATGCAGTAGTTTTCCTAGGAGAACATCCATAGGAAGGGTGTCTGACACTGCTGCCACAACACTATTTGTGCACCCATCGACCTCTATATGTTGACCTTAGCCATGGGATATAAAACACTATCCCCATGGGCGCATCTCACGACCGCGGACTCTCCATCCAGGATCTGCGTCTTGGACACCAGGTTGTGGTGTACCATCGTCCTCGAACATTCAGTGTCCAGTATGATACCTCTGGCCCACTGACCATTGACTGTTCCCTCCCGACGCAGGTCACCTGGCAACCCTATGCAAACAAGAGCGTTAGTATGGCAATGCCTTGCAATATGCCCCCGTTTGCCACAGGTGAAACACTGGATCGCCTCCCTGTTTTCAGCTCATCTAGCCCCTTGTCCACCTGGTGTCTCCCATCCACTTGATACCCTTGAAGCATTTCGCACCTCCCTTGTATCCCTGTTCTAGGATGGTCCCTTGTACTGGCTACCATTCCCCGACTGTTCCGAGCGACACTCAAGCCTTCGAGCTCGCAAGTAAGTGTTGGCCAGTTCTGCAGCGTCCTTAGACGTATTAGGCTTTCTCTCCGCTAGCCAAATTTTAAGCTCCCATGGTAGCGCGTCTAGCAGCTGCTCCTTGACCATCATGTCTCGGACTTCTTCGACTGTCTTGCACCCCTTCGTCCACTTCTGCAAGAGATCCGTCAATCTCACAGCTAATTCACTCACCGTTTCTTCCTCCTTTTTCACTGCTTCTCGAAATGTCCTCCTGCTCAACGCACTTAAGGTCGGGCACCCGCGTTTTAATTAATTTATTGAATGAATTTTGCAGATAATGCTGATTTGTTTTTGTCTACAATAGAAGCACTGTATCCAAAAGAAGACACTGTTTCTGACACGGCAAGTTTTCTACAACCAAAAGAGTGGCTTTTAAACCTCTAACTCCACTGCCGTAAGGAAAACAAGACAGTTCCGTGAGGGAACTTTAAACACTTCAATGTGTTAGGCGAAGCACTTATCTCACACGCTTAATCACTGGAGAGGGCTTGTTTTGAAGAGCAACTTCAGAACTATGTCGCTTTGGGTCCTACTTGTAGAACTGAGTTTCCATTTTGATACTAGTCGATGAAATGTTGTAAATAATATTGTATATTTGTTATTTATAGTTGCTATGACTGGTACATACATTTTCTCCGCAAGCAGGACCCCACACGTATTGATGTAACCACTGCCTGAAGTTTTCATTGGACTGTTAATGAGAAAAAGTGCGGTTTAGACCTCCGCCTTATTAGACAACTATTGTGATGTTCATTATTCACCATTTCATGCGGCTGCATATCACGTGAAATATTTTCACAGTAGCCGGTACTCTTGCAGCTGTACATCAGTAGCAGTGAAATCGACGCATATCGGCACCTGTGGGTAAAATCAACTCAACATCCGTATATTCATTGGACATGTGAGCATCAACATTATCAATCTACAAGTTTGCTTTACATTTCCTGTCTGTTGTTTACATGCAGACCTGTTAAGAACAACCAACCAGCTGTGTGTACAGTTCTGCAGTGCGTACAAAGTAGTACAGGTCTGTTATGCATATGCTGTCTTGCTCTGTTATGTATTGAATAGTGTCTGGAAGGGGTAAGAGCATAGAGCATTTCAATAGATCCTTTACAATGCATACGACATGCAGTAAAATATTACATGTACTATACATGTGTGTAAATATAGGTGGATCTAAGTATTGTGGTGTTCATTCTGCAAGCTACCCCTTACGTATAAATCCCTCTTTTAAAAATGGGATCAAAGATAGGCACATGGTACCAATTAATGCAATTGCATTTTCTATACACACAAATGTAACCTTCCAATATCCACAGATTGCACGAAGATGCTTCCAATAGCATTATCAGTAAACTGTGGATATGTAAGAGTAGCATTATGACAGCAAAGCATGGAAAATTTTTAAAAACATTTTCAAAAATCACTGTCCATAGGCGAGGAATAATTTGAACAAATGCACAGCAAAAAGTTGCCAAGCAAATACAATATGCACTGTAAAAGAATGAAGGATTTTTTTTACAAAAAATGGCATTCTCAAACCAACAAAAACCACATTTTCAGTAACAAAATGGAATGGTTTAAAAGAGGAAGAAAAGAAATTACACACAGTATCTGAGTGTATGATGTGCCACACCATGCATTACGATCTTCAGTGCACATTTCCTGCTCAGCCTGTGTACAAACAAGCTGAAACTATTGCAAGTGCAACCACTAACAAAGATATATTCATTAAGACAGTGATAGCTTCAGCTGACAGGGTATGTGTACCAAATTTTGGACAAACATTAATAGAAACGCTAATCAAAACAAAAAAAGTCGACAAACATACAAACAAAGTAGAAAACCGAAGAAAGAAAAGGGAATTACTTAGACAATGTCGGGATAAGTGCAATGCTGTACTCCAGAAAAAAACAGCACAGGTATTGATAAAGGAAAATGAATCGGTTGCAAGTTACAGCCGAAAAAGAAAAGCAACTTACTGCAAAATAACAACAGATGTAAAAAAGAAAAAAACAACCCATTCACCTAACTTTGATTTTGTTGAGTGGGATAAGGAGCAAATTTTAAAAGACCTAAGGGATGCACAACAAAAAGGTCAGAAGCTTGTGTGGTCAAAATTCGCAAAGGACCATCAAGTTCCAGGATTAAACAGAGGACAAGTAGTAAAAGAATTTGCCATTCAAAATGGAATAGATGTTACCTCCCTTGACACTCACACTTACAATGGAAGATCCAGAGCATCAAAGAAATGCTTCTCAAAGAGTGACATATCCATACCAGCCCCACCACCTGCAGATACAATAAAGGCAGAATGGAAAAGGTTGATATCTAGTGGTGAAATACAGTTGGGGCAAACATGTACTCCCTATACATTGCATAAATTTGTCACAAAGGATGGCAAAATAGTTGCTAAGGAAGTAAAAATTAGTGGTCGCAAAATACCTATTGAAGAGCTCAGGTAAGACTCCTATAAAAACAAGAAAAGCATATGTATCTATTCTCTGACGACAGAATTGACAGTATGGAGCATAAAGTGTTGCTAGATATGGTGAAACTATGTACCTAATGTCAGTGAAACTACTTGCATTGCTGCCTTACAGGAAATGCTTAAAAAGCTCCAGCGTACAAGGTCACTAGCCATCTGGCATGACCATGCAACAGTCCTTGGAAATGGCTACATCATGATCACAATATATACCGGACCCAGATATGTATGTGGCAGAAAAAAGGTGTCACCCCTGCAATACAGACAATTGTTGAACAGCCAGAAATATATCTATTAGCTTTGAACTCAACCAGCATTCAAGACCAAGCTGCAATTATCAAAGATAGAGTGGAATGCCTTCACAGTGTTAGTTGAACCCATCATATCTAGTGGTGGAGTTTCAGTACATATATCATATGATTCTTCACAGGCGATCACCCAGCAAAGCAATTTGAATGAGGGACACAGGTTGGTGGGATTTATAAATGTGGAGGATGTGGATGTAAGTCATATATGATGGATGACCAAGCCCATGCACTAGCCTGTACAACAAGAACCACCGAAGAGCTACAGAGCATAGCTATACAAGGGGTACTTGGGTGGGTACCTTGTATAATAAAACCCTTGTATGTCAAACACCTTTCTATTGCTAAAATCCGGCAAGAACTTTGAGCAAGAGGTGTGGCTGATGTTGATCATCTACGAGAAGAACTACAGCCATTACTCCAGGATATGATTAAAGGTGTACAACGGGTACCTTCATTGTTGCTGCTCAAACCAGACCAGAAACTGACCAATCTCAATCTGCAACAGTATCACATACTAGATTGTGAACCAATGCATGAAATCAAGGTCACCTTCTGAACTTGTTTGAAGAGTTGCCATCAGTTCTTCCAGCATCCGTAAAGGCAACCTGTGAAAGCAGCATCAGCATCTGTATGGGAAAGGAGAAGAAGAGTGCTGCTGATTTACGAGCCACACTGATTCGCCTGCATATGCTAGTAACACAAGCATGTGATGCACATTGGAAGGTTGATATTTTGCTACAGTCAATAGTATGGGCAGGTAAAGTACTGTACGCACCAGATAGTGAACGCTGTTCTCAGATTATACAACAATTTGTGGCTCCATCACCAGCTCTGCTGTGATTTATTTAAAGAGTTGAAGAATACAAGGGACAAATCTTTTGGCCTTTATTTGCATTCTTTGAGTAAACATGCTGCAAAGCAATATGAACTGGGGGATGTTCAGACAGTGTCGTAGAATAACAGAACGGACCACCAACAGGCACCCGAATAATATCATGATACAAATCATGATTAGGGCACAATGCAAACATTCAATCTACGAAAAAACTCGAAATTCTACCACTATTGTGACAAAGGCAGCAGCAGGGTTACCTAGTTTTAATGGTACCTGCGTTCCATTTGAGCTAGTAAACAAGTACAAAGATAGCTGGCAATCTCACCTTACACGCATCAGCCCCTTTTTGGTTTGTGGAAAGGATGTATGGGGTGTACTGATGAAGAAGGTTATGTATTCAAGGACGGAAATAGTGATCCTGAATATCAACCTGCTGGTCCAAATCTTTTTTACTTTCGTGACACATACCTTCCCCAGGTGTATGCTAGACAGAAGGAATGCTGGGAGACAATAATACAGAGCAAAACTGAAATACCAGCCACGTCAATTAAACTATAATCTCAGGAAGGAGATTATACATCAACACAGGATTTCTACACCACATAGGCACACCTTTAACAGAACCATGCCAAGAACAAATCAATTGTTCTGATCACACAATAAGCAATGAAAGCAGTGGCCTGACACTGTGCATAGAAAACATGCAGCAATCTACACCTGACAACTTACTGCAAAGTTGTACTGAAGTACCTCAGGCTGACACAGAAGCTGTAAAAAACAAAATAGTGGAAGCCATGAATGTAGCAGGCACTCATACAGATTTCTCATTCTCAAGTGATACAATCATGACAACATCAGACTCAATACTACCACCTGCGTACAGTATTCAGGGACAATTATAACTTCGTTGGGATGGCCGGACAAAATGTAAGGGGTTACATGTGTTTGCCCAGACATGTTTTTGAAATGGCCGGACATGAATGTATTCTTTAAGTACAAACTCACTTCTATATTTTGCATTAACGCTCAACAAACGCCCCATTGCTACCTTATGAACTCGCTAGTTGCTGCTCCATTACAGCATATGTCTTTGCATTGGTAGTACTAGTAGTTGTGCATAGCCTGACCTTCGCGTATTCTATTTATAGTATACGCGAAGGTCGGGCTACGCCCAACTAGATTGGTACCGTAGTACCAAAAGTTTCGTGACAATGCAATGCAGTCCTTGTAGCGTTTACACACACCGCAAAACAAAAACGCTACGTGGACGACATTATCTTGTTCCAGTTCACAGCAAAGCTACACGCGCATCTGGTGATCGCGATCATTGTCCCGTTGCCATTTGACGAAGCTGCAGGTACATGTAGCTCTCGTTACTTGTCGCGTAGTGTTTTTTTACATCTAGGACCAGGGCTTTTACTACTTCAAATCACCTGTACGTTTTTGTCTGGCCATTTTGTCCGGATAATTAATTGACCACTGGACAATAGACTAAATTAGCTGGACAAATGTCCGGTGTCCGGGCGTTATAATTGTCACTGCTATTGAAACAAAATTGTGCAAAGCCCTAATTAAATGTACTGGCTACAATAAAGATATTAAGGAACTTAATGAACTAAGGAAGTGTTTGAAAATGAAAAAACAGCAGAAACATGACAAACAGTGCTATGGTGATGTGAAATACTATAGGCAACTACTGGCGAAGGTGAAAAGTAGCATCGTACTAATACACAGTGAACATCAAAAGGCAATCAATAAATACGAAAAAGACTATTTTGCAAAAACTGGTCGAATTCCTTCTAAATATGGTTAGCTCTGGTGAGGAAGAACTACGCAAGTAGGGTGCTGCAGATGTGGGATCAAGACATTTAATTGTTTTTACACAATTTTTTTAAAAAAAGAACATCGATGGCATGTTAATAAACATACTGCGTGAATTTTAGTCAGCCCTTAAGTACGCACCATGTAAACACACCAAGTTCACACAAGGCACGCACTATGTACACACACCAAGCTCAAACAAGGCACGCATTGCGTACATTTCTTCATAGATGTCGTAACGTTGTAGGATTGCCTCCTTCAGGCAACTATAGCTGTCTGTATCCTCAGCCCTCATGGCTGCATAGGCCAGCTGAGCCTTGCCCGTCAAGTACGGAGCAAGCTTTACCGCCCATTGCTCCTCCTTAATCTCATACGCATGCATCACCCTCTGGAACGTCGTCAAGTAGGCTTCTATACTGTTCTGTTCTGACAACTTAACTAATTTGGCCTCCCCTTCTCTACCCACCTGTTCCTGATCAGCAGGGGTTCTTGTTTCAGCTGCTTTTCGTGAATCCTCTACAAGCTTCCGCATTACCTCCATTTGTCCCCGCATCAAAGTCTCCAATGCTTGCAGCTGTCTCTTTCGTCTTCATACTGAGCTTCTCGGGACTTCCTGTCCTCGATCAGCACCGTCATCAAATTTTCTATCCCTTCGTTTGCCATTTCACTTCCAACTTTATAATTCCGCCCCGACCTAGTGCTCATATACAACAAAAAATGTTTACACTGGGTCTCGCTGAACAACTGTCGCCGATGGATTGACACTGCTGCCACCAAGTGTGAAGGATTCCGACATAGGTCCGCAGTATCGACTGCGCATGCCGAAGGATCCCGATCCCTGGAGGTTGGCCTTAAACACACAATATTCAACCCCTCAACAAGAACACCTCACAGTCTTATATATGCACCAATACATGACTAAGGTCCGTGTGAACATGAACTTATAACAATACTAAATATTAAGCGATTAATCTATCACCTATACAAAATACCCCAAAGGCACTTCCGATATATAGTCCATAGAGGCATGAAGCCACTGGGAATGACCATACCTCACACATTGTGCAAGTATCGTTCAGCCCATCGTCTCTGTACTCTGTCATGTCTTCACCTTCTAGGTACATTGCATTGGCAGTAGGGGATGGCTTCTTCACTAGTCTCATATACCCAGAAGGAATCAGCAGATATCCTGGAACTGGAAAATTGTGATCAGTCACGTTTTGAGCATCATTGACAGGGAAGAAATGCTGAATTAGGCTCACTGCTAAGGCCCCTAATTGATCTTATCATCACAGCTGAACAGTCTCAAAAATGGCTGAGAACTCACGCCTGTAGGCAACTTGAGCAAGAGATAGTGCTGGGTTTCGCTTGCCAGGAACCCTGGCAGCAACTAGCCCTTTGTACCTTGAGTTTGCTCTCGTTCCATGTCTTGGGGGCTGCATGAGATGAGCCACTGAGCTTGCACTAATTCCATGTTTTTTAAGCCAGGTACTGAGCTGAGTACATGATCTCTAATTTCTCTGAGGCTCACTCCTACTTTTCCAATGCTTTCTCGACGCTGCTCATGTGCACTGAATCCATTAGCTTTCACAAAAGAGGCAGCAGTAGACACAATCGAGGGAAATTGAGACAGAAGTGATGGTCTTCCGATTTGACTATGTGTTCCACTTGCAGTAGAGAAAAAGATGGTTTCTTTCTCTGAAGGTTTCTTGTGGGAACTTTTTGGAACTTGGTCAACAAGTACCAGTGCTTCAAAGCCATCACCAGTCACTATAAGCTCTTGGCTGTTGATCAGCAGTGTGCAATCACCCTTGGAAACAATCAGTATTGGGAAATACTCAGCAACTTGCTTAACAACAGCTGAGGGTGAACAAGTGTTCGAAGCACTCATCATCAGCTCCTGAAGAGAGGACAGCCAAAGAATTTTCCAGCATCACTCCTATTTCCCAGTGTGTATGTAGTAACAACAAGATATGCTTATGTGGTTCATGGTTTACACTGTTATCACATGTACTTCTAAATGGGTTAAGGTGTACAGATAAACTTACCATAGATCATCATCTTGAAGGGGAAAACTAGAGACACCTGAGTTTTGCTGATCTTCATGCTTTGGAAGGCCATTTCTCAAGTATAGTTGGGCATGTGGCAGCCGATCACATTGCTGTCTTCTGTATGTGCCTCATATTGCTGTTGAACCTTGCAACGAATGTCAAGTACATCTCCAGAGGTTATTTTGTTCTTCAGTGCAATGAGGAATTGGCCTATTCGAGTGAGAGGTTCTTGCTTCTGCAAACACATTCGTGCAAGCCTATCAACCTCAACTGATAGGTTGATATTCAACTTTGAAGCTTCCTCAAAGAGGGAAATAATTGCATTAATACTTTTCTGGATTTTGTTCAGGCACGTCTTGAGATTGCTTGGCCTGTCTCGGATTTGTTTTGCCAAATATTTATCCCTGATGTTTAGGAAATACAGCAATGATTGCTCTGACGATTTCACACAAGTCATGAATGCCTTATTATTCCTCACATTGTCAGTCAAAAAGTCAATCTCAGGGCAGAGAACATTGAAAAGCATTTGTGAAGATTCTGCCTGTGAAGAAGTGAATGATGTTGGCACACAAGTTGCTTGCAATGTCCTTGAAATCACAGAAAGTGATGGTGGCAGAGGGCCAGGTGTTGAGCATGACTGAGGGCTATGTGTTGCTCCTGTACATGTATGTACATGTAGGCAAAACAGAAAATCTTTATCTCTATACACAACAGGACTGCACACCTGTTGTTGAGGTTGCCAATCTTGAAAATCCATAATCAAGTACTTCCACATCACACTACCCACTCTCTGTACCTTGTTCCTCACAGTCAGTGAAAATGTTTTCAAGATCAGTAGGTAAATTCTTCATAGCTTTCCATTTAACCTACAGTATGGTACAGGTTAGAAATATATTTAGCATAGCTAAATAATACTTCTGTGCCTCCATAAACTACATACCTGTGCTTGCTTGAGAAGTTTGTTCTTGCTTCCTTCTGGATTCTCTCGTGTGGCGCGTTGCCACCACATCTCAATAAACTTCTCGTACGTGCTCAGGGTAGTTAAGGCTGCCTCATGTTAAAAATCTTGTTTTCGTGTTGTTGACACATTGTCAACGTTCATGTTTGTATTGCATAATTATGACGTTATGCGGATCGTTACTTATCGATTTCCCGTTAGCGTAAGACGTCTACTTTTGTACAACTTTCATACCTATTATGACCCTGGATAGATCCACAGGATAACATTTGTGTTATATGCTCCCAAGCTTACGATTGCCAAAAATTAACAGCAGCTATCGAGCAACACTAATCAGCCGCCTGGTTATTTGTTAATAACCACTGTACTTGACCCGCATGTTAATGAACTTCTAAAACCCTGGGATGAAAATGCAGCTCGAAGGTAACTTTTTAATGCTGGGCAGGTTCCTCTAGGTTGATACTTATGGCTTATGACTGGGGTTTTCAATAACTGGACCGTGCATCGAAGATTCATTAGTCTTTGTGCAGCTGGTCGGCCATTTTGAACTTTGTTCATGGTTGTTGGGAATACAGCAAGCCAATTATTTAAATTCCCCAGTCGGCATAATACATGCAAACATATGTGGATTTTAAATACCCCATTACTTTTCTAAGACACGGATCGCAACATCCTGGCATACAGCCGTAATTGGTTATATCGCCGTATTCCAAGCGGTTACATACCGCAGGGATGTTGTCTAATCATAGAACGTTACAAATAGTTGGAACAGTGTATAACATACACTCGTCTAATGTTTCTATCATAGGGGATGCTTCTTGCGTGAGATTTGACTTTTTGTACATAGTCGCCATTTTTATGACGTAAATTCATTAGGTGGCAGCCTTAAGTACACTGAGTGTCTTGTGGCACCCTGTAAATGTGTTTCTCATCTACTGTTCCAAAAAGTGTAGTCTGAATAGACATAACTGCTGTCACTAGCGTCAACGCTGCAGCTAGCTAGATGTTCTGTATTTATATATAAAAAACAAAACTTGCGGACAATAAAATTTTCTTAGCGTCATAGCCTGTAATCCCCCTCCCCCAAAATGTCACAATGATGCTGATTTAAATTGTTTGGAAAAGGCCCCTAACCTGCCTGCAAACTTTACACGAAAGAATGTTTACATGGTCGTGTCTATCACTATCAAATTTTAGCCAGACAGTCGTGTTGAACGAAAGATCGTTTTCTTTTATCCATTTCTCTACCATTCTCCAGCAAATGGCACGCTTTATGCTTGGCGGGAGACTGTCACTGTCATTTACAGCATCGGCCATTTTGTCCGGACATTAATTACCGATTAATATTCATTTTGCCCGGACATTATTATAATTTGTCCGGAAATCGCCAATGTGTCGACCACTATTTCGAGCCCTGCTCTATAAATGTGTTCCGCATACCGACAAGCTGATCGCGGAACGTAGAACATATTGTACACTTTAGACATGCTACGTGATCTCTGTCTTTCATCTCATACCCAAGCCAGATAGGTGTACTAATTAAGCTCTTTATTGTGCTATTTTTCCACCGTTGATTTAGTAACCAACCTTTTTGCTTGAGATTCCAGATTATCACCACTTCGCTTGTCAGCCATTAGCTAATTAGCAAATGTACTAATTGCATAGAAGGCTATGACGCGAGCCGTTTAATGTATTGTTTGTTGTCCTCCTATTGTTCTAATTACATCGTTACGTGTACCATACAATCAGCGATAGATTAAATTTAGCTCAAAAGCACTGTCAGACAAGATAAATGAACATGACGTACATCACGCATTGTTGGCGGGTGGGCAGCCCCAGTTGTAAATCAATGCAAAGGAATATTACTAATTGGGAAGGCCTGAAAATGTGCTATTTTTAGCGCCCTGTAGGTTGTTTGGTGCCCCCACTCCCCCCCTTTTGGGGGTCAGCTGGGGGGGGGGGGGGGAGGGGATTCCCCCAGCTGCACCCCTGGCCAGACTGCCACTGTTCCTGGGTGAGTTTAACTCGAGTTAGGAACAGTCTTAATGTTTAATCTCCAGGACGAAATCCTTATTTAAGGATGTCATTATCCTTTTATAAGGATCATCTTTTACATTGCATAGTTTTGCTAACCAAGCAAGTAAGGTTACTTAAATGCTATTGCCCAATTGTATACTGATTAGCCTCCATAACAAACTACTATTCCCATGTGTTAAAATCAGGGAGGATCCTTATTCAAGGATTTACACCATCCTTAATTAAGGATTACAACAGTAGAGGTTATAGACCATAAAAACCGTGGGATTTTGAGAACTCTTGATTTTCTCTGATAGCCAGTTGACTTAGCTATACTCACAACAACTTATGGTGAATAAGTTATGCGTACTAAATCACAACAGTCTTCAAAATTGATATCGGGTGAAATGTGCGGTTGTTTATAATGACGAATTTTCGCGTATATTGATTCACTTCTGTTGAAACATCGGCAAGGATGTATCAACCATAGCCTTGCTGGCACTATGTGCCATATGCCACTCAGTGTATTGAACGCTGTTACAATGTTGTTTTCTAGTCCTATAAATGAGTACATGTACATATATATATCATGTGTAAAATGGTGTATCTAGGATGTTGATGAGGGGATGGTATGAGAGACCTAGAAAGTGTTGCCATGCCAATTACCATTGATAAGAGCTATAATATATATAATATTATAATAATAATTATAATTATGTACACAATTATAATAGTAACAATAATTACATTTACCACTGAGATATACGACATCGACTCTGTTTTTACCCATTGTAGATCTCAGTATACACAAACAAACACTCCTTATGATTGGATATATAAAATGGATGATGATGTGTTATAATAGTTCAAATGAAGCTATGCATAAAGTTGCAGCAGTTGTAACGAATTCAAACGTGCTAGCTATTGGGGTTTTCCTTGTCTATCTAGACCGTGCGACTCACGATTCTAGGATTGATACAGATACACACGACTACCTCCTTATGTGCAACACGCGATCAATCGATTCTAATCAATGCCCACCAAAATTTAATAAACTTTGAGTCAATAAACAGTGTTCAATTCACAAAATCCTCCTCCCAGTTGACCACTGATTCCTGGTCAACAAGTTCTTCAGCACACCACTGCTTGATAAGCTGTCTTTGAGGGCAGCCTCCCTTTTCAGTCTGGAGTGCTCAGCTTGTTCTTGAGAAGTAGAAGGATGTAGTTGTTCCACAGGGTCATTTTCCTGTCCAGAAACAGGAGCTGTTGGTGGACCAGAGTTAATCTCTAAGGGGTAGATCAATTGCAATGGTCATTGGAGAACAGTACAATTGAACCAACTTTCAGTGTAGCGCCACAGATTTCTCCATCTCGGCCAATTATCAACTTCTGTACCCTTGCTAACTTCCAAAATCCTCTTTGGTTGTCTTCATCATGGATCAAGACCACATCTCCAACTACAATAGCATTATTGATCCCACTTGAGCTCCGCTGCCGATGAGTGTCTCTGAGTTGGAGAAGGTACTCTCTGCTCCACCTTCTCCAAAAGTGGTTGATGATATTGTTAAGGTGTTTGGTGCGCTGCTGCAATGTGTCCACGTTGAGTTCAAGGTCTTTGGTTCTAAGTAGGTGAGATTGTCTGGCAAGCTCAATAGTCTACGCCCAACTATCAGGTGTGAAGGGGTCTAAGGCTCCTCCAGATCATCAGGATGGACATAGGACAGTGGTCGACTGTTAACGATGGCTTCAATTTCAACTATAACCATTTGCAGCTCATCATAGGACAGCCTCGCTCTTCCCACTATCTTGCGTAAACATCTTTTGGTCGACCTAACCATTCTCCCAAATAAACCACCCCACCATGGTGCCCTTTCGAGATTGAATCTCCATTCAATACCAGTGGAGGACAAATATTTTTTAGTATCAGGGTGATCACTGACTGCCTTAAGGAACTTTGCTGCACTCTTGAAAGTCATGGCATTATCTGAAAGGAACCTCCTAGGTAGTCCCCTCCTTGCCGCAAATCTCTTGACACATCTGAGAAATGCAGTAGCGGTCATATCCAAGACAACTTCCAAGTGGATTGCTCGACACACACAGGAAGTGAACAGACAGATCCAAATCTTCCGAGTCATTTCCTTGTCTTGAACCCACAGCGGCCCTGCAAATTCGATTGCTGAAAACATAAAGGGCGGGGCTTCCTTGACTCTAAACTCCTGTAGAGGAGGTCGTTGAGGGGCTTGGACAGGTTTATCTTCGAATCGCTTGCAGACTATGCACCTATAAATGACAAATCTGACTAGACTCCTTCCACCAATAATCCAGAACTTAGACCGAACTTCAGTCAGTGTTTCCCATACTCCATTGTGGCCAACTCGAATGTGTGCATCCCTGATTACCAGCACAGTGTGATGGTGTTTTCCATCCAAAAGAATGGGATGTTTTGCAGAATAAGGAAGGTCTGCATTTTGTAATCTTCCACCACATCTCCACAATGATCGTTCGTCCTGAAACAAACCAAACTGATTCTTCAAATCTGTCATTCCTCAGTACACCTGACTGGGATTCTCGAATTCACAACTCTTTGCAACATCACATTCTGCCAACTCAAGTGATGTGACTTGCCTCTTCAACAACTGGATAAACTTCAATACAGTGGCAGTGACTCGGTATAGCCTACGTGTAGTGCTGTATCTCTCACAATCAACAACATGCCCAACTCCCTCAGTTTGCTGTACCAGAAGTACATGTAGAGGGGTGTTCTTGTTGGTTATCTTCAGCTCCACCTTGCACTCATCAGGAATGTCAGTACCCAATAGAGACTGATTACGTTCAGTGCCAGTTCTGAGCCACTCAGGTCCATCCTGCCACAATTTACAGAGAGAGAGTTCCGTGGGACTGAGTCCTCATGACGGGATATCAGCTGGATTATCCTTGCCCGGGCAGTGTTTCCAACACCGAGCTGGTACTAGTCGTCGTATCTCCTCCACTCGATTTTGTACAAATGGTTTTCAGTCTCTGTCAATTCCCTTGATCTAGCATAATGCAACTTGTGAGTCAGAAAAGCATACATGAGGCATCAACGTGTATCTTGGAGTTAGACTCTCCGCTATGTTAGTAATCAGTCTGGCTAGGAGTAGAGATGCCATTAATTCTAGGCGAGGGATGGTTTGAGATTTTAGTGGAGCTACTCTAGTCCTCGATACGACAAAACTTCTGGTCATCTGATGTTTCAACAATGTAAACCACTGCAGCGTATGCTGTGATTGATGCATCACAAAAGTCGTAAAGTTGTGCTGACTGTACGTTTTCCTTTGAAGTAGCGCCTTGGTAGTGACAACGATCTCCCTTCTTGCAATGCGACAATCAGTTTCTTCCATTTGGACAAGAGCTCTCCTGTCGAAAGGTGGTCCCAGCCTATCTTTGACTTGCAAATCTCTTGCATCAGGACGTTGAAGGCTGTAGTCACAGGTGCTAAATACCCCAGAGAGTCATAAATCTGTCCAATTACACACCACGTTGCTCTTTGTAGGCTCAAGCCTTCTTGCCCTCTCCACCAAGTGCGCAAGGTCAAAGATGAGTTGATCCTTTGTCATGTCCCAACATACCCCAAGAACCTTGTGCATTGGAGGACTTCCGAAAGTGCTTGATGGAATTGTCGCTTCTGACAAGGACTCTTCAGATGGTCCAATCTGCGAAGATGAACAGGGTTTTTGACAGGCTATGTTTAGTGTACTTTCTATTTCATTGATCTGCCTTGGAAGAAAAATTGGACAAAACCTTTCTAAGATTTAAAGATCCATGGCTCAACAGCTCCTTGGACTCGATGTAGATTCTGAAAGCTTCTTCTGTGTTCCCACTGGCTACTATGTTGTCCACATACATGGACTGACTCAGCAATTCTATGACCGGGTTAGAAGAGTAAGACTGAAGATGGTGCTTGATTGTGGCATTCAGCAGGTAAGGGCTCGAAGACACTTCAAATACCACTCTTGTAAATCTCAAAGTCATTGGTACAATATCATTGCTAAAAAGGTCTTCTACCCAGAGGAATAGCAGCACATCACGGTCACTTGGGCTGACGGAAATCAGTAAGAACGCCTTTTCAATATCAGCCACTAAGGCCATTGGATATGATCGGAATCTGACTAGTAGCTCATTGATTCTCTGGTTGAATTTGGGTACCACATGCAAACACTCGTTCAATGAGGGACCATCCTATTTTGAAGATGCATCATGGACTACCCGAACCTTGGTGATGTCCTTGTCCCTACAGATCACGCCATGGTGTGGTAGATAATGCACAACTCCAGCACAGGGTGCAGCTTCTTTCACTAGTTCTATGATTCCATCCTGAAGTTGGGTGCGGATTATGGAATCATATTCCTTGAGTACCTCTGGGCTCTGCTTCAATTGCCACAAAAGTCCTGTTAGTCTCCTTCTACTGAGGTCACAATTGGTTGGAAGTAGATCATGACCTTCCCGCCATGGCAGCGACACCTCATAGCGGCCATTTACCATCTTGATGGAGTTCATGAATTGATCATCCAGACTAGGCTCTGTATCCTCTACCTGGACTCCCATCAATTCCAACGTCCAGAAAGATCTCATTGTGTCATCCAACATCTTGTTAGTTACCCCATCATCGGCCCTAAGGACACGTGTTGTTATAAGATTCACAGCACATTCATGGCCCACAGATTCAACTGGACCAGAGAGGATCCATCCTAAGGTAGGTTTAATAGCCACAGGGCCCCTTTCACCTCGAATTAATTCTCCCGTGACTACCTGACCCTATGATCATATCAATTACATGTGGTTCTTTTGTGAATTCATTGGCTAATTCCGGTCCAGACAGGTGTGGGTAGAGTCCTAGGGATTCCTCGAGTGGCTGCTTGCACAGGGTTTCGCAGATATATGGGACCACAAACAAATCAATGTTTATTTCCTAACCCTCCTTTGTTTGCACGCTTGCACATACCAAGTCACATAATTGTGGCTCAGCTCGCTTGGACCCAAATGCTGCAATAGCCAACTTCTGTTTTGCAGGCGAAGCGCATCTCTGGCAAGTTGTGCGTTGACTGCCGTTATCCAGCACCATTCTAAGTTTCATACTTGCTCCTGGATTGTGAGGGTTGGATACTACAGCTGATGCTGTCTGCAGCAGAACAGACTTGGTTGTGCCGATGTAAAGTGACCATGTGCAATTGAACTCAGGTGCACTGAGATTTAGATTCGACGAAGTGGGCTCCGCCAAAGATGTTGGGGTAGGTGTATCTTGCCAGCTGGATTCCCTTTTAGTAACACAAATGCTAGTGTGATGCTTCCCTTGGCATGTTCGGCAATGATTAGATGTTTTTGTGCGATATTGTGTTACATAACTGATTGTAATATCTCACGTGATTATTGAAATATAGTTTTTGCCTAGAGTGACACGCGGTGACACGCTGAATCCAGCTAGTCCGAGTTAGCGCCCATTAGATAAAAGGTGAATTGTCGTACATGGTCCTATGAGCCTGGGAACAGGAAAAAGAGTCTAGAATATTCGTCTTTTAGATTGATCGTGGATAGCAATGGGCGAACCCGGAACAAGTGACGTTCAAATTGATTGAGACAGCGCGATAAGAAGAAAACGGATTCGAGCGGGGCAAAAGGCCTCAGCCACTCGGATCATGGCGCATGCTCAGAAAACTATCGATGCCCCTCAGACGAACTGCTCAGCACTTAAACGGTTTCTCTCAGTTCTCCACGAGAAAAGAGATATTATTCTCAAAATGGACGCGGAAATCCTCAACAACGTGGGTTTGGAAGAAGAAATAGTGCGCGAGATCGAAGAGGCTGACGTCTATCGTGAAAGGATAGAAATGGCGGTCATCGCCATAGAACAAGCTATTTCCGAGACTGAACGAGCTAGTCCGCTGCATATTCGACAGGGAGAGGAGTCGGCGTCTGAACCAGTGAACCAACAAGTGGACAGGCTTTCACCAGCGAACCAACTAGCGGACAGGCGTTCAATTTTTCCAACTCCAAGCGATGCGCAGGCACGTGTGGCTCCGCCCAGTCAAGTTGACAATTCACATAGTAGCCCAAAACAAGTACAGCCAGGATCAACTACGATGAAGACGTCAAAGATGAAACTCCCGAAGTTGACACTAAAGAAATTTAGTGGTGATCCTACTGCGTGGACCCCGTTTTGGGACTCCTATGAGTCAGCTATTCATCAAAATCCAGACTTATCGGACATCGACAAGTTCAACTACCTGCAGTCCTTGGTAGAACATTCAGCAGCAGAAGCCATTGCAGGACTCACTCTGTCTTCCTCAAACTATGCAGAAGCCATAACAGTGTTGAAAAAGCGGTTTGGGAACAAGCAGCAACTCATTAACAAACACATGGAGGCTCTACTCAGTCTGCCAGCAGTGACATCAGTTTACGAGCTTAGAAACCTTCATCAACTGTATGATAAAGTAGAGTCACATGTCCGAAGTCTCAAGTCCATTGGAATTGCAGCCTCGTCGTATGGCAACTTACTCGCTTCCATTTTGATTCCCTCTGATCTGTGTCTCATTGTAAGCCGTGAAACTGTAGAAGACAATTGGGATCTGGATTCGCTACTGAAGGTTTTGGAAAAGGAGATCGAGGCAAGGGAGAGGGCTGCAATGAATACATCTGCCCAACCAAGGAAACCAGTTCGAGACTACTCCACTGCTGCTGCACTTCTGTCTGACACATCATCTCCATTGTGTGCGTTCTGCGACCAACCTCACTACTCTACCCACTGCAGAGTAGTGACTGATCATCAGAAAAGAAAACAGCTGTTGTTGAAAGGAGGAAGATGCTTCATCTGCCTGAAGAAGGGACATCTCAGCAGAGACAGTCAGTCATCTCGTGGATGCTACAATTGTGGAGGAAGACATCATTCAAGTATATGCAAGTCACAAAGATCTGGGCCCCGAAATGCTCAGAATACAACACCTACCTCAACAGAACAACCTCAGAATGTTAGACCGCAGACGCAACCGCAGCAACACCAGACACAATCTGCTCCAGTACTATCCATGTATGTTGATGTGAAGACTCCAGTGCTACTACAGACGGCAAGAGCATCTGTGTTCCAGCCAAACCGACCTTCACTCACAACAATTGTCAGGATAATTCTAGACAGTGGCAGTCAGCGCTCCTACGTCACATATTGTGCGGAAGAATCTTGCATTGCACACGGAACAAGCAGAAACGATCGTGATGAAAACATTTGGCTGCCATGAGAAAGTTCAGATATGCGATGTGGTGAAGCTTGCGATCAAAACTGCAACTGGAACAGATTTGGTTTTACCTTTTCTGGTGGTGCCGTCCATCTGTGAACCCATTGCTGGACAACCTATCACACTAGCGAGGGATACCTACCCTCACCTATTTGGACTGAACCTTGCAGATGATAGTGGTAGGAGTGAGAGCTTAGCCATTAGCATCTTGATCGGAGCAGATCACTACTGGAAAATGGCTACAGGGAGAGTCCGTTGTGGCAAGACTGGACCTACTGCTATAGAGACTGTGTTGGGATGGGTACTCTCAGGACCTGTACCAGGAATAACGTGTGGAGAAACTAGTACGAACCTTATCTCAGGTCATGCTCTCAAGTTGGAAACTTCTGTTCTTCAGTGCCATGACTGTGACTTGGATCAAAGGCTGAAGAAGTTCTGGGATCTGGAGACCTTAGGCATTAAAGAGGGTGAAATGCCAGCATATAGTCAGTTTATGGAGGGTATTACCTTCCAGGATGGCAGGTATTGCGTTCAGCTTCCATGGAAAAACCCACATCCACCTCTTTCGGATAACTTCAAACTAAGTCAGCGTCGACTTTGTGGTCTTCTGAGACGTTTACGACAGGAGCCAAGTCTACTACAGCGCTACGACACAGTGATTAAGGAGCAGCTCATAGAAGGCATTGTAGAAGTGGTTCAAGACCCATGGACATCTGTTATGGAGAAGGTGCACTACATACCTCATCACGGAGTCATACGGGATGACAAGCAGACAATGAAGTTGAGGATTGTTTATGACGCCTCTGCTAAAGAAGACGGACCCTCCTTGAATGATTGTCTATATGCAGGGCCACCGTTCGGACAGTTCATCTTCGACATTCTGGTGCGATTTCGACTGCATCAAGTTGCCCTAGTTGCTGATATAGAGAAAGCATTCTTGATGGTCTCTGTTGACAAAAAGGATATGGACGTCTTGAGATCTCTCTGGGTTGACAATATCCATGCTGATCTACCCAACCTTCAGGTAGTACGATTCACTAGAGTGGTTTTTGGGGTTGCCTCAAGTCCCTTCCTACTTAATGCTACACTGAGATATCACTTGGAGAAGTATAGGTCAGCTGATCCAGAAACCGTGGATAGACTTGAACGGGCACTCTATGTTGATGATGTAACGTATGGAGCTGACAGTGTGGAAGAAGCATTTGTGTTGTACACAAAGGCCAAGCTATGGTTAAAGGAAGGTGGCTTCAATCTTAGAAAGTTTGTCACAAATTCGTCAATGCTGCAGCGGAAGATTGATTTGCAAGAATCCTGTCCAGTTAACTGTACCGAGACTGTGTCTCCTCCACATCAGAGCGCCTCAGAAGAGCTGTCGTTTGCCAAGGTTGCACTTGGTGGAGATGAGTCACACCTAAAAGGCCTTAAAGTTTTGGGGATCCAGTGGAACCCTGCTGAGGATATGTTCATCTTTGACCTAAGTCATCTTTGCAAGCTGTCTATGGAGTTGGAGCCAACTAAACGAGGCATTGTTGGCATTGTGTCCAGGATTTATGATCCAATTGGCATTGTGTCGCCTGTCACAATCCAGTTCAAGATGATGTTCCAAGAGCTGTGTGCCAACCACGTAAACTGGGACGATCAGTTGTCGGATGAACTGCTTGTAAAGTGGAAGAAACTGTTGAGTGAATTTCAGCAAGTTGAACCCCTATGCTTTCCAAGGTGCTACTTTAGGAATTCTATGAGGACATCGTCGTCATACACCTTACATGGATTCGGTGATGCTTCACAACGAGCATATGCTGCTGTAGTGTATCTTTTGATTGAAACCCCTGACGGTCGTTCAACACGATTTGTGGGCTCAAAGACAAGGGTTGCTCCAGTCAAGGGACACAGCATTCCAAGGCTTGAATTGTTGGCTGCACTGTTGTTGGCCAGACTGATATCTTCATTGGAGTCAGCCTTGAGGTCTGAGATAGCTTTGATGCCGTCAATGTGCTACACTGACTCAAAGGTCGCTCTGTATTGGATTAATGGTGAAAGTCAGGAATGGAGACAATTTGTCCAGAACCGAGTCAACGAAATCCGAACCCTAGTACCAGCTCAGCGTTGGAAACACTGTTCGGGACATGATAACCCAGCAGATCTGCCTTCCAGAGGTATCAGTCTACCGGAACTGTTGAACAAGTCAGTGTGGTTCAGTGGACCAAGTTGGCTTTCCAGTCCAGTCCAGGCTTCTAGTTGTGATGAAGAGTTGATGCCGGACGAGTGCATATTGGAGATGAAGAAAAGTGCTCAACATGTGTTGTTGGTTGGTGGAGAGATTGGCACTGTTATCCAGTGTCAACGATTTAGTTCGCTTGGAAGATTGTTGAGAGTGACTGCTTACGTGCTTAAGTTCATCGCAGTTCTCAAGGTCAGAGGGTCAGTATCTGCAGGTTTATCATCGAAGGACGTCTCTGATGCTGAAGAATTCTGGATCAAGTCATCACAAGCTGTACTAAGTAAAGATGTGAAGTTTCAAGTGTGGAAGACTCAGTTTGGGTTGTACTGTGACAATGAGATTTGGCGGTGTGGAGGCAGGTTGAGGAATGCCGACCTGGATGTATGTGCGAAGCACCTTATCCTTCTACCTTCCAGTCATCATTTCACCATGCTAGTGATACGGCAGAGCCATGAGAAGGTGCTACATGGAGGTGTAAAGGAGACCCTCACTGAACTTCGTAGTCGATTTTGGATTGTAAAGGGAAGAATTGTTGTGAAGAAATTACTTCACAAATGTGTGGTCTGTAAGAAGATCGATGGAAAGCCTTATGCATCATCACTACCACCCCCTCTGCCGGAGTTTCGGGTTACTCAGTCACCACCATTTGCGTTCACAGGTTTGGATTATGCAGGACCTCTGTACCTAAGGGGTACAGAAGACAAAGTGTGGATCTGTCTGTTTTCTTGTTGTGCCACCCGAGCGCTACACTTGGACCTGGTTGTGGATATGACCACCGAAGCATTCATTCGATGCTTCAAGCGGTTTGTGGCCAGGAGGGGAATCCCTCGAGTGATTATCTCTGACAACAGCAAAACATTCAAGGCTGCTGACAAGGTCATTGCTGAGATTCTGAACCGTCCAGAAATTGAAGAGTTCTTTGCTGGTGTACGTGTTAAGTGGAACTTCAATCTTGAAAAGCGCCATAGTGGGGAGGATTTTTTGAAACACTAGTGAAGTCAACCAAGCGTTGCTTGAAGAAAATCATTGGAACCACAAGGCTCTCTTATGAGGAACTTCAGACTGTTCTGGTAGAAGTCGAAGCCATCCTGAATTCACGGCCACTGACATATGTGTCATCGGAAGACCTTGAAGAGCCACTAACTCCATCCCACCTGCTAACTGGTCGTAGGTTAATCAGTCAACCTGATCCACAGGACTCAGAGGATGACCCTGACTACCATGCATCCCATACCCCAGAAGTACTTACCAGACGGATGAAACACCTCACAGTCATGTTGGACCATTTCTGGAAGCGCTGGAAATGGGAGTATTTAGTGGAGCTGAGGGAGATGCATCGCTACACCTCATAAACCTGTGTCTGTTGGAGACGTCGTTCTGGTATATGATGAGGACCACCCCCGAATATTTTGGAAGTTGGCAAAGGTTGAAGGTTTGCTCAAGGGATCGGATGGAGTTGTGAGGGGCGCAAAGGTTCGTGTCCGGAGTGGAAATAGTTTTACAGTTTTAAAGCGTCCTGTCCAACACCTTTTTCCTCTTGAAGTGAATGTCGATGATGTAAGTGTTGCAGAAGATGTCAAGTTGAGGCTGTCTCAGCAAAAGGGCCAAGATGAAAAGGAGATACAGGAAGAAAAGAAGGTGCGGCCAGCGAGGGCATCTGCACAAAGAGCAAGGCAGAAGATTACAGAGTGGATGAAGTCAAATTGAACTGATAGTTTGTTGACAAGTTCTCACTAGTCAAGATGGGAAGTGTGCGATATTGTGTTACATAACTGATTGTAATATCTCACGTGATTATTGAAATATAGTTTTTGCCTAGTGGGACACGCGGTGACACGCTGAATCCAGCTAGTCCGAGTTAGCGCCCATTAGATAAAAGGCGAATTGTCGTACAGTTCTACAATCCCTGTCGTTATGACCTTTCCGCAAGCATGAGAAACAGCGTCCAGCCTTTTGAAGTAGTTGTTTGCGTTTGTCCACTTCAGTGACCACTGTACATTCGGTTGGACTGTGGGTTTGGTCACAATAGCAACATCTTGGGGCAGTAGTGGGAAATCCCTTTGTAATGAGGGTTACAGCCGTAGGAGGAGGCTTGCTAAGGCCTTTGTGTACAGATGCTCTTGGTTGTGACTGTCCCAATCTCTCTCTGGCGATAATCTCTTCCTCAATGGCAACCATCAGTGTTTGAAGGTTCCAATCTTCGACTGAGACTTTTCTACTCACTATAAGCTGTAGTTCTGGTGGTATCTTGTTGATCAAGACAGGGCACAGTAAATCGCCATAGGACTCTGCCTGTGCATTCAGTGCTGAAAGGCTTCTTACATGAAAGCTGATCGTGTCGAACAGCCATTGCAATGCCTTTACATCCAGGGAGCTTGATACTGCCTCCTATTGGAGTAGTGCTTCCATGTGTTTGCTTACTATCTGCTGCGTACTTCCAAATCTCTTCTTCAGCATGCTCACAGCTCCAGTGTAATTGGCTTCGGTGAGAGAAAGTCCTGAAACTGCTTCCTTGGCTGTCCCTTCCAGTAGTGAAGATAGGAAGTTGAATTTCTCAACACTAGACAAATCTGAATTCTTGTCCACTGCTGCTTGAAATGATTCCCAGAAACTAGTCTATTTGGTCAAGTCACCATTAAAGTGTCTCAGTTGAAGTTTGGGAAGTCTCACTGATTTGGTTCTCTCCGCTGGAGTAGCAGTTGCTGTTGGGGTACCACGTGCCGCGATAGATGTGGTCGCGGGCGTATCAAGCAGCTGGTCGGCCTTAATTAGAGCTGAGAAAATACCCTCCTTGTAGCCGTCAGCGCGTTCTATTTCATCTGTCAGGTCCGTTTCGTTGTCTATTAGGTTGATAATTTCCATATCAAGAGTCTTGATTGTCTCATATTTCTCTTTCAATCTCAGACGTAGCAGCGTTAATGCCGAAATGTCTGATTCCTCGGACTTGACGATGTCCGCGATTTGTCTCACAATTCGCGTGGCAGAAGCTTTGTGACTGGCTTTGGTCGTCTTCTTTGTCAATACCTCTGATCCCATTATCCAAATACCTGTTTTAGCTAGGCGTCATAACTCTCGGAAATGCTGTATTACCAGCTCAAAGGACCATGTAACTAATTCAAACGTGCTAGCTATCGGGGGGTTTTCTTGTCTATTTAGACTGTGGGACTCACGATTCAAGGATTGATACAGATACGCACGACTACCTCCTTACGTGCAACACGCGATCAATCAATTCTAATCAATGCACACCAAAAGTTAATACACCTTGAGTCAATAAACAGCGTTCAATTCACAAAAGCAGTCGTTAGTGCTTCAGTAATCCAATGTTATTTTGAAAACATTCTCGTCCATTGCCTGGTTTGCATATGGCACGAATGTAGTCAATTTCAGTGTTAGAACATCCAGGACAATAGCCTTTTGCACATTGTGCATACTAATTGCACTTGAGATATCACTCCGGCATATCGGACCAATGACTTTATAGGGAGAGGTATATAGTGCTTTACAGCCTAAAATACGATAAAAAATGCATAAAAAATAATTCATTTGAAATAATTATACCTGGCCTGATGGATTACCATTGTCTTCATTTCGCATGGTCATTCCTTCACCTAAAAAGTTATTATGGATAAGCTGGTAGGCAAGTTTTCAAAGGTAAGTCTTCAGATCGTCAGGGGAGTTATGAACTCAATCTTGTAGGCCAAATAAGAGTCTATTAGGCAAATACCAAAAATGGTGGTGAATACATGGTGCCACCACTTGTGTGTGTACCACTCTCTCTCCATTGCAAGGCTGCCTTGGCGTAGATGATCATGAACATCCTCTGATAGCTATGGCTATCTGCCATAGGGTCCACTTCATAGGTGTTTGCTATGGGGCACTCGACAACATAGGGTTAACCCCATAGCTTTTTACTGTGGGGTGCTTCGTAGCTGTGTACCGTAAGGTTCACTCCAACTCCATACACTGCTCTGATTGATATGGCTACCTGCCATAGGATCCACTTCATAGTTGTTTGCTATGGGGCACTCGACAACATAGGGTTAACCCCATAGCTTTTTATTGTGGGCTGCTTCGTAGCTGTGTGCCGTAAGGTTCAGTCCAACTCCATACAATGCTCTAATAACTATGGCTGGGTCCGCTTCATAGGTGTTTGCAATGGAGTACTCGACATAGGGTTAACCCCATAGCTTTTTACTGTGGGGTGCTTCGTAGCTGTGTACTATAAGGTTCACTCCAACTCTATACACTGCTCTGATAGGTACGGCTATCTGCCATAGGGTCCAATTCCTAGGTGTTCGCTATGGGGTACTCGACATAGGGTTAACCCCATACCTTTTTGCTGTTGGCTGCTTCATAGCTGTCTGTCGTAGATTCACTCCATACATTGCTCTGATAGCTATGGCTATCTGCCATAGGATCCACTTTATAGGTGTTTGCTATGGGGTACTCGACGTAAGAATAACCCCATAGCATTTTGCTGTGGGCTGCTTCATAGCTGTGTGTCGGAAGTTTCACTCCAACTCCATACACTGCTCTGATAGCTATGGATAACTGATCCACTTCATAGGTGTTTGCTATGGGGCACTCGACAACATAGGGTTAACCCCATAGCTTTTTGCTGTGGGGTGCTTCGTAGCTGTGTGCCGTAAGGTTCACTCCAACTCCATACACTGCTCTGATAGCTATGACTATCTGCCATAGGGTCCAATTCATAGGTGTTTGCTATGGGGTACTTGACATAGGGTTAACCCCATAGCTTTTTGCTGTGGGCTGCTTCGTAGTTGTCTGTCGTAGAGTTCACTCCATATATTGCTCTGATAGCTATGGCTATCTGCCATAGGGTCCACTTCATAGGTGTTTGCTATGGGGTACTTGACATAAGGTTAACCCCATAGCTTTTTACTGTGGGGTGCTTCGTAGCTTTGAGCCGTAAGGTTTGATAGATATGGCTAACTGCTATAGGATCCACTTCATAGTTGTTTGCTATGGGGCACTCGACAACATAGGGTTAACCCCATAGCTTTTTACTGTGGGCTGCTTCGTAGCTGTGTGCCGTAAGGTTCAGTCCAACTCCATTCACTGCTCTGATAACTAAGGCTGGGTCCACTTCATAGGTGCTTGCTATGGGGTACTCTTCATAGGGATAACCCCATAGCTTTTTACTGTGGGCTGCTTCGTAGCTGTGTGCCATAAGGTTCACTCCAACTCCATACATTGCTCTGATAGCTATGGCTATATGCCGTAGGGTCCACTTCATAGGTGTTTGCTATTGGGTACACCGTACACGACATAGGCCTGGTTAACCCCATAGCTTTGTAGCTGTGTGCCGTAGGTGGTGTATGCTGTGAATGATGTTCGGTTTACAGCTATCTGCAATAGGTGTAGGGTCTATTCCATAGCTGTCTGGGCGTGTGATTAATGTTCAGTGACACACCAAATTAAACCGGGCGCCGCCCTATCCTCGCGGGATGGTTAGCTTACGAAAGCCAACTTCTACAGCTCCCATTCTCCACCGCCCATTCTCGCAGCATTGATCTTGACATCGTCGTCTTCGCACTGGGCCGTTCGAAATCGTCCATGGAATTCAACGACAAGAAGCGTGGCACAATACGTGCACTGCCTTACAACAAAGTCTGGGAACTAACCAATTGCCGCATACTTAATTTCCTCCAACTATGTGGGTGGGTATGCCCCTGCCCACAGAATGTAGTTGAATATTCATGTACTCCGGAGAATGGGAACAGTTTCGTCTTCATATTATGGCGTGATTCGAGTGGGAAACATGCGCTTACTTTGCAATGTTATATCACCTTAAGGGATGACATAAAAATTAACGAACAGGACAAATCGATATGTATAGGACCTCCGTACCTACAAACCGAATTTGAAGCGATTTGATTACTCCTACCTAAAGTTATGGCGGGTTTGAACCCGGTCGGGTATCGAGCGTTGGAATACTGGCATGGAGCAAGTGCAAAACCGCAAAATGTAATTTATTATAGAGAAATGGTGTAGTATGAACTGTTGAAAATAGGAAGTCGATAGCCTATAGCATTCGGAAGATATAGCGATTCAAACGTTATAACACTATAGTTTTATAATGTTATAAAATATAGGAAGGTTTCGCAGAAACTGTCCCATGTAATTATAATTATAATTATATATATATATATATGCATGCCGGAATCTATACACGCATGCACTATTATATACATGTAGGTTTATTATCATGTAATGGACTGGATTTAGCAAGACGTGCATTAACCTGCCGATTTGCAAACGAAAACCCCACCATTGCACATTCACATCCTTGCCACTACTGCTGCTGTCACTGTCATTCGACGAATCACTATATGTGCTGTTTTCGTCACCTATGTTATCCATCACTGCATGTGCTGAGGAACTACAGGTACATCCTTCATTCTCTGCGGCTAGCTTGACGCTTTCGAGTGGCGGATTGCTTCTGTGGAAGTACTGGTGCGTGGCCCTGGACGTGGCATATACCCTTAGTCGACGCCGTGGATACAGTTCCACAGCTCCATCTGATGCTGTACTTTATACTTCTTGAGCTTCCAGAAACTTGCAATATTTCCCCTTCCTTGCCATACGTTGCTTTGAGTTTGCTCACAACTTTATTGCCGACGGCAAATGGCAGCTTCGCCATATTACGACTGTAATATTGGTTTTTGCGCAGGCCAAACCTGTTTTAACCGCGGTCTGCATGATCTTGAATCTAGTTAATCACAAATCTATGTCATTCTTTTAGAAAGTGGTCACGATCCTTATTTAAGGATGGCCATCCTTAAATAAGAACTATGGGAGATTAAACATTAAAGAGTGCCAATGGTTTAGAATTTCCAGGATTCTGGAAGAACATCTTCAGGTATCAGATATATGAATAAATCATGTGACCAATATACGTAATCACTACGCAATATGTTAAAAGCATTTCCATGGCAATGTTTCACATAATGTAGTAGTGTATAATATGTATTGTTTATGCAAGCATGCATGCTGTAAGCCGCTTTGGCTAGTGATTGTCAAAATGCTTTCATGCATGGGAACGAAAGAGGTGAAGTAAATGATGGGAGGAATGCCAAAAGTGATACTAAGAATTAGAGTCCTCCTGAGTTTGGTACTATCATTATCTCTGGTACAATGCAGATCCTGAGCAAACGCTGGCATCTGCTTGTGATATAGCATGCAAATGTTGAATTGAACGAAGCTGTGAGCAAAGCAGAGCATAAAGCGTGGTGTGCGAGTTTTGATGTAGAACAACTGCAAATGTAACATAAATGAAAACATTCTGTTGCTAGGCAATAAACATGACATTAAAACGGCTGAATTTTGTCATACAAACGTATTTACAGGGACAGTTATAACTTCATTGGGATTGCCGGACAAAATGTAAGGAGTTACATGTGTTTGCCCAGACATGTTTTTAAAATGGCTGGACATGAATGCATTCTTGAAGTACAAACTCACCTTTAGATTTTGCACAAACGACCCATTGTTACCTTATGAATCTCGATAATTGCTGCTGAGGCAGTCAGCTCCATTACAACAGATGTCTTTATATTGGTAGTACTAGTACCCTACCTTCGCGTATTCTATTAGTAAACACGAAGGTCGGGCTACGCCCAACGAGATTGGTAGTACCAAAGTTTCGAATCGTGACGATACATTGCTGTCCTTGTAGCATTTTTACACACTTCACAAAATAAAAATGCTACGTGGACGACATTATCGTGTTCCAGTTCACAGCAAAGCTAAATGAGCGTCTGGTGATTGCGATCATTGTCTAGTTGCCATTTGTTGAAGCTACAGGTACATGTAGCTCTCGTTACTTGTTGCGTACTGTATTTTTACAGCTAGGACCAGGGCTTTTATCTAATAAGTTCTTTTTCATTTTTCTGTTGAGTTTGACAATACAGTGTGTACACTTGTGCACACTTTAATACCACACATGGCAGCATGGTTACAGACCTTAATTATTACTATTAGCTCAAGCATTTAATGGCATAAACATGTACATAAGATAGCCCTTGAAGATGCAGTATCCCCCCATTGAAACACTGAATGAGACTCTTTTCTTTGCATGTGCTATCTGGCCTTTTGTCGTCATCAAAGAGCAAATACATTCCCACATACAAGACAGAAAGAACTGCTTGCTCTGTCCTCTCAATGGCTCCTATTTATGGCCTGCCACGTCCTATAGCTTCTCCTGCCACGTTCTACAGCTAGTGAATCATTTTGCACTACACTACTTTATGCCCTGCCAATTCCTATAGTTTGTGAACCTGCTTGCAGTCCCTAGCTAACTGCCCTGCAACGTCCTACAGCTTGTGAACCTGTTTGCAGTCCCTAACTGACTGCCCTGCCACATCTTATAGATTAAAAAAAATCTGTTTGCAGCCCCTAGCTGACTGTCTCCCGGCGATCTTGAGTCAGCGCTGCGTTTTTAGCACCAACAGTGGGCTAATTGATTTCGTTAACACGCCATTTGATAACCAAGCGCAAGTGGACACTGGGCAGGTGCTAAGAACTCTGGCCTCTCCCGTTGACCTACAGACTCACTGTACCTTCCATATTTGTTTTTAAACGTCACGTGCGTACAAATTTTTTGATTTGCTTTTCTGGCCAAAAAAACTATCACTTTTAACTACAGTTTTTATGTTCTGTATTTCTCCATATTCTGTAAAGACCCATCTTTAAAATGATGTATAATTTGCTACAGGAATCCAACAACTGTTAAAGATATGACGGTGTAAATAAAGTGTGCACACCTGTACACACTGTACGTACAGTATGCACACCTGTGCGCAAATAGACACTAAACCAGTTCCTAGCAAGTTACATACACCAAACCGGTTTCTAACAATGAACTCCGTTGCTACTGTAGACAATGGTACCTACATTTCCTCCCTCCATATCAAGAGGCTGCAGATTATAAATGATCAGGATGGTGTCTGTTGCGTGTGGAGCTGCGAAGAGGAACAGTGGCCAAACCAGGCACTGGGTTGTTCAGAACTAGCTCAACATTAACTTCAGCTGGAAGCTCCGGAATCTCTACAACTGGAGCTAAACCCTCATCTTCTATCGCATCATGATCCTTTACATCTTGGTCAGGTAGCTCCATAGCACTTCATCTTGCTCAGGTGAGGCATGTCCGGACTCTTGCTGGTCTGAAGTGCTAACCCGCAATTTCACATGATCAATGTGACGACGTACAGTCTGCCCCACTTTCAACCTAATCACTGTGGATAGTGGACCTGAAATTTCAGTAACCACCCCTGGACTCCAAACATGTGAACCCTGAAAATTCCTGGCATACACCAAGTCCCCAACCCTGAACATGCAAAGTTTAGGAGGTGGGATCTAAGGCTGGAGACAAGCAAGTTGATGAGTGTGGGGTAAGGCAATATTGGAACAGGAATCTGGCCAGCCTTATTTGCACATCTCCCGCAGTCTTCAGGATGGCCTCCTTGAATGTCTGGACAACTCTTTCAGCTTGCCCATTAGATGACGGGTGATAAGGAGCACTTCTGACATGCCGGATACCATTTTTTCCCACAAATGTCTGGAACTCAATGCTTGTGAAAGCAGAGCTGTTGTCCGAGACTAGCATTTCAGGTAGACCATGTTGGAGAAGATATTTCTCAGTGCTGTGATGGCCTGTTGGGAAGACAACAATTACTTCAAACCATTTTGAGTGGTTATCCACCAGAACCAGAAACATTTTCCCCATAAAGTCCACATGCAGTCGAGACCACGGGCTTGCTGGCCACTCCCAGGGATGTAAAGGGGCCACAGCTAGGGCTTTACCATTTTCCTGACATATCTGACAAGACTTCACTTTACACTCCAAGTCCTTATCAATGCCTGGCCACCTAATAAAACTCCTGGCGAAACCCTTGATTCGTGTAATCCCTGGATAGGCATCGTGCAGGGTCCGCATCACAGCCACCCTCCCGGCAGGGGGTATAACCACACGATGTCCCCACAATACGCACCCATCCTGCCCACTTCACTTGAGCTCTTTTTGTTTGTATGGATGGAAAGCAGCATCATTGCTAACTTGTGACCTCCACCCGTTCAGGACCATGCTCCTAACACGAGAAGAATGGGATGTTGTCCGTCCATGAGTTTATTTCCACAGCAGTCACCGGAGAGTCACCTGCTCGAAGCGTTTCCAGCATAAATATGGTGTACTCTGGACAGGGTACTTCTTGGGTACTATCATTCAGCGGTAATCTGTTTAAAAGGCATCCGCATTAGCTTCAGCTTCATTCGATTTGAATACCATGCAATAATTGTAAGCACTTAATGTCAACGCTCACCATTGAATTCTTGATGATGCCATCGCTGGAATGGAGCGTGTCTCGCTGAAAAGATACTGGAGTGGTTTATGATCTCAGTAGATTGTGAAATGTCTACCCAGAAGGTATTGATGAAACTTTTTGATGCCAAATATAACTGCTAGCCCTTCTGTTTCTATTCGCGAATACTTGGCTTCCGCTGGTGCCAAAGTGCGGGAGGCATACGCGACTGTTGCAATAGTACTGCGCCTAGACGATAGGGAGAAGCATCACACGAAAGTATCACCTTTTCTGGGTTGAAATGTAGGAGTAGGCTTAAAGACGATAGTTGCTGCTTTGCTCAATGAAAGACCTCTTCCTGGTCTTTCTCACAGCACCATGGAACACCTTTAACAGTGGAGCAAGTGTGTCAGGCATGTTGGGCAAAAATTTGCCATAATAGTTCAAAAGACCAATAAACGATCTCAGTTTCCAACTCTGAGGATTTTTGTTAAAGTTGTGGGGCTGCCTCAATGGCCTTGACTGTCTGTATCAGGTGCTTGGATATTGTCTTTGAACACAGGTTTGGCATGCCACTTCTTCAAATAGACTGCCTCTAGGTGTCCCAGCTTCTGGCAGTACCTGTGGAATAGCTTGTAGGCCAAAAATCATAATGATATCGCGCATGTGCAGTACAAGTAATTATGACCTTGGTGCCTTCGCTTGTGAGGAGGCTACACCATGAGTTGGCTCACGTTTGTCATCAAGATTTGTCACCCATACAGGCCATACTTCACTGCCAATACCCAGATCAGGTCTCTTCCTTACCCGATGACTCACATCATAATAATCAGCTTGTTTCCCTTTGTATGCTTTGTGTTGTTTCTTCAACTCTGTCAGATAAGACCACTCAGGGATGAACTGTTCTTGTACTCGGGGTACCTGAGTAAGAAGCTGATGTCCCATTAGAAGTTCTGCAGAACTATGTCCACACCAGGGCATTGGAGTTGTCCTATAGCTCAACAAACATAGGTTAACATCAACCTTTGTGGTCAAAATATTCTTCATAGTCTGCACAGCTCGTTCCGCTAGGCCATTTCTTTGCGAATACCTAGGACTGAACATGTTCAAAATTATACACGACCGCAAATGCTTTCATCTCAGACTGCGGCCCATTATCACTAACCACAACTTCCGGAATCCCAAACCGGGAAAAAATTGTTTTCAAGTGGCCTATTACAACACCTGAATAAGTAGAAGTCAGTTTGGCTACTTCCACATAGCGTGACAAATAGTCACTTACTTAATAGTCAGATACTTTGTTCCTTTCAGTTCAAACAGATCAGCTCCACCGTTCTGCCATGGATAAAGAAGTAAGTCTGAGGCAATCATAGATTCCTTCTTTGGTGGTACTCTGCTGGCACATATGTGACATTCTATGACCAGATTTTCTACATCTTTTGAGATTCCTGGCCACCACACTGCTGACATTGCTCTGAGTCGACATTTCAAGATTCCTTGGTGTCCTTGATGGATCTTCTCAAGTACGTCATCTTGCAGTTCCTCAGGGACTACAATTCTATTGCCAAACAGAAGAAGCTCATTATGCAATGTTATCTGTCCTCTCACTGACCAATAAGGTTTGATTGTAGAGGGAAGTTTATGCTTCTCTGGCCAACCAAATTTGGTATATTTGATCAGTGTTTCTGTAATTGGGTTTCTGGCTTGGGCAGTACGGTAAATCTCAAGTTGGTGTTTAGTAGCTGGGAAGCCTGAAGTAATAGCAGCAATGTGACACTCTACTTCCTCCTGCAGTGCAGTGCTGTTTTTGTCAGCAGTCTCTACCGGTGCGCGGGAAAGTGCATCAGATGTATACATGAACTTGCCTGGCACATGAATAATGGAAAAACTAAATCGCATCAATCGAAGTCGAAATCTCAAAACACGTGGAGGAAGGCTATCTAAATGTTTGGAACTAAGAAGTGGCACAAGTGGTTTGTGATCTGTTTCAATCAAAATGTGTTTCCCCAGAATGTAGTCGGAAAATTTTTCACAACCCCATGTGATTGATAGTGCTTCCAACTTGATTTGGGCATAACGACTTTCCATTTCTGTTAATGATCGGGATGCATACACAACAGGTTTCCATTCATTGTCATGTTCCTGCAGCAAGACTGCACCCAATCCATACGAAGATGCATCAGATGAAAGTTTAGTTTTGGACTCTGGCAAGTACTGTTGGCTTTGAAAGTTCAGCTTTTGAGGCTTGAAAGGATTGTTCCTGGGCAAGGGCCCCAAATCCATGCTGACTTTGAGCTCATCAGCTCTCTCAACGGTTGGGTAATGGATGCAAGATTTGGAGAAACGTCCCCAACTGATTGATCATTCCCATGAAACGTCTTTACTCTGTAATGTTAGTGGGCTGAGCCATTTTGTAGATAGCCATAGTTTTCTCGGGGTCTGCTCTGATCCCAAATTTGTCTACAATGTGTCCTAGAAACTTCACCGTTGTAGTGCTGAACACACATTTCTCGTCATTCAGTGTTACTCCTGCAGCTTGGATTCTAGCAAGTACTCCATCTAACTAAAGGTCATGTTCCTCCTGAGTTTCTCCAAACACCAGCACATCATCTATAAGGCACAGTGTCCCTGTACAGCCAGCTAAAATCTCATTTATCCGCTTCTGGAACAGCTCAGGGGCACTCGATATGGGAAGTTTATTGAAACAGAAACGACCAAAGGGTGAAAGTGAGCAGGCGAGAAGTTGGTTGTTGTGTTTCTCGTTAGAAAGTACTCAGGATGTCCAAAGAATATAATATTGCAGGGAAATCACAGCGATACAACGTAATACAGCCTATGTCAAACTACAGTAGAACACAAAGAGAATGCACACTGACGTCTAATCCAGAATCATACACACAGTGAAATGCTTAAATAGTCAATAGAAAGTTCTAGAACATGCATGCCCAACACATGTATAATTAACACATAAAAGCAAGCCAGGTCATGCCAAAGCATGCTCCTTAACAATGGTTCTAAGGGGATCTGCCAAAACCCACAATTAGCATCCAGTTTACTAAACACTGCCGCCCCCGTAAGCTGGGCAAGAATGTCATCCATGTTTGGTAGTGGGTAAATTTCCCTCAAAACGCATTCATTTAAAGGTTTAAGGTCCACACAAATTCTTATGGTCCCATTGGGTTTTGGTACCAGAACCATGCCTGCACACCAGGGAGTAGGAGTGTCAACTTTAGATATAATGCCAAGCGATTCCATCCTATTCAACTCTTTTAGACCCTGTTCGCGTAGTGGGATCGGTACTCGTCTTGGAGCAAACAGACTAACAGGTTTAGCCTTTGGTTTCAAAATAAGGTTCTCCCATTGTACCTAGGCCTTGGAACAAGGACCGGTATTTTGCAACTAATTTGCTTTTGTAATCACCAGCAGCGGCGGACGCAGGATTTAGGAGGGGGGGGGGGGGGGGGGCATGCTTGTGGGCGGGATCCCAAACACTCACAGCTAGGGGGTATGGGGGAGCGCTGTAAGCTCCCCCATCGCCCCAGAAGCCAATGGTTTTTACATTTTAAAATCTTCCAAACCTACGTAAAAATAATGATAATTTAAAACCTATGCAATCATTAATTTTAATTCACACCACTGCACACGCTATACAATAATTTTATTATTCATCAGTAGCATCAGTGGCTTCATCCTCCAAGATGAAGGAAAGCTTCATTCTCCGTGGCTGTTTGCTTGCAAATGCATCAATTGTTTCCTTCACAGAAACACTGATACATCTATGTACAGCTAGCAGGGCCAATCCATTCATCCTTTCCCCCATCATTGTTGACCTGAGGTACGTTTTTAGCCTCCTTAGTCCACTGATGGAGCGCTCTGCCTCGCAACTCGTTAGAGGCCAAACTGTCATAATATGAAAGATGGTATGAACGTTTGGAAATTGCTGTTTCCTACAAGCCCTTAGGGCGGACAAAAGGTTGCTTGGGCGACTTTCTTTGGAAGCAGCTGACCAATAGAGCTGCATGATTATTGGGTTAGAAAGAGTAATAACAATCATGCATGCAGCTAGGAATATTTTATCGCCTATAACTCATGTATACTTTCCAAAGCTCCAGTTCTTGTAGAAGGGTCAAGGAATCTGGAAGGTCACTTTCAAAATACACAAAATCTTCAAGTTTAGGAAGCACATCTGCAGCCATTGAAGGTAAAATTTCATTGCTTGTTGCTTCAGCTCATTGAATCTACAAAATTGAAATATAATTTAGAAGCAAGCATGTATAACTCAATGCTTTTTAAAAATGAAACTTATTTAAATCAGTAGTAAATTAATTTGCTTTATGTACCTTGATCTGAACTCTGCTAATAGATAGTCAAGAAAAGGGACAGTAAGATTGACACGATAGTATCCTTCAACACTGCCATCCTCTGTGTCTGCATTACTGCGATGCTGTTGTCTTCCACACAATCTAGGTTTGGTTGGCTGGACATCCACTGACATTGAGATCGAGCATGCTTTCTCAAATATTTCATGGTGTTTCACGTTGATGATGTGATCTGACCTCATCTATGAATGCATGCATACATGTAATACTGAATTGTAATAGTACTAATTATTATTTATACATACCTGAGCTAACTGTGCTTAAACCAACTGTATGTGATGAAATCCTGATGCCACATCTTGCTGTCTACCTTGAAGGACAGTAGTCAACTGCTTCAAATATCCCATTATGTGTCCAACAGTGCAAAGGGTTACAATATACTCGAATTTTGTGAGGGCTGCAAGATGGGATGAAGCATCACGTGTTGTTTCACTGTTGAAATCTGATGCCCGGGCCTGGCTGATGTATGTGAGTGTGGCTACAATCTACAATCATAATTTTATGCATGTATAAGTGCATTAGCTTGTCTCAAATTAGTCAAATATAATTCTTACCTTTGGAAACAGCTCAATAAATACAATGAAACCTTCATGCCTCTCTACCCATCTAGTGCGGCAAAACTCTTTTAACTGGTTTTTTCCTGACAGCCTGCTGCTACCATCTTCATCATCTTCTTCATTCACAATGTCCATCAAACATTTTTCTCTTTTAGATGAGAACTTAAAAAAACGCACAACCTATGTGCATTAAAAAACCAATCCAGTGTATATAAGAATATTGCATTCATTAATCACTCCACAAACCTGATCAGTAGTGCCCATCATGTTTCGAATCAGTGGCAAAGTGCATGAGCTTACTATTACCAGATTCAACTGATGACTGGCACACCACAAATGCAAAGCTTTAGGGCACATTTGCTCAATCCGAGGACCAACTCCTTTAATGCACCCTGCCATATTGCCTGTTCACACATAAATGCATCAATATACAACATCTTGCCGGAAAGAATAATATCCATACCTGCGCCATCATAGCACTGACCACGAAGGAAACTGATGTCTAGCTGGAAGTTAGCAATCTGTTGCACAATGGTAGAAGACAAATCTTCACCTGTCGTATGCCCTGTTACATCAAAGAATCCCACAAAGTCCTCTTTCACTTCTGCCTGTTCTGAAATTAAATAATAAAAAGGAATTTATTTAAATTGATCACCTTCGTCTATAACACAACACCGAACAACCATTGCCAACTGCTCACTGTTGGAACAATCTTGCGCTTCATCAGCAATTATGCTGAAGAAGTGGCCAGAAACCTGCACTTGATTGACTATTGTTCTAAGTATTTGAGAGCCGAGGATACTGATGAGTTCATTCTGAACTCTCTTGGATCTATATGTTGCATTTTTCTTAGCTGTCTTGAAATGGTCCATCAATGTGGTATCCCCACTCCTTGCCCTTATATACAAATACATAAATGAATAAATGCAATTTTCAAAATTGACCTGCTGAAAATGGATTCATGCCTAACCTGAACTTCAACAGCTCTATAAAGTTCCCTGGGTTATGGTCTTCATCATTGAAAGCAGTAGCATCGTCACGATGACCTCGCAATGGTAAGCATTGTCGACCACAGATCACTATAGTTTCAACAACAGACTCCAATACTTTCCTGTTCCTTGCAATATTCTCCTGGTCTGCAGCATTCAGCAAATGATTTACAGGAGTCTGAAGAATATAAAAAATGAGTGATATATAATGACGTAACAACTTTGATGCAAATGACTCATCTCACCTGCACATTCACAAATACTCTTTGGTGTGTCAATGCAGATTTTGCACTCATCTTGTGTGTCTCATAGCCATAACAGCTCTTCTTGTCACTTTTATAGCCCAAAAAATGACCATTAAATATTTCTGTAGCATGCTTCCAATTTCTGTATGGCTTCCTTATCAAGACCACATGCTCAGTCTTGTCACAGACAAAAAGCAAGCAAAACAAGCAATATGCTCCATCTTGACTTGCGGAATACGACAATCCTGGATATTTGCTTATCCAACTATGCTGGAAGCCCCTAGTAATATATATGTATATAGAAAAATTAATGCATACTGGTGTAATGTCAGACATTGCATGGTAATATTGTACTGATAAGATTACTGTAGAAAATAATATAGTTACCATTTTCGTACTCCTGTCGTGACGAGTTCCTGATGAGGAAACTTGTAGTTAACGGGAGGAACAGATGTATTCTGCAAAGCTTCATATTTTTGTGCCTGAGTAAGCTTTTTCCCAACCAAATGTTTCACATCCTTCTCTGTCATATATAAATCATAAATATATAACATACTATCGTACTAAGTAAAAAAGCAGTTTGTCACAAACCATCGATGACATGTAAAGCTAATTGAAGCTCCTGTGATCCACTGTGTTGCTGAACCTGTGGCTCTTGTTGTTCTTCCTGCAATGCAGGGACTAAGCTGCAGACTGACAGTGAGGTTGACGGAGTAAGTTCTTCCAGCTGTGATCGAGACTCCAAGACTAGGTCGGGATTCTTCTCAGTAGTTGTCGCTAATCCTATGGAGCTATCTACGCTTGAACAGTCCTGGTAAGGCATGTGTAAGCGATCGATGACTTATGTATACAAGTACGTTTTAATTATAATAGTTTTGTGCTTCATGTACTATACTTACCAACGCTGATCGTTTACAGAAGAGATCCGTAATCACAGACGCCTTTCTTTTCTTTACCTGGTTAACGCTAGCGTCAGATTGTTCTTCAATGGCAGCTATGATATGGTCCCAGGATTATAAGTTATGTGTGATTAATTAATGAGACCATAATCAATGTGATATATCTGACTGCGGTATTGTAATCATTTGATGGTTTTCAGTCGTGTATGACCGTATGACCACATCTTGACCGTATGACTGCATCTATTCATTTAACGGGGGGGGGGGGGGGGGGGGGGGGGGGGGGGGGCACAGGCCCCTTGTGCCCCCCCCCCCCCTCCTCCATCCGCCACTGACCAGAAACCGTGTCAATCCGTACCACAAGACCCAGTGCCTCAATTGCCGGAAGACCAAGTAAGTTATTCTTAAGACCTGTTACCACAAAGATTCTTTGACTATAGCTCTTATCCCGAAATGTGAGAGTACCTACGAACTCCCCTAACACCGGTAAGGATTGGTTTGCTGGGTCATACAGCACTTTAGAAGGCTTGGTCAAGGTAACATTTAACTTCAATTTCCTGTATTGCTTATGAGAGATGGCTGTCACCTCTGCTCGTAAGCTGAGCTAGTTGACCACATAATGACATTTTAGTTACCCACTGACCTTTTCTTCCACCAATACCTCCAAGGAAAGCAGTCTCAACCTGTTCAATCTCTCCCTCATCTGCATCTTGATCAGGTGTTCCCCTTTTTGAAGAACATTGAGACTTGAAATGTCCTCTTTTACGACAACTGTAACATGTTGCTTGGTAAGTAGGACATTTTCCATAGTCGTGGTGGTTTCCACATCTCCAGCAAGCTTGTTTGCTAGTTGGCTCTTTCGGTTTGCTGATCTTCATCCTGCCTATCTCTGCCCTTACACTCCCCTCACCATCCTTGTCTTGTTTTAAGGCCACCTGCTGCTCTTTTACAGCCTCTTCCTGACGTACCATTCTAGTGGCTTTTCCCAATGTAAGCTCTAGGTCCATCTGAAGTCGTCTGGACAAGGCTTCATGCCGAATCCCAATTACCAGTCTGGCCCGTATGAGGTCTTCCTTCAACGTTCCATATTCACAGTTTTCGGCTAGAGAATGCAAGGTAATGACAAACTGTTCAGCTGACTCACCCTCTTGCTGGATTCTTGTGTTGAAGCGCGCTCGTTCATAAATGATATTCCTCCTCACCCCAAAAAAGGAGTTAAACGTGTCAACAACAGCTTTGTAGGTCTTCTTAGGCTTAGTGTCGGATACCGCTAAGACCTCTTCTGCTTCCTCACCCAGGCAATACAGAAGTGTACTGACCTGTTTCTCTTTGATGTCAGTGGCAAGGCCAGACGCTACCCGAAACTGGTCAAAACGGCGAAACCAACGCGGCCACTCGTCCGGCTTCCGGAAGTCGAATGACGGAGGAGGTTCTAATCTAAAGTTTGGCGTAGCCATGGCCCACCGCTGCCACCATGTGAAATAGCTTGTAAGCCAAAAATCATAATGATATTGCACATGCGCAGTACAAGTAATTACAACAAATACACAATCATGTCACAGTACCGACATATTGCCTCCTTGTAGGGGCAATCAGCTGACCTGTGATCTGTCTTCCCACATCGCGGACATGTGGGAAACTATCTCGGACCCTTAACCCACATCTTGTGTTTTGAATGTTCGCCTGGTTCCGGGGAGAGCGACCGCCTTGTAGATTCGACTTTAAGGAGGCTTGTCTTCATCCCATAGACTGTCTCCTTCGTCACTTTCACTGTTTCTTCTATCTCCATGGCAGCTAACAAAGGTCAGTTCATCTTCCTTGATCTTGAAGAGCGCCTTTAAAGTAGCTTCATTGTTGATGGAGCACAAAGTGAGTGCGAATTGCTTTGTTCAGCGAGTCACATATAGCGGTGAAATTGCAAGTGACTGCGTCATGACGAATTCGCGCAGCGAGAGATAGTCTCTCCTGGCCTGAGACTCATTTAGGACCAATATTTAAACTGCTCACGAATGATGTAGAGAGTAGGATTGAATTGACCCTTCATGTAGTCTGTGATCTCTTCAGGCGTGAGTTCGTTGATATCCCTTGGGCGGCGACTGCTGGGATGCAAGGTTACTCAGTAGCTTGAAGTTGACTGATTTGTAAGGAACACCTGTGCTCTCTTGTCACTGGGATAGAATTAGCACCGACGAATGTCTGGAACCTTGTCCAGTAGTCAGTGACTCCACAAATTGGCCGTAGAGTCAAATGGAGCGAAGCTGGGAATGGCCACCATGGACGGATAGCTATAGAAATACATTTCTCTTGCTTGTTCACCGCTGCAATTAGCGCTTCCATATGCTTTTGCCCTTCCTCCATCTGAAGCTGTTGAACCGCCATCTGTTGCTAGAGTAGCTTGATAAGTTGCTCTGTTTCTGCCATCCTGCCGACTACGCCACAAAATCTTGTTTTGTTTCTTGGAAATCAGGATTTCAAATGAATATTAATCAAATGGCAAAATACAGCTACAGCTACAAACATAAAATATTCATCTAACAGAAAATAGCTAGTGCGTCAAAAGGAATGAAATAAAACACGTAGTATCCGTGTTAAATACCTGCAAATAATCACGGGATAGAGGCCAGGATATGTATGGTCAGAACAATTTTACAATTTAATTCCTTACTTAGCAAGTGCGCTAGCAGCTAGATGAAGCTCCCTTGCACATGCACCCTGTTGACTGCATGCCGTAAAAGGGGGTTAGGCAGAGCACCCCGTGAGACCACATGCCCAAATGGCTAGGGACAGCTAAGGGAGGCAAGAGCAGACCACCATACCCTAGGCTAGCAGATGTAGTCATTGTAGGGTGAATGGAGGTGCAAGCCGTATGCTTAGCCTTAGGTAGGGCACAGACCTCCATGCCCTACGTTGCCTGAACCATTGTGGGGCGAATGGGGTGCAGGCCATTGTACCGTAGAGGCCAGCATCGGTTGTTGCCTCAGCTGTGTGACCCCACCTCAGGGTGTTAGCCCCAGGGTTAGGGTAGCCATGTGTTGAGCAGTGGCCCCCCAGGGGACCGCCCAAAGTTAACCCCCCATAAAGGCAATACTATCCCCGGTTTGGTGCCCATGGGGTGTGCTAGTACAAAACAAAACAAGATTACAAACACAACAAAGCATAAGTGGAAAAGAGTTAGGTAGCCCTGGCAATCTGTGCTGTGATGGAGGAGGAGTGGTTTTGACTATGGGGCGGAGATGCTGGCTAACTCACGCTCAAAGCTAGAGCGGCGTAGAGGTGTGCCGATGTTGCGATCTCACCCGGGGGCAGAAGACCCTCAAGTGCAGGACTTGGCTAAGTGGTCTCCCCCACAGCCGTCAACATTTGTGTGTGAAGGAGCAAAGTGGTCCCTTGGTGCACTTGTGGAAATTGAAGTTTCGGCAGATCTCCTGCCCAGTGGTGGTATGGGTACATCTACCGGTTGGTGGAGTAGAAGACGAACCAGTGAGTTTTGTGCCGGCCTGATCTGGCTGGTATTTGGCAGAGCGAAAGGGCTGCCTGGTTGCACACCACACCAAGATGTCCTCCTTGAGGTGGTCCCAGGCAGTCAGCTTCGACTTGTCTCTGGCTGCTGCCTGTCTAAACAGAGAGTCATACTTGAGACAGGCTGCTACTGGGTATGCTACAAAGAGATGGCACATTAGGGCTTGGTACTTCACCAGTTGGAGAGCCTCCCGGGGGTGGGACTGGACGCGCACCTCCAGGAATATATTCCAAGCCTCTAGCCATGAAGCAAGGTCGTGCCTAGCGGGGCGTTGCTTGTTGCTACTAGTACCTTGCCTCTTGTGCCCGCCAAACATTGGATCGTCATGCGCGGGTAGTAATTTATCAAATTTGATAAACTTACCCTGCTTGATGCGACGGACCAAATGCTTGGGAGGAGTAGCAGTACACGAGACGAAGGGAGAGTCTGCCAGAGGGCCAAGATCGCTGCTGCTGGACATAGAGCTAGAGTACTTGCGGTGTCTTCGGCGATGACGGCGGCGGCGGGAACGGCTGCGATGCCTGCTCGAAGAGGACCGCAATGAAGAGCTGTCACTTGGGCTGCGCGAGCAGAGTGGCGGCACTTTTTCTTATGCCGACGGGTGGTTCTGCCGGATCGTTTCTGCACCGAGTGAGATTGAACAATCTTATCGCGGTGTGTCTTGTGGGGTCGCTCCAGGCTGACAGGATGTGCGTGTTGCAAAGCTGGGCGGGCAGTGGTACCTCTCAGGCAAACCTTGCTGTGTCAGCACGATCGTCGGGATCCGCGTCGGAGGAGTGGTCTTCTTCAGAGGACGATTCGTTTTGTTTGTTTGCTTCGTCATTGTCGGTGAGCGACTCGTTCTGTGCATTCGCACCTTCTGCGTCTTCCTCCTCTGATTCGTTGCTGTTGCCAGTCCCTTCGCCCTCAGGTTGGGCGTCGCTAGGGATGATGCCATTCTCCAGCATCCTGTTGACCAATGCCTTCTTTGTGCCGGACATGGTGAGATTGGCCCGATTAAGATGAAGGCGCAAGACCTTGGCAGACAAACCCATTAAGTATGCGCGATCCCTCTCTCGTTCCGAATCCATGATGATTACTAGGATATAAATCCAGCTGCTGAGTGAACTGAGAGGATGTGTGTGTGGTGTGTGATGGGCTTATATGCATGCACCAGGGGGCGCCCTGGGAAGGTCTTGTCTGGCCTGATTGCATGTGATAGGCAGTGTGGTAAGTGGCAGTTGATTTAGTCTATTGAGGTGGTTAGACACCACTGTGGGCACTTGCTAAATTTCCATTAAACACTGTTTCTACCAAACAGTACCTTAAGAAGAATAAAATTTGAATCTTATGGACAAGTTCTGGCTACTAATTGTGCACTAGTAATGACGCTGAATTCAGCATAGTTCAGGGTGACACAGATTTGGGCGATGCTGAAATAGCCTTACCCAATAATGTCCACGTTTTCAAAATGTCCATGGGACAAGTGGACTTGGGTTGTGACTCCATGAATGGTTACAATGACCTTCGATGGCTGTGCTGCAATAGTTTATTTGTATATATATTAGAAAGAAAATTAGGAAAGGAACCAAAAAAGGAGAATATGCATAATTATAATATACATATTACACAATACAACTCTGCCTGTTGCCTTAAATCTACACCATTTAGCTTCTGCCTTGTTCTCTTGATAGGCTTAGCAATTTGGTTTGCGAAAAACTGATCACACTATGTGTGAGCACCCGGTCCTACGGGCATGCGCAACATAAAAGATTAGGTCATACATGTTAGGTACATATTAGATTCCTGAGTTGTAATTGGTGTTCTTCTTTTGGTGATTATACGTGTTCTTCAACGAAATAGGGCGCAGGGGCTGGTTGCTACTGCTAGCTCTGGCACACCATGCTAAAGATAAAGATCTTCCTCTTGTGACTCAGGTGAAACATTCTCCATAACTTTGTCACTTACATTATAATACACAATTTGCATCTCATTGGTTAGGCAGATGTTGGCAAGTAGTGCAGCATTGTGCACTGAACTCTACTAATTTTCATTCATACAACTTATGAGTTCTGTTTATGAAAGAGAAGCTGATTTTACAGAACTTGTGCTTTTATCAGAAATTTGAAGTGTAAGCAAGGGTAAAAATTTTTTCAGCCATATGATAGTGCCTTTGATGCCTGAATTGATCACACCATTTACTTGTTATCAGTATTCTGATAACCATGACCATAACCATGACCTGTAATGACTGTTTTTCCCAATTGTCACACAGGCTATGTCAATTGCTCAATATTTGGCATCCGAAAACAAAGCATTTTTTTCCCCATCGAAATCTTTAGCCTATACATTTGCTTGTCATTTTCAAGGTAAATTAATGAGCATATGGCATAAGAGCTACAAGAGCATGCATGTGTATATCAATGAAGGCTGGTTTTGATTTTTATTCTCATGGACAGAGCTAGAAGGGGAATGATTGGATAGCACGTCTGGTTTAACTACATACTGCCTTGTGGTTTAAAAATACTTTCTTTGTCTTGTTTGTCTGTTATTTTAAGTTTCAAGGATGCCTCAAATAAAAAAGCAGGTGAAGTTAATAAATATGAGCATATCATGCACAACATTGAGATACGTTCTGTTTACTTCATTGGTGCTCTATGTAGCATGACAAATATTTGTGATGCATAAATAGTCCTGCCCAATGATGTCCAAACTTTCAAAATGTCTATGACTTGGGTTATGACGCCGTGAATGTTCACAATGACCTTGGACGGTACAGTGCCGGCTTGGAACAACGAACTATTGACACCTCGGAACAACGAACTATTAAAGCAATTAACAGTTTATCTATGAGCCCAATAATTGCATCAGTAGATAAGCTTAGCGGCATGACTGCGTAAACTTCCTCAGGTCGATTACGGTTGATAGAAGTTTCCCTGCTCTTACCTTAATTCGATTACGTAGTGACATCAGCCACGAGCTTGGAATCAAGGCACAGCTGAAGGCATGGCATGCGAAGGGATATGTTTTTTTTCGTAGCACTGTGTACAACGTGTAAATGTACTGTAATCAGGTTCAATTCAATTGCAGCAACCCTAGTTACAATAATACACATATACAAAAATAGGGACTAAAAATACAACAGATTAGGAATGTTCTTCTCCCGTGCGCAAGCACAGTTCCATATGAGCCAGGACTCCCGTTACACCACTCCCTCTCTTTTAATGTTGACCATAGCAGTCTGGTGGCCGTCTCTACCTTGTAAGATATCTTGGTGCTTGCGCTGCCGCTGGTGCTATCTCCTGGTTAGGTGCAGCTGCTGGAATGTTCTCAGTAGTGGGCTCATCATCGCCATCTAGTAGCTGTAGGCCTACATCACTTCTAACAGCTGGTCGAGTTTGTGCAAATTCATTTTCCACCGTCTTCCTCCCGCTCTTTGGTCATGGAGTACAATATCCATAGGTGGATCCAGTCCTTTTTTTGCAGAACAAAGCTTTAATCTGTCAAAATGCACAGTTTGGTGTCTACCACCATTTGGGCTCCTGATTTTATACGTTGCTTCGCCAATCCTATCCACTCTTTTGTATGGGCCTTTCCATGGGTGGTGTAACTTACGAGAGGTTGACGGAGAAAAATACCCCTTTTTCTAGGACGATCAGCTGTCAAAATTGATGAGTTGCGCACATGCTTAGTGTCATCACCTGTTCTTTCCTATCCAGATTACTCGAAACGTTTTTTCCTGGACACAGATGCAAGCGATACAGGCATTGGGGCCGTCTTGTCGCAGGTCAGAGATGATGGCTCAGAATGTATTATTGTCTATGCTAGTCGCTCATTAAGTAGACAGGAACAACGCTACTGCATTACCAGGAAGGAGCTTTCGGCAGTTGTTGACTTCATGGACCATTTCCGACCTTACTTACTGGGCTGTGAGGTCACACTCAGAACTGACCATGGTTCATTGATCTGGTTGAGAAATTTTAGGGAACCCGAGGGCCAATTGGCTTGCTTGCTGGAAAAGCTTGAAGAATATATAATTCACAGACGAGGAACGAGTCACTGCAATGCTGATGCCCTGTCGCGGTTACCATGCAAACAGTGTGGTCACGCTAGCCACACAGTCACAGACGAACGAGACGGAAAGACTACAGTGAGTACGGTTGGAACTCTACCGTTTCAGACTTACACGCATGATTATATTTGTGAGCTACAGCTTGCTGATCCAATGCTGCAGCCTGTATACTCCACCATACAGAAAGGTCAGCCTTTTTCCACTGACGTGGTTAGCTCCTGGGATAGGGGGAGTAGGCTTTTAATGCAACAGTGGACTTCATTGTGTATGCGGGAGGGAGGCTTTATAGGAAAGCATTGGATGGGAATGGAAAGGAACAGTTGGTTTTGCCCACTATACTTCATAGTATGGTGTTGAAGGATCTGCATGAGGGGGCAGTTTCTGGCCATGTAGGGGAAGAAAAGATGTTGGGGCTACGTAGAGAGCGGTTCTTTTGGCCTGGTTGCACTGGGGCAGTAAAAAAATTGCGTTAGCTGTGCTACGGGAAAATCCCCCACCCCAAAGTCCCGAGCTGGGTTGCAAACCATAGTGACTGGCTACCCCATGCAAATTGTGTGTGTTGATATCATGGTCCCACTTCCGGAAACTCAGGACGGTGATGCGTATGTTCTAGTCGCTGCAGACCACTTTACAAAGTGGGTGGAGGCTTATGGCATTCCAAATCAGGAAGCACTGACTGTAGCAAGTAAGTTGGTGGATGACATGTTCTGTAGATTTTCACCCCCGGAGCAACTACACTCGGATCAAGGCCGCCAATTCGAGTTAGAACTGGTCAAAGAAGTTTGCAATTTGTTGCAGATTAGGAAGACACGCATGACACCTTACATACCACAGTGCAATGGGATGGTAGAGCATTTTAATCGAACGCTTCTCAGCATGCTATCTACCACAGTTTGGCAATCATCCTTCGAACTGGGAGATACATATCCGTAAGGTTTATTTTGCGTACAACTCTAGTCGACATTCTACCACAGGGTACAGTCCATTTTTCTTAATGTTTGGACGCCAAGCCACCTTACCAGTTGACTTAATGTACCCCCTGGCTCAATCCCCGCAGATGTCTGTACCAGAATTTGTTCAGCAGATGAAAGAGAGTTTGTGGGAGGCATATGCTACAGTGAGACAAAATTGCCAGAGTGAACATTGCAACAAAAGGCTATTTACGATGAAAGGGTGCATGGGAAACCACTAGCTAATGGCAATTTAGTATGCTTGTTTACGCCCGCTATTCCTAAGGGTCAGTCTGTAAAGGTTTTGCGATTGTGGCAAAATTCCGGATAAAGTGCCGGTAATAGTTCGCTAATCCCAGGAACCGTTGGATGTCCTTTTTGTTCTGTGGGGTGGGCCACTTTGCAATGACCTCTGTCTTGCCCTAATCCGTGGCAGTCCCCTCACTCGAAACAACATGGCCGAGGAATACAATTTCTGTTGGCACAAATGACATTTTGAGGGTTTAAGTTTCAAACTCGCACCTCTCAATCGAGCAAACACCCCCTCCCAAGGTTACACAAGTGTTTAAACGTCCCTACCACAACGATGTCATCAATGTATACCAAGCACATAGACCTCTTGAGACCACTCAACACACGATCCATCAACCGCTGAAAAGTCGTTGGCGCGTTGCACAAACCAAAAGGCATTACCTTAAACTGAAATAACCCTTCTGGCGTGGTAAATGCAGTTTTAGGCCGGTCTTCCTCTGCCACCTCAACTTGCCAGTACCCTGTTGCAAGGTCTAGAGTGGAAAAATGTTTTGAACCTACCAAGGTATCCAGGGTTTCATCCACCCGTGGCAGTGGATAAGCATCTTTTTTAGTCACAGCATTCATTTTCCTATCCAATCCGTTGGCTCACCATTAAATTTCTTCAATGAAAGCTTCGGGAGTTTTACCTTAGGTCCATGCGCTCTGCTGTGTTCTGAATGGGATTGGACCGGGGATGACGCAGGAGGAGGGCTCGAATGCGTACCGTCGTCATGGGGTGAAGTCGTTCTCGAAGGGGTAGTACGCCTTTGGATTTGGGACGGAGACGTAGGATGAGAGGTTCCAGCTAGCGGCTTAATCACCTTAAACATTTGCACAATCTCCCATACCTTGATGTAGCTAATAAGGTGACCTAGCACATTTTAGGGGCGAGTCCTATCCTCTGAACGGTCACTGACAATACGACTTGCCTTCATGTCGATACCAGCCTGTTCAAGTGCGATAATAGCTAGTTCGATCTTCTCTTGGTAAACGTCGGCTTCTTCGATCTCCTTAATGACATCTTCTTCCACCAAGGTAACTTCAAGAATTTCAGAGTCTAACTTCAAAATGATGTCTCGCTTCTCACGAAGGGTAGAAAGAAAGCGTTCGAATGTAGCAAGACTAATTTGCATGGACTTGATGGCTTCATGAGCCTGGGCGATAATTCGAGTAGTAGATGATTTCTGTCCTGCTCGAACTCTCAGTTTTCGTGTGGCGCTATCCTGGTCAGCCATATTGCGTTGCTCCTGGCTCGAAGAACCATGTATGAACAGGCACGCTTCTAACTATCCTTTCCACGCTCACTTTACTATACGTGCAACACTTCACGTTCAATTGTCATTAATATAAAATCACGTGATTACAAAATTATTAATGTGTGCTAAGTTCAGACAGGGCACAATGATTTCTTTCTTCAACATATCCTGCAGGAGTTGTCTAACTTTCTCTTTTTGAGCTTCAGGGATACGTCTGAGTTGAAGATGGACTGGAACTGCTGACCCTGTATCAATTTTGTGCTTCAGCACTGTAGTGTGGCCTAAATCTGCACTCGTCAAAGAAAAGTTGTCAGCATACTCCAATAGAAGGGCAAAAAGCTGGTTCTTTTCATCAGGACTGATATTATCACCCACCTCTGACACCAGAAACCGGAGAATCTCCTTTCCTCTTCTGAGACTTGAGCAGTCCCGTTGTTCTCCAAGATGGGTGAAATTGCCACAACAGAGTCGTCATCAACAAGCTGCATATTAGCCAGTTCAAGTCCTTTTGGTAGGCACACCCTTTCTCCACGTGGATTGAGTACTCTAACAGGTATCAGTCCAGTTTCAGGGTAGACCACAGCCTTTGCTACCATCACTCCGTGACAGGAGGTGCAGTTATTTTCCACAAACCAAGTGTGGCCTTGAGAAACAGCTCTTGCAGGTCTAACCATTATTTCTATACACTCTCTGTTGGTACTATCACCTGTTCTGTCACCATCAACCCCACCATGTCAATTACTTGAGTAAAGTGAGATGAAACTGCACACAACAAAGGCAGCTTTGAACTTAGCACCTTCAATGGATACATCAGCATGTAAAACACCTTTTACCGACAATAGCGTGCCATTAACGCTAGCCAGTGTTTTACCAGTCCATTGTTGCAACTAACCGTGTACAGACATCTTCTCGCAGAAGGGAGACTGCAGATCCTCTGTCTACCACCAATACAACAGGCAACGATCCCAGTAGACCACATACACGGTAACTAGCTTCACAAGATACAGAAAGAGTGGGTGCATACATGTAAGTACTACCTTGGGTCTTCAAAGCTCCTCCCTCTCATGGCAGGCCCTTACCCAGTTAGGGAATGGAGTTTTCCTGCTGTTGAAGTGTTGCACGATTTGGACATGCTCTTGCTATGTGTCCACGCTTGCCACAACTCCAGCACACCATCATACTGTGCCCTTTCCTCCGCTCTTGAACTGATGGACCGCCTTTCTTGCTTACCTGAACTTCCAGCTGTTGCAACCTTCTAGTGAGCGACTTTATCTCTTCCAGAAGGGGTTGACTGCGAGCTTCTACAGTGGAGACAGCGGATGCACTGTCCCCTTGTGAGGCGCCTGCACTCGGCTGTGGTTGTGTAAAGGCATTGATAACTGGCCTACCTGCACTTGGTAAATATGACTCCAACTCAATGGTAGCAGCCACAGCCTCCTCTACATTTTTTGGTCTCCGTTGCTTTACCCCAAACGCTACCTGTGAATTTTCAATCTGCGCTAGAAACTAATTTAGAGCCAGCCTTTCGCGTGCCTTCTCCTCGAGGTCACTATACGCTTTGTCAGCAAGCGTGCGTAAAGCGTCTCCGAAGGATGCCCAGTCCTCGCCGGTCTGCTTTCTTCTGGCAATTAGCTCGGCAATGTACAGCTCCTTTTTGCTATCGGGGTCAAAACAACGGTGTAAGGCATCAACACACTTACTGAAATCCCCTCGGACATCCTCTGGAAGCTTGCGGAAGACTGCCTGCGCTCTCCCTGTTGGTCGTACACGCAGCCATTTCAATTTTTCCTCTATGCTTTCCCATGTATTGACCACATCCACGCTTCCAAAGTGGTGTGCGTAAGGGTGCTGACCCCCTACCCTGAGCCTGACTGGAACCAAGGGAAACGCTGGTCCCCATTAGGTCAGCCCCACCCCTTGACGCTGGTCAAGGTAAGGTGGTTAGGTCAGGGTAGAAGCCCGAAGGGTGCCGCCAAAGTGAAACCCCCAAATGGATTGATTTAGGGTGATTTGGTTCCAGGTAATAGTGTGAGTACACATGAAGTGTGTGAATGTGTGTGCAGTTGAGTCATTGTGCTGATGCTAGAGTTGCTGTGTCTGAAGGACTTGTCAGTGGATGCCGGGTGTAGGTGGTGTAGGCAGTGCTGCTCCATCTTCCCAGCCACTGGATGGTGGATGGTGGGAGCCCTGCTTGTGCTGCTGCTGTTGCTGCCCCAATCCGGAGACTGTGGGTGTTGTATTTGGAGGTGTCATACCCACCCCTGAGCAGTAGGTCTTTCAAGATGGCTCTCATTGCTCTGGAGGTGAGTGGGCGGCCGGTGTGGAAGTGAAATAGGGCTGCTCTCGGCGGTGCTGTGCAGTTTTTGAAGTATGCTCGCAGTGCCATGACTGGGCATGATGCGCGATGAGTGTAACCCATGGATATTATGGTGCCTCTCCCAGTTTGGTCCGTTTTCGACTTCTTGTTAAAGAAGTGAAGGTCCTCTTTGACCCAGGTGACAGCGCTACTGGTGGGGTGGAGTCTGGGGTCGGATCTGCCTCTGGTAGTCCGGGTGTACTCGCTAACCCTCAGGAAAACGAAAGTGAGGGCTGCTTTCAGCATCAGCTTGTCATGACTGCTCAGTGGATCACTGTTCAGTAACCTCAGCAGTTGCTCCAGCATCCCAATGGTGAGAGGCAGTCTCTTGGGTCTGAGGTGGGCTGGGGCCTGGGAGCGTTGCATGCCTCTGATGGCCAGGTTCAGTGTTGGGTTGTTGTGGGCCGGACTGCTGAACCCACGAGTAAGATGGAGGTGGGTGACGGCTGCCAGGTACACCTGGATGGTGTTAGCCTGGAGTACTTGGCTGAGATAGGCAGCAAAGAGATTGATGGTGTGCTTGGACCCTGGAAGAGGGTTCAGATTGAACTGAGTGCAGAAGGCGTAGTACTTCCTGATCCCTGCCCTGTAGGTGGTGGGTGTTGAGGGGGCCACAGCTCTGTGCAGGAGGTGTCTGAGGCAGCCTTCTAGAGCTCTGCCAGCTCCTGAGGTACGGGCGTGGGAAACTGGTTGGCCTGGGGGGCAAGGGAAAAGAAGCGTGACACTTGATTGCGGGAAAGCGTGTCCGCAATGCAGTTCAGTCTGCTTGGGAGGTGCACCAGGGAAACTGTTAAGTTGTTTCTGGCTGCAATAAAGTACAGGGTTCTTAGGAGATCCATTATGCCAGGGTGCCTTGAGGACTGGTTGGTCCATGCCTGGACTATGGGCAGGTTGTCGCAATGAAACCTGATGCGCGGTGTCCAGCCAGGAGGTGGCCCCAAGTGAGAGCTGCTGCCACTATGGCGAATAGTTCCTGCCACTGTATGGAGCGCTTGGGTAGCTGCTGGTGTGGCTGCCAGTCGCCTCTGAACCAGGCACCATCCAGGTAAGCGCCAAATCCGAAGAAACCTGTGGCATCAGTGTACAGCTGGAAGGAGTCTGCATCCTTCCACTCGGGTGCTATGAACATCGAGATGCCATTCCAAGATGGTAGGAAGCTGTTCCACCATCATAGGTCGGCTCTGGCTTCGGGGTTGAGGTGGATGTGGTGGTGTAGCTTCCTCACTGTTGTTGAGAGCTGGATGAGACGATGCTGGAACAGGCGGCCTGCTGGGACTACCTTGGCTGCAAAGGATAGTTTCCCGATGAGAGATAGGAGCTCCCTTTTGGTAGCTTTGCGTTTGCCAAGCCATGATTTGATCAGGGATGAGATGTTCGTCCTGCAGCTTCTTTGGTGGCAATCTGAGCTGCTGCAGGGAGGAATCCAGAACGATGCCCAGGAAGGTTATGCAGGTCACTGGACCTTCACACTTCTCCGTGGCCACTGGGATCCCCATCGCTTCGCATACCTGGAGCATGGTTGACATGGACTCCTGGCAGGTAGGTTGGTCTGGGGAGCCGACTAGGAGAAAATCGTCGAGGTAGTGGAGTAGGATTGCCCCGTAATCGTTCTCTAGGACCCAGTGAATTGCGCTGGCAAAGTTGTGGAATATGCTTGGGACAGAGCGGAGACCAAATGGGAGGCAGGTGTCGATGTAGTACTGCCTTGCCAGTACATACCAAGGAGTTCCCACTCAGACACCTAGGCGGATTGGAACCATTCCTTGTCCTTGGTGCATTTTCCATAATTAAACCGCTGGCAGATCTCCTCACCTGTTGCTGTATGTGTGGCGTGCTCACCATGGTGAAGGCTGCCAGTAGTAGCTGCTGGGTGCTGTGCTGGTGTCCCTGATGCCCCAATCCGTGGGTATGAAGACTGCTGTCTTGTCCGAAGTGCCGGGTTTGTGATGCACCATGCCAGCAGGTCCTCCTTCAGTATATCCCAGTGGAGGGCCTGTTGATGGTCTCTGGCTGCAGCTTGCCTGAACAGCTTGTCGTACTTCAGGGAATATGCAACCGAGTACACCGAGAAGAGCTGGCAGATGATCGACTGGTATTTCACCAGCTCAAGTGCGGTGTTAGGGGAAAGGAGTTTATCAAAATGGGCTTACTTACCCTTCTTGATCCTCTTCACTTCGCGCCTTGAAGCAGTAGGGACCATGGTGGTGAAGGGAGCGTTCAGGGAGCCACGGTCCCGCGACTTGGAGTGATGGTGCCTCTTGTGCCGCTTGGACTTCGACTTCCGCTTCTTCCTCCGTGCATCGGAGTCGCTGGACTCGGCGACGAACTTCCGGAGCTGCTGGAGCTGTCAAAGCTGCTGGAAGTGGAGCTGCTAGCGGATGACGTAGATCGTCTGCGGCGTCGTTTCCTGGCGGAGGATTTGCTCTTTGAAGGGTGCTGGCGAGCCCCTTTTGAGGTGGCTCGCTCAGAGCTTATTGCACTGTCATCGGGAGAGTGCGCTTTCCCATGGGCGGTGATGCTGTGCATTTGGCTTATCCGCGCTGCGCCCGCTGCGGAGCAGCGGAGGGTTCGCCGAGCTTGAGAGACTGCTGGTCGTTCAGGTCTCTGATGCTTTCGCCGAGTGCTGCGTGGAGGAGCCACGTCCAGTGCCTCGCATGCTGCCTGGTTGCAGAGGCTATCCTCCGACGTTTCGCTGGATCTCTGGTTCGATGCAGTGAGCGAGTAGCGACTGGTGGTCTCGTCCTGATCCGCATCGTCCGTATCGTCTGTGGAGTCGGAGACGGTCGATTCGGAACCTCCTGACCTCGTGGGGAGACCAGACGATCCTTGTACGTAGCGTGCCTCGTGCTGGAGAAGTCGCTCCACGATGTCCGCTTTGTTACCGGTGGTGACGAGGTGAGCCTGCTTCAGTTTGAGGCGGAGTACCTCGCATGTGAGGCGCATTAGGCTTTGTCGTGACGACATCATAAACAATGCAGCTGGTAGCCTTAGCTTTAGACTGAGTGATTGCTGCCCACCCTACCATCGTATATATACATGTGTGACCTGGAACCATATCAGGTGTCAATATCTTTGGGGACAGTGTGTTAGATTGAATGTAAGTAAGACTTATCCCAGACATTAAGGGCTTAGGTTTGAATGGGGGTGAGGCTTTCCCTAGGCTCAGGGTTAAATGGAAGTGAGGCTCTCCCAGGGGGTACATCTCTGGGGATTTAGCATATTGCTTGCATACCCCCAACACATTAAACCACGTTTAGTACCTAAACCAACACTTTTTGTTCATCAAACTCACCCTCTGTCCAAACTGCTTTGACATCTGCAACTAGCTTGTTGGTCTTCTCCCCTGGCCGTATTATGACCGCTGACTCCCCTGTTACTGTCATGTCTTTCTCCAGTACTGCTGTGTATCCAGTGTGGTTTTCTGCGACAACATAGGCCATCCCGGAATGGTCTGGCTTGAGAATTGCGTCTAACATGAGGATTCCGCACTGGTCTTGTAACTCTCTATCCCCCTGGAACAGCAGCGTGTCTTCTAGAAAGTGATTCACCTGTACTGGTACCACAACCCATTTACGAGATGGTAGACGCAATGCTTGCACAAGGTTTACTGTAACACGAGGAACCTGAACCTTTGCTGGGCTTTGGGGTGGTTGGTATAGGTCTCGCTTCTTACCCCTCCATGGTTCAGCTGCTGGATGATACTGGATTATTCCTAACTGGCGACATACACCTTCTGATAGGAGTAACTGATCAATAGCATCTGTTTTGAGGTAGACCAGCGTTTTGATACACTTGTCATCAAATGTCACATTGAGAGTAACCATACCATCCAATGCAAATGTCTGCTAGTTGTATGTTCGGGGAATTTTGTCTGGTTTCATTATATCTCCCTTCTTCAGCTTTGCTTGAGCTGCAACCTTCTTGAAGAGATTTCCTCCAATTATAGTGATCTCTGCACCACTGTCAATAATTCAATACATTGGAACTCCTTGTACCTGCATTTTCACACAGTGAGGGTGGCTCCCTTGGTCATTAACCCATATTGCTAGATCACTCTTCTTCTGGTTCTGCTGTGAGTAATGCTGTACTGGTCCTTTACTCTCCAACCTGCAGTTGTGTGCCAGGTGACTCTTCCCACAGGTGAAACAGCGTGGGCCACCGTTGCTGGTGGCTGGCCTTCTGCCTTGGGTTACATCTGGTTTCTCTGATAAGGAATTAGAGTGTGTGGTGCTCCTAGCCCTTTTAGGCGCTTCTGAGTATGAGGACTGTGAGGTGTACCCATCTAATTTGTTGTAAGCCTCCCATTTCTTCAGACCGGATATTCTCCTCTCTTCATTTCTGGCTGCCACACACAGATCCTTGTAACTCGTTGAGCCAGAAACTGCGGGGGATCTCATCAGTTCATGTTTCAAAGCGTCCTGGAGCTGGCTGTATAAAAGTGCATCCCTTGTCTCTACTGACATGCTGTCACGACCGTAAGCTATTCTAAATGTCCTTTCCAACCTCCTTTATCAGTTCTGAAACTGTCTCCTTTTTTCCCTGTGCCAAGTGACGGAAATCTTGGACTGCCAATACTTTGAAGTCGTGTTTCTCTGTCTCATCTAGCAATGACCACTCTTGAATTGCTCTACCCCTGAGATGACCAGCCAGCTGTAGCAACGTTTCCTCATCCCTCCAGCCATTTCAATCAGATGCCCACTGCAGTGTGCATAGCCAATTGTTGAATTTTAACTCATCAGATTCTCCTGTAAAAGGATCAACTGGTGGTGCCTTGCCTGTACGCTTTCCCACAGAAGAGCCTGAACTGGAGCAGCTTGAAGAAATCGGGGAAATCTGCTGCTGTATGCTGTCAAGCACAGCACGTGTTTCTGTCCTGCTTGACAACTGTGTTTTCAGCCTTTCAACCTCTTCTTCTTTTGCACTCAATATGTCTTTGAACTCTCGCAGCTGAATGCAGTTAGCTCTCCATACTTCATCCAGTCGGCTCTTACATGCTGCCAAGGTTGCTGTGAACTCCTCTACCTTTTTATTAGCCTCCTTCAAAGCTGCTTGCAATTCTATGATGTCACCCCCTTGCTCGCCTAACACTGCCGAACATTCGTCCTCTGCTTCCGCTCTCTGTGCTTCCTCTACAATGGGTGGTGCGTCAAGAAATACCCCTTGAGCGTCTTGTAGTTGGAGTTACATCTTGCAGTCTGGACCCTCCTTAACTATAACTTGTATGTTAGAAGGGTCACGTGCGTCTTGGAGTTTTCCTTCGATCATTTGGAATATATCCATCGCCGGTGCTCTAATAGGTAGTTTCAAGGATGCTGCTATCTGGTTCCTGAACGCGTCTCGACTCGAGCGGGAAATAGCTACGACCACGTGCCACTCTGTCTCCCGATTGTGAACTTGAGCTTCTTTTCGTAGACATCCTAAAAATAACAACAAAATAACTGCCTCTGACAAACTAGTATTCCCAATGGATTCAGCACTGCACTGATCCAATTAGATTCCCACTAGGCCAAATCCACGTGACTTGTACTAATCGTGTCTCGGATAGAACCTCCACTGTAATGTTGCTGTCTGGTGCTGGACTGTCGGGGTATGCCCCGTATTACTACGAATGCCTCCTATAATATAGCTTAGGTGTTGTATTCCGCACGCACCCCTGGCTCTTGTCTAATCTTATTCTATCTAATGCACACCCATACGTCATTCCAACTATTAATCACAATGGTACACATGTATACTGCTGCCCAAAACAAATATCACTGCACGGATAATACTGTAGTACACATCAGAAAGCAAGCACATACCTGGATAGGAGTGTTAAGGATGATATAACTTGAACATACTCGCTCTTTTTAAAAATATACACTCTCCGTCCTATCCAAGCTACATGTGGGAAGTGGTGGGCAATATTTAGAGGGTTGAATACAGAGCCGGCACACATGCACAAGTACACAACATGCATGCACATCATAGTGGAGTAGCTTTATAACTTTTCATGCAATACCCTGAAAGACCAGTACATAAGAACACACACACACACACACAGGCACACACACACACAGATACACATACACACACATCCAAACCACATATTGCATGAAGTCATACTTACCATGCATGGCTACAGGCTTTCAGTGATCATTGGTGTGCAGTGTACAGGTAGGCCAGAGGTTGCCATGACAGTGTTTATTTCACTGTCAGCTAGGCTAGGCTACTCCTAACAGCATGCACATCTAAAGATGAGAAACTTGCATGGTAAAAAAAAAAAAACAGAGTCTGCATTTACATTGACATATATTTGGTGTCTCAGGAAAAGGAATAACAGGTGTCAGTCACTTGCTCAACCTATTTAGACCCTCCCCAATTTCACAATTGGAGGAGATCTGTTATGACGACTTGAAATGAACAAATATACACAGCATGTACATATATAAAAGAGAAACTTGCATGGTAAAAAAAAAATGAGTCTGCATTTACGTTGACATATATTTGGTGTCTCAGAAAAAAGAATAACAGGTTTCAGTCACTTGCTCAACCTATTTAGACCCTCCCCAATTTCACAATTGGAGATCTATTATGAAGACTTGAAATGAACAAATATACATCACACATACAAAAAAAACTTGTTTGTGGTCTGATGCACTTATACCCGTATACAAGGAAACATGTTCATAGTTTGCAAACAATTATGTAACAACTGTTCACTGCACTTGAGAATGGCAGATGGGTGATGCTAACGTTTTTAGCAAATGTGCACATCCATCTCTTGCAAGCTTCATAATATGTGCATCACCAAGCTTAGAACCACTTTCATGCACTTCCAACAACAAGGCTATGGTATTCTTCACAACTGAGGTTGATTCTAATGGATCAAGCTGAATATCTGACCTACGCTCATCCTCATCACTTTCATCCTTTACTGCTACTAACGCAATGCTTTCTTCAATATTCACTACTACTACTTCAGACAGCTCCATACTATATGCATACCAATGACAGAAGGTTGAGACAAGTTTAAAGAAAGATGACAGTTGATTACACATTTGTTGAATCGTATCTTGCTGCATGGTCTTGTGGTAATCATGACTTTCAGCTGCTATTTCCGCTTCATAAGCAGCAGGAAGGCAGTGGGCATGTTTCCAACATCCAGCTACTACAGACGGTGAATGAGCTTTCCAGCTATCATTCACTATTTCCGCAACATCTGACATGTGAGGAAGACATCCATACTTCAAACCTGCGTGCCCAGCTAGAAGCTTGCATGACATATGCTGCAAGCTCTCAAAGTTTGGAGCATTGTCAACAAGAGAAGCAAGAAGTTTAGCTTTGTAACTGGCTTTCTGAGCACAGATCACACCTTGATCCAGGGGTTGATAAACTGATGTTACATTTGGAGGAAACTTATACACGACAACTTGGCCTAAAGAATCCAAGCAAGTGTTATCATGACCCGAGAAACCGTCAATTAAAAGAGCTACCTTCTCCTTCGTCCATTGCCGTATTTGAGGCAAAAAAAAACACTATTCCACCACTGACCATAGCACTGGCGATCATTCCAAGCGTTTTTTTGATCGAAATATGGGATGCAAGGTGGACAGTTTTTGAAGCAACGAGGTCGTTTAGCAGTACCAATTAGTACCGGATCTATTTTGCAGCTACCTATTGAATTGACACAGAGAATCAACGTGACCCTATCCTTTGCAGACATTTGCTTAGAGCCCCTTCCTTTTTGTCTTGCATCCCCTTCATTTGACAAAAGGTAAGTGCGGTTGAGTATTGTTTTAAAGAAAAGTGCTGTTTCATCCATATTAAATATACAATCTGGTTTGTAACCTTCGGCAGAAAGGACATTGCAAAGTTTCTGGATTTCTCTTTCGGCCATAGTCAAATCGACGTCACTAGCTTCACCACAAAGGCGAACACATTTCCCTATATCAAAGTGCCACCGCCTATTCGCAAACCAACCATCGGAGGCCTTAAAATTGATAAAACCATGCACCTTAGCCTCATGTGACGCACGAGCTTGCAGCAGGGAGCATGATATAGGCAGAGGCTTACATTTGCCAACTAGGCAATGATAGGTAAGTAAGGCTGTTTTGACCTCTTAGCGCATGCCGTTTAAGTTATACACTAGTAATGGTACAAACCCAGTAATTGTTTATGAATCGATCAACAAACCAGAACTTGAGAACATGCACATAACCAAGCATACCCGTCTATCCATATAAATTAAATTCTTGTATCTTTCAAACTGTTCACCAAAAAGCTAAGGCCCACGCACTCCATCTTCCTCACGACGCATACCAACGCCCGGATACGCTTCTGCTCTACCATTTCATTTGATTATGAACACATGGCTGCAGCAGCAAATCAGAAAGCGATCCCTACCTCAACAGGACTACGTAAAAAAAAGATATCTGAGCCTAGAAGAGAAGGTGAAAGTGATTTCAAAAGATAAGTTAGGTAAGCAACCGAGCAAAGTATGTAAAGAATTTAACATTGGAAAGACCCAGCTGTACTCCATATTTAAGAATAAGCGCATCATTACCACTGCTGTCATTCCAAACTGTATACAAACAGAGGAAGGTATCCTCAAATTGACAATGCTGTATATGATTGGTTTTGTTCCCATGATATGACTGGCTGGCTGTAAATTTGTCTTTAAAACGTTCCATCAAAGCGCAGTACCCTGCACGTTCGTCATCCTTCCTTTTTTTTGGTTCCTTGCTTCAGTTTGTGCCTCAGTGTACTTATTGCCACAGGCAGTGCCACATATGACAGAGGTCGAGATCCGAGTTGGCATCTTCACTGTTATCATCAACATACTCTCTGTCTAACTACGCTGAATAGCTGCACTGAACTGCGTATGAAGTGTTTGCAGCTTGGGCCGTTGCCATTTTGTCAAGCTTACAATAATTTATTGTATAATAACACAGACTATGGCTATTAGTTTTTGAATAATATTATTGAAACATCAAGGATCAACGATCGTGAGAATTAGGGACTTGATCGTGAGATCGTGAGTCTCACAACCAAATCGTGAGAGTTGGCAGGTCTGAGTTTTAGCGAGCATGACTGTTGTAAAATATGAAAATTTGACTCCTAGTGATGATTTGAACACAATTACATTTGGCAAAATTTGATCTTCTGTTTGAAACTATACTCAGGATGTTTGTCTATGGAATTTTATTATTTGCCATTTTCATTGGCGTAGTCAGATTTATATTTGATACGTAATTCAAAGCAATTGATACAAACTGAACAGCCAACAATTGGCTTTAATAATGTACATACGTAGCTACTGTGTGATGCAAAGAGATGGATGAAGCCATACTTGTACATATACTTTGCACTAACTGCATTTGTTGTATCCCTTGAAAATCATCTGAAAACAGCATTACATGTTGGTTAATAAGTGCAATGAAGTCCTTAAGTGACTGAACTACCATTTCATGTATTCCAATAAACTAGGAACACTGAACAATTACAAATTGCTTTCTGCTGTAACCACTTTGTATTGAAAAGGTGACAGAATGTCCAAATGTCACACTGGCTGTCATAAAACCAAGAAAAGTTGCAGTTTCAGCGTAGTTCAGGGTGACAGATTTGGGTGATGCTTTGAAAATAGAATGATGTCCACATTTACAAAAGGTCCATGGGACATGTGTCCTTGAGTTGTGACTCTTTGAATGGTTACAATGACCTCCAAAGGTATGTTTTTACACTCAAGTACTTCATTAGTTTCTTTTGGATAATGAAGTATACAGCTGTTAAACATAGCAGAATGTTTATATACTCGTGTTGGTCAATGAATTAATCATAGCCATCGCCACTGATTTTCATTTGTGGAGTGTGTACATAACGAAATACATATCAGAAGTTAAGTTTGAACAATGCAGTCACTTTTCATATGGATGCCCATGTAAATGTGCATCTTTAGATGGACAAACAGGACTGTGATGCTATGAGTCGCCACGATGGTCATCTTTGGAATCAGTGAAGTTAGTTTGAGTATGATATACAAATAGGAGGTCTCCATTCCGTGATGAAATGATACTAGTCTTAATGGGTTTTGCTTTGTTCGCAATTGTTTCTTGGCAGTCCTGAACAATGTACACAACCCATGGACTGCTACTAGGCTCAATAACACCTGAGACAGCTTGGAATCAATTAACACTATATGGTAGTGAAATCTATGCCGATGCTGGCATATTGGAGCCATGGTACACAAAGCTGGTCCAACCCAGGTCATTTTCGGCAAAAATATTCTAGAACTCTCGTAACGTGTTCATAGGAACACAATTTTGGGCCGATGACACGCCATGTGTCCCAGCAACTATCTACTGGGTCAATGTATGTTTTATTCATTAGGTTTTGGCACCATGGATGCCAATTTGGCTGATTGTGAGTTAATCCAGTAATGAATGTAACGTCAAGTAATGAAGTTATTATATGTTATTGACTTCAGAATCTGTTATACTATACATCTCAAGTAGCATTCACCGTGAAATCACTTTGGAATCATTACGTGATTGAACAGTAAAATCACAATTTTAATGTTCAATTTTAATTTTACAGAGGATTTTAAAATTCTCTCTAAATTCAAAACTTGATTTTTCCTGTGATACATTGTGCCGCTAAAAAATGCACTTCGCCAGCTGTTCTGGTAAGTGACTCCATCATTTATTTTCTGGTGTACATATATTATGATGTATAACGCATGCTGTGCCTTTCTGAAGATTCAGCTGAGGCAATGATAGCTTTGGCAACATAAGGGAAATAGAATTCACCACATGTTGGTTATTGTGTCACCGCCACAACAATGCAGCCTCAACTGTGTGATTATTAACATATGCACAGGAAAAAGTTTTGCGTTCCATTAATGGAAATTCCATATATCACCTGTGGTCATGGCCTACTTTGCATGGATTGGATCTCTCTGTTACAGCAAGGATGGTGTGACACACTACCATTTTCTTAGCTGCCTATATAACATATTCACTTAGTTGTATTCATCTGCTCCCAGAGAAGCTATCTTGAAATGGCAATATAGTGCTTTGCTGGGTAAAATTGATTGCTGCTCAGCCACAAAACAAAAACCTGCATAAGTTAGTTGTGATCCTCCAAGTTGCAACAAATCAGATTTCAGATACAAATGGTTGCTCCAACATCCAACTATCTTTTTTTTTTCACGTGAAGCAACATAGCCTAAACTACAAACATATATGTACCTATGGATGAACACAAACATTCTTACTAAGTCCTTTATCACTATACATCCTGAAGCTGTAACTTCTTTTTATGAAAGCCAATGTGACATTAGGGTATTCTGTTTCCTATTCAATACAAAATGGTTACAGCAGATGTTTCCAGTTCCTAATACTCAATACATCAAAATGTTGGGTCAGCACAATGAATTGCAGTTACTAACCAACATGTATAAATATCAAAGTATTCCAAACAGTAAGCAGGTAACATTAAATTAGGTACTACCTAAATAATAATGGTATATTGATCAGCAGCGTGCATCTGAGATGACCCCCTGCAAGAAGAGCCCTCTCATGGGTCATGCTCAATCTTTGATAGAAGGCTATGATTTCGGCAATTTTGACATCTGGCCATGTGAGAGGTAAGCTGTGATACTGCCAACTTCACTTCAGTACCGCAATACTTGTTAACCGCTTTCAAGATGCATACCCAACCCAGTCAGATACATTTGGAATAAATGGTTTCTCTCCTCTGCTGCAAAGGCTGCAGACCCTGCTGCTTTTGGTAGATAAAAATTAATATGTACGACTTTGGCTACAGTCCACGTAATGTGTGCCATACGTTCTGGCTACCTTGGTGCAATAAAAGTGATTCAGTTTGGTTCAGGGTGATGTCATGGCCAAAATTATCCTCCCAAAAATATCCTAGGATAAATTTTTGCTGCAAACATTTATCCCTAAATAATTTCTGCTAAAATCTATCCTAGGATAAATTTTGTCTGCCAAAATCTGATAAAACTAGGCTGCCAAATATTATCCTACTCTGCCAAAAACTGTCCTAGGGGATTTTGACTGCCAAATTTCATCCTAACACGGAATAGTGAATGTCCCCTCTCAGGCTGGTTAAGTTTTGCCTACTTGCAAATGTCAGCTGTCACTCCAAACAGTGCATGAAGAAATCAGAGGACTATCTGGTGAGTGAGTGAACCCTCCACCCCACCTTCCCTTTGCCACGTGCGTGCATGACTATGATTCAGTGACTTCCGGCAGTTAAGATACATCGGACGGCGGGGGGGGGGGGGGGGGGGGGGGAAGGGTTTGAGAAGTACGCACCTTTGTCTTATATTTATACTCTGCCAAATAGTGTTGGGCTTAGGGAATTTTGTCATGTCATGCAAGTATCAACCTACCACTTGCCAGAGCCTGCAGGCGGCTCTGAGAAGAATACATGCAATATACTGGTAAAAGTGCATTTCAGCCTTCATCATACACGCATAGTCAGGGCTATAGTACATGTTAATTGGTCTGGCTACTATATTTAGCATGTGGGGGGGGGGGCTCCTTTACGATTGGCGCACCCAAATTAACAACGAAGCATATATGTTAATTCGCTGTGGATAGGTTTCATCTAAAGCAACATAGCATTTTTTAACTATGTGAACTATTTATTTTTATTTTCGGAGGAAAGTGGTCTGGTTAATACCATAGAACTATAGAGCTACGGCCCTGGTAGTCCACAAGATCTAGTTAGGCGTATCCTGACTTCCGCCAATACGCGAAGCTAGGTCGCTCGGGCTATACTCCCAACTACACAGTGACAAGATCGTCTTCACTTCCAGGCGCATCCTTGCATGCCTTCACTAAGGGTCTCTGTGTTGACTTTTTAAAAAAGAAGAGCTGATGCAGATAAAAAAAAGAAAGAAATTTAGCATCGCTGCTTGTGCGTATTTTAGGCCGCCTGGTGGGGTGAGGGGGGACGTGGGGTCCTGGCTACATGTATTGCTCTCCCCCGGCAATCCCCATTCCCCCCCCCCCCTCCCCCCGATTACCATCCTAGAAACTCTAGGAGTGGGATAAAAAATGGCAGGGTGGGATAATTTCTTGCAGTCTGGAATGTTGCCAAAATTTATCCTAGGATAATATTTTGCGGGCGGATAGAATTACAGTGACACTGATTCAGGTGATGGCTACCTCAGTGCAATAAAAGTGATGTTCAATTCAGTTTGATTCGGGTGACACTGATTCAGGCGATGCTGAATAACCTGCCCAATGATGTGATAATATCCATGGGACAGGTGGACTTGGATTGTGACTTAAATGATCACAATCGATGGTATGTTTCACACCCCAGCACGTCAATAGTTTCTTTTGGGTGATGAAATATACAATTGTCCCATGCAAAAGCATGTCCATGGTGGTCAATGGGTTATCATAGCCATTGCAATATACAGGTAGAATAACATTCCACTATACCCGCCACATGGGGAGGGTCAAATGTGGGCTTTCATGAGGTTTTGCTGGGGCACAGTAAAGGAACCAGAGTTCCCACTTAATTAGCCAACTCAACATTTTGCCTTAGTGTGTCCACACGTTTTAAGGATGAACATTTAAAGGGTGAATGTTTGAAACATGAACATTTGAAGGGTGAATGTTTGATAATTCAGAGTGTACTGGTGGTTTGGCACAAGAAATTGTTATAGGACAACTAGAAGCTTCCATCACTTTGTCTGCGTGCTCAGGCAACTCTTTCAAGGAAGAGGTCTGTGCCAGTGAAACCAGAACCATACTAACATTCGCTGGTAAGGACTGGGAGAAATAGCATGTGGAAAAGAGGGCTCCGAGTTGCTCCATATGCCTTAACAACTGAGAAGCGGTCTGGTCTCCCAACTCATTTTCTGCAGCAGGTGCCATGGCTTGAGCTATAGTTACTTACCTGTTTATTTATAATTAATCCTTGTATTGCATGTTCCATAAGATATTAATATAGGAACCAATCGATTTAGATGTTATTTTTGGGCATCAGGTGTGTGATGTTGTTTGCTTATGGTTGTGGCTACTATGTGAAAACACATACATACGGAATCGTTCACGAGAAAAGGGACCTAGCGCATATTATAAAAAAATGTTATAAAAATGGCATTATGTGTGAATTGCTATAGCTTTCGAACGGTTAAAGCTGTCAACTTCCTATTTTCGGCACTTCATACTACACCATTTATCTATGGTAGACTACATTTTGGGGTCTTGAACATGCTCCGTGCCAGTATAGCGACATCCGATACCCCAAGGCGTTCGAACTCGCCCTAACTTACGGCAGGAATACAAATTCGGTTCGTACATAAAGAGGTCCCTTAGCTATTGGATTGTTCTGTTCGTTAATTTTTATGTCATCCGTTACGGAGATACAGTTTAACAAACTACGTGCACTTTTTCCCGCTCTATTCGCGCCAATGATATAACCACCGCCTCCCCATACATTTGCTCAAATCATTGGCGGGAATCGAGCGCGAAAATGTGCACGTAGTTTGTTCAACTGTATCTCCGTAACAGATGGCATAAAAATTAACGAACAGAATAATCCAATAGCTAAGGGACCTCTTATCTACAAACCGAATTTGGAGCGATTTGAGTATTCCTACCGGAAGTTAGGGTGAGTTTGAACCTCTTGGGGTATCGGATGTCGCTATACTGACATGGAGCATGTTAAAGACCCCAAAATATACTTTACCATAGATCAATAGTGTAGTATGAAGTGCCGAAAATAGGAAGTTGATAGCTTTAACCGTTCGAAAGGTATAGCAATTCAAACGTAATGTCATTTTTTTATAATAGACCCTATGCACACGCATAAATTAATAAATTAGGGCGTGGCAGTCATGTGACATGACACAATGTAGTGCGACGAGGAATCCGATGTTTACAAGTAGCTAGACACTGCGGGGAAGCAGCGCTGCATCAGAGCAATAAGAAACTTGACCTGTTGAGTTTGTCGAGCGATCCACAACATGCTCCGATTGATGCCAGGATCCAGAAACGTGTCTAGCACTTCAGTAGATTTTTTTCTACATGTGCATTTGTTTGGTTCATTCTCCAACTTCTTACAAAAAAGAGGAGTTGAAAGCCTATCTGGAAGTGCAGAAGTTCGGCCGGACGTACTTTTCAGCGGGCTACGTAAGTGACATAAAGCTGCTGCAAATCAAACAGCTAAACATATGCCTTGATCTAGCAAAGCCAGCCACCCAAAGATGCCGTATTAGCTAGGCCTAGCGGCATTGCCATGAATGTAGTGCTTATTTTATTTCATTTTTTTAAACTGATCTATCTCTCAGGTTAAGCACTGTCACAAAACAAGGTACAAACCTTTTACCTATTCTTCCAAGAAATGGCACTCAAATCAAAAAGTAGCAACACAAATTCTTCCGCAGCAGAGGAGGGACATATAACTGAAGTGTGATGCTATTGCAATATGCCAGAGGAGACTGGCAAAGCTCAGTATGATTGGCTGCAATAATTCTAGCTGTCCAATCAAGTGATTCCATGTGGCATGCATATTTAAATATGGAAACTTATTGTCCAGACTGACAGCTGCAACTTAAAAAAAATGACTCAAGCATGTATGCATGTTTTAATCGAATGGCACAACTGATTCACACATCAGTATGATTGTATGAATATCATTTCAATTGTTTTTTAGAAGTGTGATCATAATGTCCTTCAGAATTGTATATAAGAGAGAAATCACATGTTAATTCAACGTGAATTCTTGCATGTGATATATATTTCCCTTGACCAGCCTTCTGATATTTTTTTTTACCTTCAGTATTGATAGCAGGAGCAGCAACTTGAGCACAATAAAAACCCACTGCATCTTCCACTGTGAAGCCATGATCAGCTCACCAGGGAACAGATTTTCTAAAATGCCATATTGCTCTGTACTTGCTGAATAAATGCTCTTCCAGGTTTTGAAAGGAAAGAGAAAGTGCCCTCAGGGATAATATAGCAATAAGAAATGGTATATTGGCCTTGCATGCAACAAGATAAATAGGTCTCTCTATAAATATCTCTGTGCAGTCAAGTATGGAATAAATGCATCTACCATCAAACTTTTAAAATGATTGTCACATACTCTTCTTCACTTTACTATAGGCCGGCCTGTGAATAAGAGGGTTCAGCCACTGAACCATGCATAATGAGGACCAATTGTTAGCTGATCATGAAGAGGCATGAACTGAGTGCATGAGACACACCAAACCTATATGTCATGTTATGCTAAAGACAGTTTCACAACTTGGAATAGTGACTGGAACAGAGTCAACTGAAACATAAGAGCAACTCCCTTACGAATGATATCGCAAGTTTACAATTTCGGGGCATCGATGGAATTCAAAATAGAATAACTCTGCAACAAAACATGATCCAAAAGTGCTGTAAGATGATGCGCACTTTTGAACCTTTCTAGAATGATGTTCTACTCTTCTTTGTGAATACATGTTTGAATACAAGTGGCAAAAGTGAGCACAGTTTGCCCTATTCCATCCACAAAAAAATTGAATTATGCCCGTTCGCTTAGTACAGGTAAGGTAAAACCTTTTTTGGCGCACTCTATGGATGGTACATAAGCATGCTATTCTAAAACTTATATTCTTATTCGCTTCTACCGACCACCAGAGGGAAAACAAGGCGTTGCATTGCGTACAGCGGCGATCAAAACACCAGAGCGACACGTTGCACAGAGAGCTCACATAACTCTTCGTTTTTGAAGGTTTTAAGCATTTTTTGATGATATCCAACTCAACAGTACCCTCCTTTACCTCGTAAAACTGGCAGTCTTAAAGAAGTCACAAGCAAATCACGTGATGATAAATTATTCATTTATGCGTGTGCATAGGGCCTATATGCGCTAGGTCCCTTTTCTCGTGAACGATCCCAATTACTATAAATTCTCAAAAGTGTATATTAATATAGTATTACCTATATACCCTTCATAACAGTCCATATTTTGAAGCAGTTTCAAATCAGTTTTGCCAGCATTGCTGTATAAATCATAGGATTCATGCTATAATGTGATGGCCAGAACGGTCTGTGAACGTTTTCCACTTCTGATTAATTACATAAAGCAGTGCATACGATTTGCATTCAACATGTACAATCTATATACTCAATACACGATGGCAGTTATCGAGATTTATGGCTGTAACTCTCATATACACAGCCAAAAGTGTACATTTATGTAACAGACATGATTAACTATCAGATCTGTACCAAGGAGGCTATCATATATGGTACTGTATTACATAATGATGGAATATTCTGACTCAGTATGTTACCAAGAATCCGTTCCAAAACAACATTATGTAACAGAAAAGTGTTACAATATGTACCAGAACAGAGTAACAATATGTTCCAGACCATTTACATCAAATGTAACAATGTTTCTTTTTTATAGCACATTTCACAACAACCAAATCAGCAGTATAGAAGTAGAATGATCATATGATTGGGATACGAAGTGAAATTGATAAATAATGTTCCAGTCAGAAATGGGGTTAAATTCAGGAGCAAATAGAGGGTGGTTGGAGTTCAGTTATCTTGGTCATATACAGGAGATTGGTAACCATCTCCTGTATAGGTTTCTGCTTGTGGACAATGAGGTGTAGAGCGCAATGAATTAGCACAGGAACGACTCTCCGCTACAAAGATCTCTTCTAATTCAGCAACTGTTGGGCCATTCTGAAACTTTGAATCAAGCCAGGTGCTAAAGCTTTTGTAACTTGATTTCTGACACTATGCTGGATTCTCCTTGCAATACTGTTGCTAAAATCACTCTGAATAGGTTAAATAAAAGTGTCGCTCATATGATGGAAGATCTTCAGCAACTTTTAGTATAGGTTTAAATTTTAATTTTGAACAAACTGCTTCATGTCCAAAGGATACACCTGACATGGCTTGATTCCAAATAGGTGAGATGCAATTAAATGTAAGGGAATAAAATATCGCCATGCCTTACTCTGCAGCACTCTTCAGCCCTCAATTCTCCTAAGCGTTTTGTGAGGCAATCTTATACTTATGGGGATGCTCTGCCTCCTCCCCCAGCACCTTATTAATAACAACCATATATCACCATAACAGAATAAAATATGATATATTTTACCGATATATCTGCAGAAGATGGCAGTCTGTTAATGGTCGGCAAAACAACTTACCTAATTCCTTCAGCAGATGCACCTAAAATGAATTAGAATGCATACTTTTATTATATTACAACCTTCTATGGACTTGACTCAATGTTAATTGCTTCACTGTCGATTCTTCAACGGCATCCTTCAGCTTGCCTTGTTCTGTTTTCATAGCTCGTTACAAGGTACACAGTAAGAACCTATATAATCGAGCGCGGCGTACACATTAGTAATTAACGATGGCAGTTTTATACCGACTTGCATCATAGATAATAGATAATAATGCACGCACTTACGTTTTGTGGCCATTGATTTATTTTTGCTGTCGGTGCATTAATTAGAATCACAGCACACGTACGTTTTTTGTTGCAACGCGCGATGTTGAATACGTGTTCAACCACCCAATCTCAGCCACAACGGCATTCTGAGGGTCCAGATCTAAGTCATGAACAAATGTCTTTGCCACAACATCCTCTCAGCCCAGTACAGAAAAGTATTTTGAGTGAGCCCCAAGGTCTTATAGCGGAAATGACAAATTAGGTTTAGATTACCCATCCAAATACCGGCAGCATATCGATAGCCGATCTCATATAGGCTACCTGTTGTTTGTTGAGAGTCTTCGCATTCGGCATTCAATGGCCAATTACACCCAGACTAGTTGGGCGTAGCCCGACCTTCGCGTATTGGCGGAAGGTCGGGTACCAAACCCGCACAGTTTTTGTACAGACGTATTATTATGCAATTTGTCAATGAATTTTGGCGTGTTATCAAACGGTATCGATGAATACTTGTGTAAATTAAGTGTGAACAGATTGGCTATGAGCATCTCTGGTACCAACTGGAAATTTCCCTGTGAGACTTCATCAAGAACTGACTTGTCAGTAACCTCATATATAGGCCTTTAATGAATATATAGAAACCTGTTTTAAAATGTAAACAATGATTAAATGTTTTATATAAATAAAGCATCCATTTCCTGATCTTACCTGGTCTTTCATGATGGCCACTAGAGGGGAAACTACAACAACAATGGAATAGCTACACTCTTTCTTCTGACATTATCAAACGCCACTGGTGCAAGCATAACAGAAGCTGTTACCAAAACTCGTGGATAGAATAGCAAATACGTCCCTGCCTTCAATTAGAGCCACAGCTACTTCGACCTGTTCAGGCTTCATTGAAGAGTAGCCTAGTTCAATGGCCGTCTCGATCACTCACTGCACTATTGTTATCTCCATACAACTCTCTTGCAACAGCTGTACATTGAATGAATAAACACTTGTGTATGTTGATTAGGTGATAATTGCCCGCATCGAAATGCTGTATTCTGATTGGACTGCAATCCCCCGTTGCAGCTTGTACAAAAACTGTGCGGGTTTGGTACCCGACCTCCCGCCAATACGCGAAGGTCGGGCTACACCCAACTACACCCAGCCTACTGCTGACAATGAAGTAAGCGTGGAATTTACCCTCCCCCCCCCTCCCCCTCATAAATCCTAAACTAAGCCCAGCTAGACCGGGGAACAGTCGACTGATCCGCTAACAAATCCAGCCAGACCTGGATGTATGGTCTCATTGCTCATCCCTAAACGGGGAATCACAATACATCCAGGTCTAGCTGGATTTGTTAAGGATCAGCCGACTTAGTTTATAGGGTATGCCCATTTTTAGCTGGGATTAGTATAGCCTAGGTTCTGCTGATATTTACTAATGCTAGTCGTCACAGTACAAGTGTGGCTCAGCACCTGTTTCTTTTTTTCTGTCAGTGATACCCTTCCTGTAGACTTTCTCCACACACTTCTACTCGGAGCTTGCAAATATCTGTTGAAGGAAACCATGCCCACTCTCAGACCATGGCAGAAACAGGAGATCCTTGCAAGAGTCGGTGTTTTTAACACATCAGGTTTCAGGGTGAAGATGTATGGTAATGTGTGCCAGTACTTCCAATCTTTTTTTGGGAAGAGACTTTAAAGCTTGGGCACAGATGGCCATTTTCATCTTGAGGCCATACTTGTATGAAGGACAGGCAGCAGTGTGGCTGATCATGAGTTTCTCTAAGGTATCCTAGTCTGTTTTTTACATTGAGAGATTCTCATATCTGGGCAGTTATTTCAGATAGAATACTGTGAATTCTTTGATGCAAGCAAGGCAACTGAGTGGCAGAGTGTGTGTCAAGGGTTTGTAGATGCAGTTAAGCAGCATATGCCACGGCCCGCGGAGCCGGGGGGCAAGGGGGGCAGCTGCCCCCCCACTTTATTGGCCGATAATGTTAACGTATTCATTATCGTGGACGCATACACGCGTACGCGCGCGGCGGTTCCATCCGTCTGTAGCAGACCATCATTGTTTTGTTATTGCATGTGCAGTACTTTCGACGATTTTGATTGATTGCTTAATTGACGACGGAAAATGTGTTTTATAGATAGCCAACCGATATACATAATTGGATTCGAATTTTAATTGCCCGGCCGGTCCGCTCAATGGGCTAACCTCCTTGTAAGAAGCAGTGTACATGCATGTAGCATAGCCAGTGCCATGCATATTAACGATATGCAGACACATATTTATTAAAGTGTTCATATACAGAGGGCTGCTTTATAACGATTGCATTATCTGCATATAATATACTACATGTACATTCTGTCCCACAATGTATATGTACGCCATGCATAATCCGAATGATATTCTACGATAGATGAGACTAATGATAAAGTGTTTTGCCATACATGTATGCGAGTGAATTAAGAACTGCCCGAAATAAAGATCCAGCATTTGTTATTTGCGAAGTAGAGAATTTCTATCATTCCACGAAATTTACAGTGCTTTTCAAAGCCTTGACCAATGTGAAAAGGGCCTAATTTCGGAGATTGCAGCTATAGTGAAAGTCATTTTTCGACCGCTCGTCACCTGAAAACGTGACTTAACTACTACAGTCTAGCTCTCATGATTCATAGGGACAGAACAGCTAATATTAATTTGTGGACGACGTTGCCTTTGAGATATTAATGTGCATTTGGCTTACATGTATATTTGTACGCGAGTTTCTATGAATAACTTCCACATGCAGGGAGGTGCGAAGGATTATTAGATTACAACTTAATTGATGACATATGAGAACTGAAATCTGCCCCCCCCCCCCCCTCCCCCACTTTATAATACCCTCCGCGGGCCCTGTATGCCTTCCCTGCTTCAAAACCGCGAAGGACCATCATCTGCTTTCAGTGCTGAGAGGTGAGCCAGTGAAATATTATCGTCTCATAGTTTACGTACATTGTTTCCAGATTTGAGTCTTTCAACTCTTAACATACAATATTTTTGCAAATCGGCGTGCACCAATCTTGCAACAACTGTGACACATTTGCCAAAAGGGTATCTTTCCTGATCACAAAGGTGCCCAACAGTTTTTTTGTGTACATGTTAAACATTGCCTTTTATTACTGCAGTCATGAGTCACATAATGTGTGGGATTCCAATTAAAGAGCTCCAAGGGAGTAAAGGCATATATCAATCCGGATCACCCAGAAAGGTGAGTGGTACATGGTGTTTCCATTTTCTAAATCAAATCTCAGGCATGGCACCAGCGACATAGTTTGCAGTCATTACCATTTCATGTGAAGGCAATTGTAATGCCACCATTGAGGAATAAAAACCCAGTTCTTTTCGATTGCCCGAATTCTCCGGAATGTGGTGTGCATCGTCTACGTAGGACCGGTATGTTCTCACCATACAGTCAAATGCATCAGTTTAACTAATCTCATGCAGAAATCACCACCAACAATATTAACAAGAGAATTCAAAAATGGAAAACACTCAACAATGCAAATTCACATATACAAATTTATGTATCAGTGAACACACAGTGTTGGTTAATAGTTGAAAGAGCTGCAAAGGGGAAATGAGCATGTACAAGATAGCCCTCGTCACTGTGTTCTGCACTGTCCTTCTAATTACACCTTTCCCTTCCCTCCTCCCAGACTTATACTTTTGGGGACATACTAGGACACACTATCGTTGAAGCTGATGAGTGGCAATTTCCACTAAAGATGCAGCTTATTACAATGATGGCCAATAAATGTATGGGCAGTATTAAAATTAATTTGTTTCAATAGCATAGTTACATTGCAAAGCCAACTAGTGCAAGTATGAAGCTTCATAAACCAACTACCATATTAAAACTTTGTGTGTGTGTGGGACACATCCTCCCCCTGCTTCGGAACTGTCCTAACTGAAAACGTAGATTTTTTCGGTCACTGATTCTCAATCCTCATGAATCGCAAATAGACATAGGAATAAATACACTCCTGTTCCACAGAAAAATGAGTTTACAGCCCACTGGCACAGCTTTCCCAATCAGGCAAAAACATGCAGCATATCTACTACTTGTGTGTCAGAAGACAGTTTGCCCTGTGGTGGAACCAATGCTCCTTGAAGCTACAGTGTGGTGACATTATCTGGCTGCCAAGGTAACTGGGGAACGTTGGAACAGCAACTGTCGCCAAGGAAGAGTGGTTACCACCTCCACTTTATCTCTCCACTGTGAACACCAGGATGATCCCATTGGGTACCCTCAGCACCACTACACATCCTAACTGTATAGACGGTGTTTCACAATCAAGGGTTTATAAATTAACCACAAGCAGTTTATTAACAAAAGATTGTTGATAAATGCTCTATTAACGTGCGCTGTCCCAGTCGGGTGGCTAGTCTTCCGGCAAGTCTGGAGAGACTACATTGAGCTTCAGGTTCCCAACTTCCATAGGACTCTACCACCAAAGGGATGCAAACCCAACCCAACTCTCCACATTTTGCATCATTACTGTGGTGCGTCCTCTGTTCTGCCTGCATTGCTGCTGAACTTGGTGTCACACATGCTACTTGGAGGATATCTGAATTAAGCGGGGATGTGACACAAAGATCAATTGCAGCAGGCTTGCCCAACTCCCAGTTAGGGTTAAGGACATCGGCAGGACGCGTTTGTCGAGCTTCATGACCCAGACTGCTTCCAGCTTCAAGCTGCGCACCCAAGCCTGCACGTTGACAGAACTCGAAAAGGGTGTCTCGGATTCTGTTGTGGCGGGAAACCACATCGGAGCCATTTTTACATGACAGAGCATGGTGACCAAAGTGATCCAAAGAATGGGACATGCATTGGGGACAAAGCTGACCTTGACTCACAGGAAGGCCTAACCACCACTTAATGACAACTTGAAACACAGAGGGATCAAGATGAAGGTTGAGCCTTGGGGAAGGTGTGACAGATAGCTAAGCTGATGAGTGAGGTGATCAAAACATTTAAATTTCCTATTAAAACATATCATTTTAGAGGCAGCCAAAGCTCAAACATTTCCAGAATTTTAAAAGCATCAACTTGGCAGTACATAGGATTAACACGGCTGTTTCATTCCATTGAAAAGTTGAACATTAGGTTTCGTCCCCATTCCCTACATGGAGACAGGCAATCAAACCCTCATTACCACATGGCACAGGACAGTGGCTTATCCTTTATCCGTACAACGTACGCTCGCTTTGAGTTGATATTTCGGTCAGGCGTCCTTCGAGGACTAAAACAGTATAAATTTTGATTTTGTTGTATTTACATACGCGAGAAGAGAGGGCCGAGACTACATGCGCTTTATTTTGAGTTATTCGTGTCAATAGACTTTTTTCAGAAATCCACCAAGCCAACTGAAAAAACTCTTGTAGAAGCGTGTACTCAATAGACGGCTGTATTTGGTTCTGTTTAGGGTGTAACGGGGCTTATTTTCTGCGCGTCGTGCTAATGCTTTGAATATAGCAGATTTTTACGTAGCGTGTGGTCCTTTCATAATGCACATGTGCGGTGGAAAACAAAAATCACACCCTACTCTTTGCGTTTTCGTTTTCGGCTTAGCTTTTCTGGCCTCTTAGACTTCAGTCTGGTACAAAACACATTCAAGTAATGTTATAGTCGGGCGTATAGCCCGACCTTCGAATCGGGCTACGCCCAACTGTAGTGCTCTTGCACAATGTCTCTGTACTTTGTTAGCCATACTACTACCATATGTCCTGTATAACTCATAACAACTGATTGAAATGGTTGTGTGCTCTGTAGCTGTTCCCACATCAGCCCAAAGCTTGCATTCGTGATTGTATATGGGTAAGCGTGGTTACCTACCCCGGGCCTTAAGGTATAATAGGGGCCCTGCGGTCCAAAATCGTATTGTTTTATGGCTAAACAGTGGTATGACGTACATGTACTATGTACTGATGTATAAAAACTCGTATTTGGCCAATCTCAAGGGGTAAACCCCCCCCCCCCCCCCCTCGCTAGAATTTTCAAGGCCTACGGGGTCCCCAAACGATAAACTATATGTTACTCCGGGCCTCACTATGGCTCTCACCGGCCCTGCTGACAGACAGAACTTCTAGACATGCGTTTCCCACATTGTCGTCGTGGATGAAATTTATACATATGGGTGTGGCGACGTGCATTATTCATTAGTTACATGGTCCCATCTAACCGTGTTGTTCTTTCACCAGAAAATAAGCCCCAGCATGCACTAAATGCAAAGGTGATGTGCAATGATTGCTCTTTGAGTAGGAGTAGGTTTTAAAACCATCTGCTTGGGGCGTTTCGAGAAAAATCGGTTGCCACTTGAGCACTTACTGACAACAATTAGAGGTGTGCCTTCATTAGTCACATGCGTGGCAATTATAGGGCAAAAGAGAACTTACTTTGACTGTGCGTACTATTCTTTTTAAGTACGAAATTGGTTGTGGAACAGCTGAAAATTATAATGGTTGTGTGTAGTGAATTTGTAGTGGCAAAAAGAGCCTTGTAACGTAAACCACAAAATAATTAGCTCCTTCAGGATCCCAAACACCAAAATATCGTAATGTTCTAATGTGTTCTAATTAACAACCTAATGTTCAGCTTGAAACATTGATTGATGGCATGAAAATCAAACCCAAACATTTGCCATAGAATGCTTGCGCACAAGCACCAAGCTTTAAATTTTCTGATCTCCAATGCATTAATGATACCCTTGACTCAAGCTGGAGGTTTCAAATGATTCACGAGACACAATCATAAATTAGCTCTTTATACAATGTTTGGAGAGTAATAAATTATGTGTCAGGGAACTACATATGAACAATTGCATCATAATCAAGTTTCATTTTAAATGTACCTCAGTGAGGAATATGCTCATTTCACCCCAGCATTGGTAACAGGACAATGTAACATTTGACACAGAACTCTATGTATATTAGGGAAAAAGTTTGGATCACAGTCTTTATGCTGAAGGGTTGACTGAAGGGAGGTTGGTTTATTATCATCAGCACTCCACTACCTCTTCCAAAGTCGAACCTCTTGGATAATTCATTATGCTGTTTTTATAACTTACCGATAAAAACTGGTGTATCTTTAAACTGCCTTCACGCTCTCCGCCAATTCTACCTTTGCCCTTATAAAACTCTCCGCTCCTCCAGCAGATCGATCCATAAAGTTCGTACAATTCAAAGCTTAGTTCAAAATTACAATTATCTATTCACGTTATAAAATTTTCGATTATACAATTAGGCCGAACCGGGTAGGGGGGGGGGGGGGGTGTGCCAAGTGTGCCCCTATGTACATCCAAACCTGGTAAAGCGCATATCGGGGATGCTTGATATCATTCTTTCTCATTTCTTTTCAAACTGCAGAGACAAATTGCGGTCCATTATCTAATAGGACGACTGTATGATAACAACTTTTGTGATTCAAAATTCTGGAAGAGTACAAACCAAGAAGGTCATTAAAGTTTGTATACATATGTCCCCTTCCAACAAGAATGCTTCTCGTGTTCACTATCAATATACAAGCATATCTGAAGGTCGTCTCTCCCCAAGGTGGGCAGCATGGATTGTTTGAAGGTGGGAGTGGGATCTGGGGTTCTTCCTCAAGCAATTTCAGTGAGGAACCCACAGGAGGTGCTTAAGCTGCCTCTGATAATGGTACTGTTGGGCTTTTTTTGTGCAGGCATTTTTTTCTCCTATTTTTTCCACCTTGCTGGAAACTGCGCTTGGTAGTGGTCTTTATGGCATGATGGCTCAATCCTTTCTTGGAGTGCCTCTTTCACAAATTTGTAGTCCATGTTGTCTGGAAGGTGCTGTAAGGCTGTTTGAGCATGGCCTGTTAGTTTTTCTTTCAGCCTGCAAACGCTGGCTGCATTGTCCTATTTGTTCACTGCTGCAAATTATTTTGCAAGTGGATCCCAACTTGTTTCGCTGTTGAAAATTCCAGGTATTACTAACAGTTGGCTTGCCATTGTACTGAGTAGAGTCAGCCCAAAACCACTGTACTGGCATGGCCTACATGTACTCATGTGAAATCAAATCTATTCATATGGTTATTTGTATTGTAATTTTGTATGCTGGACTACTTGTGGCATGCATATAGAAAGAATTGCAAGTGATCTGAAGGTGCGGGATTAAATACAGCCCAAGCAAGACCTTTTCTACATGAAAGTGATACTACTCCTTATGTCCAGATGCTCTACACAGAAATGATCTGAGCAAGTTGCTGCAGCGTGGAAGAGGGACTTATGATTGGATACATGACAACGACGATTGTCCTCAATTCATGTTGGCTCTGTTGGTCTAGATTGCATTCTGCAAGGTGAATTGTTGCAGGTAAAATACAATATGCTAGGAATGAAATTTTATGCAGAATAAAATATGATACTCATGGAATAACTGACATGTTATTCAGGTGCAGTATTTCTGTTAAATTAGTCAATGCACTACATACTACTGATCAACATTTTGTCAATGGTAGATCTATGCATTTTTTACTAGACAATGTATTATACTTGTTCTTTTAACACCGGATCCACGGGAACTAACCTTTTTTTTTGTAGAACACCTTTTTTGGAAAATTAGTCGGAAACGTGTTTATTGCATTTTGGTATACATATTCGGATAGCCCAACTCTCGCTGAGTCTTTTAGTGCATCTTTCAACCACATATCTAGTACACACACCAACCTGCATTTGTTTGAAGAGACGCGGTTGGCAATATCGCGATTGTCGCAAGTAAAAATATACACTTTTTTAAACGGATGTTTTATAATACTCTGAGCGCGCCATTTCATTTGTATCTAACTCATGTACATGGCACAGCAATTTTATGTTCAGAGTAAGCTCTGTTCGCACACCAAAAAAAAAAAAACCTACCGTCATTACTTGTTCCCAGACCGAAATGTTACGTCATTGCAGTCGATCATGTCGCTTGCTTGTTCCAGCATCCATAAGAAGCCCGTTTGTGACAAGTGCGATGCTGGGACTAGTTGCACAAAGTGTTGTACGTGCCAACCCCGTACGCGTGGTCGCCCGAAGAAGGCTAGCGCAGAGCAGGAAACACCACATCGGTTAAATCCTGAGCGGCGTGCTTCATGCACATCACATTTTGCTGCCGAACCGACATCAGAGCTCGATACGATGAATGAAGCCTCTAGCAACTATGCATCATCGACGCAAATACACATTTGTCACGTGCTAAAGACAATGGGTTGCGACGAGTATGAAAAAAGTGTACGAACACTTCCTTGCATCGAAATTAGGCGGCAGGTGGAATGCGCTAGTGACAAGGAGATCGACCATGCCAGTATGACCAGAATACAGAATATCTTTTGGAAAGGCATCAAGGCATGGGCGCATGTGCTTCTACCTAATTTGAGACTCAATGAGGGTTCAAAGAAGTCATTCAGCCTCCAAGCTCTTGCTGGCCATGGATTAACTCAAATCGATATGCACTGGCGGACGGAGGGGGGGGGGGGTTGCAACCCCCCCTTTCCTCCTATTACATAATACGCAAAATGCGGCATAAGTAAATGAAAAAGTAACGAGCATGCTCAGCTAGTTGAAAACTAGTAATTTTTTCATGCATTTTAGCACACCGAATTAACGTTTTCAAAAGCTTCCGCGCTTTGCGCGGGAGGGGGCACATCCCCCTCCCGCACCCTCCCCCTTTTGGTGATCACCCTCCACTACAACCCCCCCTTTCTTTAAATCCTGCGTCCACCAGTGATATGGCTGGTACCGGTGGTATCCACATGGATTCTCAGGTACTAACCACAATACCAACCAACATCAGCGACATACTAAAAGGAGAGAAGCTCCTCACGTCTTACAATTCAAGGATGCTTCTTGTTACCTTTGTTGATGTTCCCATAACGTATGTGGCTTCTTTGCTGTCACTCAACAAAGACCATGCAGCTAAGCTGATGTTCCAGGCAAAGGTCGACAAGTCATACCTTGATCATGGCATAAAGATTCAACACTTCAGCAAAACACAGTCTCGAGTGCCTAAGGATGTAATAGAATTTGCTGTTGAATTCATCTATAGTGATGAGAACATCAGCCGGCTAGCATGGGAAGCTATAAAACGTACCCCCAATAAAAAGGAAAAGTGGAAGAAGCTCGAGAATGTGTTTGCAATGAGGTCTCTTGTACTGAAAAATGACATTGCAACAATGTACAATGAGTACGTTGCAAAGCATGAAGGTGCCATACCTGGAAAGGCACACATAAGCAGGTCATTGTTTTACATCATAGTGAAACACATCACTGGTGGTGGTAAGCAACAAGAGGCACGGGCAGGGGTGGATTACATTAAGGTGAACTTTCACATAGACAATTTCAGCATTGTGGACAAAGTGATCAATGCACTTGCCCCTCCATCAGATGTAGATCACACCCTGCGTGATGAGCTGCGTGGCCTCCGTGCTGATGTGTACACCTTCCTTAGCTACGGCTATGTGCTGCATGCAAGAGAAGGTGTGAAGGCATGAGAGAACACCAAAGACCAATGTGAGAACTTCAATCAGCCTCAAGAATATGAAGCCCAGCAGTTCATGGCATATCAGGAGCTGGAGAAGTTGGTGTCATTGCCGGAAAAATTGGATGAACCAGCAACACAGGAGGCCTTAGTAAGCATGGTTCGAAGCCAGCTCAGCTGTTGTGCTCAGGCTAAGGGATCAGTAGTGGAGCAGAGCAACAGTGCTACAACACACTCACCTGTATATGCTCTTGACCTTGTGCCTCACAGGAAGCCTTATAAGAACCCAAAGGCTGGTGGGCGGCTCGAGTGCTATGCTTGCCGAAGTCCGTTTCTCTTTTATGACAGGTTGAGGCATGTGGCTGTGACCAAACTTGATGTTGACCCTACCCGGCTCCCGGAAATAGCTGATTTACTCCTTACCATACACCAATGTGAGCGTCACTCATACAGGTATATGGCTCATGTAATGCAAGCTGCTCAACAAGCCCACAGGATGAAGCTTGCCATTGCTGAAATGGACTCGAGTACCGCCTACATTGTATACGATTTCAAACAGAAATTTCTAGCAAAGAGATTTCGAGAGGGGGATGACTCCTATTACGGTAAAAAAGGAATGATGTGGTGGGGAGCTAGTGTTTTCATAAAACCAAGCACTACTCAAGAGGATGTGATAAGCAGTCCATCTGAAAGTACTGACAAACACTATGTAGAGATAGATTACAGTTTGGAAGAAGCACGATTGCGGAATCAGAATCAGACAGAGGCAGTGGATATCGAACAGGATTGCGATTTTGATGAGGGTGATGGTTGTGTTCTGAGTGAGCTTGATGAGGATGAGGTAAAGGATGATGGAGATGAGCAAGAATGGGGTGAGGGACATGAATATGTTTGTGAGGAGGAAGGTGCACAGAAGTGGGATGAGGGTAGTGTGCTTGAAGGAGAAAGGCATCAGATGGGATATGAGCAGGAGGAAGGTCAAGTACAAACGTATGGGTGGGATGAAGATGGTGAGCATGATACTGTGGGTGAGGGAAGTGAGCATGAGACTGAGTGTGAGCATGAGACTGAGGGTGAGGGAAGTGAGCATGAGGTGAGGGGTGAGGAAAGTGAGCATGAGGTGGGAGGTGAGGGAAGTGAGCATGAGGTGGGGGATGAGGGAAGTGAGCATGAGGTGAGGGGTGAGGGAAGTGAGCATGAGGTGGGGATGAGGGAAGTGAGCAAGAGGTGTGGGGTGAGGGAAGTGAACATGAGACTGAGAGTGAGGGAAGTGAGCATGAGGTGAGGGGTGAGGAAAGTGAGCATAAGGTGGGAGGTGAGGGAAGTGAGCATGAGGGGGGTATGAGGGAAGTGAGCATGAGGTGGGGGGTGAGGGAAGTGAGCATGGCAATATTGAGTCTGAAGAAGTGGGTGCATATTGTGACGATGAAGAAAAGAATGAACCAACTCTCCACTTCTTAGACTATTGTTCAAGGAGAGCAAAAATGTGACGCAAATGTTGTGCTGTCATGCTTTGAGGCAGCATTGCACGCTTTGAGATTTCGGTTTCCTCATGTTACAAAGTTAATCATTCAAAGTGACAACGCCAGAAATCTTGCTGGAAAGCAAACAAAGCTACTTTTTCCTCATGTGTGCTCAGCTGCTGGTTTCAAACTTGTGGCATACTACCACAATGAAGCACAAAGTGGGAAAGATGTTTGTGATACTCATTTTTCTCACCAGCAGACACACATCGAAGCATATTTGAGGCAGGGAGATGGTGGACGGAAGGTGTCCACTCCAAAACAGCGTGCAGTGGCATTGATGGAGAAGTCCATCACCAACACTACTGTGCTGCTGATAAAGCCAGATTTTTGCGCTCCATATCGATCTGCAAAATGCCCTTCCATAAATGGAATCACACAATTCTATGCTGCTCAGTATATCACAACTGCTTCTAACCAGCAGAAAATTCTTTTTTACAATTGCCTTGGGCAGAAAATACCATCTCTCAGTGTGCATGTGCCTTCATACCATGCATCATCACTCATTACTCCAATGGGTGAGGATGGCATCAATTTCACGGGAGTGACGGTGTTACTGAATAGTGACAGCAATGATGCGTGCACAAAGGTCAGGATGGTGAAGAAGAGGTACACAGAGAGAACCAAGTCCTACAAGGAGTTGCAGAAAACGGAAAAGCAACAAGAACATGAGGAGGCATTGAGGCAGATTAGAGCTGTTTATCCGCAATATTCAAAGTGTTTCTATCACTACAAGTCCCAAAAGTTGCTTGACAAGCACATCTGTGGTGGAGAACAGCAGTACCATGATGCACTCAGTAATGCAATGAGGCATGCTGATAAACTCCTGGGACAAATGAACCTCACTGTTTCAGGTGCTATTGACAGAGCATCTCACATTGCCACAGATGATGAGGATGCATTTGCAACTTTTGAGCCCAATTTCTATTTTGGATGGGCATATGTAAGGAAGAACATGCAACCAGAGCTCACAACAAGGGTAAAAATCATCATCAATGAGTGCTGGAAAGTTGGTGAGAGCAAAGAGCAAGGTAAATCAATAATATCTGCTGATGGAGTGTATTCCAGGCTTGAGAAACAAAAGACCATCAGATTAAGTGAGCTACCGTTGTCCGGGAAAATTCGTGCTGTCTACCAAACTATTGGCCAGATGACAGAAGTGTCTACTTCTACAAGTGGATGTAAGCGTGGTCCAAGGCCTCAATCTGAAGGATCAATTGGCAAGAAGAAGAAGGCTAGAGTTTCCTTTGAGGATCTTGACCATGCAAAGGACCTTTCCTTGTGGAAGAAGTCTGAACTACAGGCGTATCTGAACAACTATGGCATGAAGAAATCAGGAAACAAGCCTGAGCTCATTAAGCGCATCGAAGAACACATGTTTTCTCAATGAATACTTAGTTAACTCAATCCATATATTGTCTGTACACGTAACTGCACTTGCACTGTTAAATTTAGTTCCTTGCTAGCATCATTGTCTAGAAGTGCTCGTTGCGCGCTGCTGCATGAATTTAACTACGGCCTGAAAAGTCCGTGTGCGCATGCGCAATTCGTTGCCTCGCCTCAGACCGTTATAAAATACATTGTTGTCCTACAACACTTGTTTTGTGCTGGTATAGTCATGTAGAGCCAACCTTAGTATGAAATTGACATACTTGACACATAAAGCAACATATGTGATGTTTTTCAGCATGTAGAATGCCATAGAAAAAAAGTGTACCGATAACGGTGACGGCTCTTACCCTTTCCGCTTTGTACGAATGCTGGGTAGCCTACGAGGTAGATAAAAAGCTTAAAATTTCCTCATACATCATAATTAAGGTTGAATCACTATACTAGATATGTTTTATAACTTTTAGAACATTTCCGACTATTTTTTTCAAAACGCGGTTCTACAAACACCCCTTAAAAAATGGTTAGTTCTCGCGGATCCGGTGTTAAATAATCCACTACATCTACATCTTACAACATGAGGATAGCTGCTTGGACCTTCCAATGTCTTGGGATAGCTGCTTCTTTCCCCAGCAGGTCATGCAAAATGATATCTTCAGCAATAGTGAAGCCACGGTCAGCAAGAATTGTGTCCCCCAATTGAAATTCCTGATTCCTGTGTTAGAACCTTATCAGAAACAAGACCACTCCAATTAGCTGACAGAAATGAAATTGTATCACTAGGAGTAGAGGCAATTAGAAATTTAACTACGTTGTTTATTATACTCTGTGCTCTAGATCTGGCATGAAAACGTGATGAGGTTCAATAAAAATTTCAGAACAATCAAATGTGTGTCTGCATCTGTGGTAAAGTTGTTTAATATAAGCGGCATTTCACCCTAATAGTATCTTGTGATGGCCAGACAACTAAAAATTTTACCAGCCATCTATGGAGAATATGGGAAACAGAAATTTTTAAAAACCCAAAAACGATAGGCAAAATCATTATGCATCAAATTTTGACTTCGCTTGACTGAACATATTGCAAGGTGTACATGTATACATGAAGGAGCAGCAGTAAACCTGTCGAATTATTATTTGATTCCATTAGCTTTCATCACCTTGCCACAGATGTTTAACAGAGTTATTCTTTTCAATTAAATCATGTACCTTGGTCATCAGGTCCTCCACAAAGGTTTCAGTTTGAGTTTCACAACTTTTGATTTCCTGATAGCTGATCAAGTATGGCAGCAGCATCCATAACTTTCTCTAATGATGGATACAGTGATCATCATCTTGAGCACTGGTAATCTCAATCTCATGTACAACATTCATTTCTTCATATATCATTCCCACGTGTCTCCTTGTTATTGTATTCACCATCTTCTACAACTTCCAATCTCGTCTACAACTTCCAATTTCTTCTGAAATTCAGATAACCTCTTGGTCCTTTTTGTCTTGCAATACTGCTGCTGAATTGAAGCCCTTTTCTTTGTATGCTCTTGTGCCATGGCAAACACACTTCATGTAGGAATGAAATTAGTATGATCACAGTCTCGATGCGGCACACCTACACGAGATATATAAGGGACTTCTTACAGTTCTAAGCAATATTACTCAACTTACCTGATACAAAATGTTCATTACATATCCTTGCACCGTTTCTGGGAGTTCACTTCTCTTTTATCGATGGTCCGATTGCTTTCTCTGTTTTGGTTTCTTGAACACGTTATTACTGCAACCAACAGCGCAATGATTCATCGTGACGAGTATAGACACAATACCAAGACTTGTTGCAGAGCTCCCAAGGTCCCTGGGGTCAGATGCTGGAGGTCAATCCAAGACTCTCAAATTCAAGTTTCACCGAACCAATCACAAATCAACATACAACTTGGATACAGTACTAAGGTACTAAAACGATATGATGAACGATTAAGATTACTGTTTTGATGAATGAGCTTTATTGTATTCCCATGTTGTTGCTTTCTTAGCTTTCTCTAGCAGCTGTTTTGTTGCTCAAATTTCTCGCAAGGATCATCAACAGTTTACTTTAATTATGGAAGAGAGTGTTCCATCAAGTCCAAGGCTGGAATGGTGTCTTGTTCTTACGAACCATGCTAAAAACCCTTTCCTCTGATGCATTGCAGTGAGGAATAACCAATGCTACCTTAGCTACCTGAGCTAAGCGAAGAAATTTTAGTTGAGATGAACCAATTATTTGTATCTTGCATAAATGACTCCAGAGACCATCAACATGATAATACACATCTTCATCTTCATTAACCTTGGCCTCTTTCCAAACTTCATCAGGAATGTCTGCATCACTCAGTAGCTAGCTAAGAAATTCTTCTTGCAGCATTTCTACTTCTCCTGGGCTTGTCAAACAATGTAGATGTGGGAACCGGTGGACAAAGAACTATACTGAATCAAAGCTAATTTGGTCTCTCTCAAAATTCACAAACCTTGCACGCTTCAGGATTTCATCATTCAAAGGGTACATTTTTATAATATACTGAGTTGTTGTAGTATGGAAGTTGCGCACATCCCTTTTAGAACCTCTTTACCTCAGAGTCCCCTATGTTACCATCTTCTAGGAGCTTGTTAAGTATCTGCTTGGTAATAAAGCCAATGAAGATGGTTGAATCTGGCAACTGATTGCGTAGATCTGTTCTTCCTTATCTAGGGTGTCCCGGATTACACTGATTTTACAAAGAACTGAAGTCAAAAAGGACTGTAGCTTTTCAAACACATGGATTTTCTCGCTGAAGGAATTTGTTGACAGAAGTAAAAGTTGGCAGAACTGCCGGGTAGAACATTAGATATACTTCAGCTAAGGGGTTATCAAAGTGCTGCTTCAAACGCTGATACCTTGCTTGGGTTTCATCTGAAAGTAAGACCTCAACCCAGAATATTGCTTCAGAGCTCGTTCAACAGCTAGTTCAAGACTGAGCGCCAGGGTTGACACGTGTTTGATGACTTTTCTATATTTCACATCACAAAAGTCACAAAATTTAGAAAGCTGATTCTTTTGTTTAGTGCTCTTATCAAGCCAGTAGTACAAGTCAACAACCATGTCTTCTACATCATAACCTGTTTCCACTTCAAAAGTGTCAGTACCTGTAGTGGCAGTGTTATGTACCGTGTGACATGGGCATCCCATAAAATAGATTGCAGAGTTTTGTTAATGTACTCTTGTTTTGATGGAATTTCTTTTACCAAGGTTTACGCTAGTGTTGTCTACACCAAATGCAACACATTTCTTCCAGTCTATACCAAGTTCAGCAATGCTTCATTGAGTTTTGTGTAGATAGCTTCAGCTGTTGATCCCGTGGTGAGACTCATATCCAGCAGTTGTGTCATGATGATCATATCTTTGTTCACACCATAAATGCGTACAGTTAGAGGATTCATCTTTTGTAACCCAGAATCATTTGATCCATCTGTTGCGAATTCGTTTTTCATATGATCAACCAAAGACTTCTGAAGGTCTACAGCCAATGCACCATTTGAATATACAGGTTGTTTTAGTTTGAGCACAAGAGTACAATTTTGCAATTGAGCTATCTGGAAAGATGTCTTTGAATAAAGGGCTTAGATGATCAGTAATGGCAATGGGTATAGCATGATGTGCCAGAACTGTAGCTACTTTAACCTCTGCTCTTGTAACTCTATGAGTTTTGGATGTTAAAAAACGAATCTATGTATTGTTGATTTTCAAGAGCCTGGACATTGCTGCAATGGTTTTTCCCATCAGTGTGATGCCTTACATCCTCCTCTCCCTGATGCTCACAGCTCACCACAATTCAGAGTTAAACTTAGTTGGATACTTAGCTGCACCATCCATCTTCCTTGTCTTTGCTGGCTGTCCTTCCATTTCACCGTGTTGTTGGTTAGCCCCACATTCCTCAGCCGCACATTCCACAATCATTGTCACTTCACAATGGGCCGTACATCTGTAGTGAATTTCATTACGTGCATGAAGTATCTTTTCCTCTAACCCCAGAACGGAACTTAACAAACAGGGTTGATGACCAGACTAGCTCATTCCTTACGAGGGGGACCTCATACAAGGTCTGCCTGACTTAGCTGTCTATGACACACATCCATGGCCCCTCCCACCCGAGGACCATTGGCTATGTCACACCTGCATGCACTTATATGCCTGAGTGAGTCTTATGGGGCAGACCAAATAAAGATGTTCCTAGTGAGGCTATACTATGGGAACCTCATACAAGGTGGTCTGCCTGGCTTTAATGTCCATGACATATATCCATGGCCCCTCCCACCTGAGGATGTCACACCTGCATGTACTCATATGCCTGAGTGAGTCGTATGGGGCAGACCATAGAAAGATATTCCTGGTGAGGCTATGTTATGGGGACCTCGTGCCTGATTTTACTGTCCATGACTCATGTCCATGGTCACTCCCACCTGAGGACCGTTTACTATGTCACACCTGCATGCACTCATTGGCCTGAGTGAGTTGTATGGGGCAGAACAGTGAAGCATATTCCTGGCAAGGCTATGCTATGGGGACCTCATACAAAGGTCTGCCTGACTTTACTACATGTCAATGGTCCCTCCCAGCTGAGGACCATTGGCTGTCACACCTGCATGCACTCATATGCCTGAGTGAGTTGTATGGGGTAGACCAAAGAAAGGGATATAACTGACCACTCAGAAGTGTCACTCACTGACTGCAAAATAAGACACAATATATATTGGTTACATAACTGAACCTTCTTGCAGCATTCTGCTTCTTTATGTAATCTTGTGGTGAAGGTATGTTTATATTTAGACAAGGTCTATGCATATAAAGTGCATTGCATTTTAGATTAATTTACACTTTTTTATCGCTGAATCTGTCATTAGGGATCAAAAAGCACCATGCTTGAACTGATTTGAATGCTTAGAAAGTAATTTTTGTTCTTATATTATTTTGTAAGTTAATTTCAATGGTATGCTAGGTTTTTTTTTTCTTACTGCAAGCTGTGTGTAATTGGATGTCCAGATGGATGGTTTGACCTTACTTCCATATCTTCTATGACATTAATAAACTCTTTATGAACATCTGAAAGACATTCTGGGTTGACAGCTGAAATGAATGGTTTTCATATATGCAATATATGTGTGTGTATACATGTATGCCTGCTGCATTGGTACATGTAGTATCATTACATTACTTTTTAAGATGAGTTGCAATCGAGTCACCAAGAGCATTTGCAAAGTTGCATTCAGCCAGCACAGATTTGCAGAATTATGCAGGCCTTAGTTCAACCTTCGTGCCACATCAAGTATAGCTCCATCCTATGATATGTGAATATAATGTAATGCATGAATTCACTGATAAAATCAAACTCACAATTGCAGCCACATTGTGTGGTTGTGGGTATGATGGAACATTGCTAGAATCTCGAGAGTAAGAAAATTACATTTCATCAGACACATTTGATTTGATTTGGTTGATTTGATTTACAGGTAAAAAAAGTACACTGAGGTTAATAATGGCATTCACATGCACTTATACATGTATATTCCCTGCTAGAGACACACTTTACAAAAACTTGATAAGGCTATTTTAGACAGGCGTGACTTGAAGGCATCAAGACTTGTGACTTCAATAACATTTGATGGTAATGATTTTCACACTTTTATAACTCGTTGCAAGAAAAAATTATGCCTACACCTGTAGCTATAACTAATATATAATATCATTGGACATGCACAAATATACTGATATATAAACATATACAACTAGACTACACACAATGTACACAAAATGCTAACTATATATCTACCCTACATCACTTTGACTGATGCTACGGGAAAGGATGGCAATGGCATTAGCTCGTACCAGGTGAAGGTTCAGCCACCCGTAGAGTTCAGTAAGAACCACTGACTTTGCCTTGGACGAGCAAGTGGCTAGTCGAGAGGCTAGCTGAGAGATGGACTAATATAACTAATATTGTGATGAATGATATATTATCTGACAATGATTTCTCAGCAGCCACATTTTTTTGGTTGTGGGTCTGATGGACCATTGCTCGAATATAGTAAGAAAAATTTTCATCAGACACATTACATAACTAAAATTGGGATGATTAATATATTAACTGACTGTATTTATCAGTACAAACACTGTGTTCTGGCTTAAGCTCTAACTTTCGATCATTAATGCTTGATATATAGCAGGCATGGGTTTAAAGATTAACTTTAAATCATAATATAACATGGTAGCATGTAAGAAAATATCATTTTCAACTATTGGTTCTATCGTAAAAGTAAAAAGGTAGTTTTATTTTTAAAAGTACTTATATGGTTGTGAACTGTACTTAGAAGTCATACATGCATGTCTTATTATCATTCACAGTCAAGACAAAAATAAGTTTAAATCACTTGGCATTTCCATCAGCTTGAATAGATTGTTAAGCTTTTTCTGGTAGTACCCTTGTGAAATTTGTGGGATCCATGATCAGAGCATTTTGTCCATTTTTCTGTCAAAGGTTTAAATAGCCGTTTTGTTGATGGCTTCTAGAAGGCACAATCATTACTGCATACCTTTTCCACTTTTCGCACTTGGAATTGTCCTCCTGATTCATTCTGATGTTTGTTCTTTTTTTTAAGTAAGACAGTTATGCAAGAGTTATGAACCTAAATCCTACCTCCACTTGGTCAGTTCTATATAGTTCTGATTGATCATCCTTCTCCTCTATTTTCATCCTTGGCAATCATACAAAATATTTCATCCTCCTCATGTTGCATCTCATCCTCATGTGCATCTCATCCTCCTCATGTTGCCTCTCATCCTCATGTTGCAACTCATCCTCCTCATGTTGAAACTCATCCTCCCCATGTTGCAACTCATACTCCTCATGTTGCAACTCATACTCATCATGATGCATCTCATCCTCCTATTTCTTTTCATTCTCTGGCTCATAAGTCATCTCCAATGCAATGGTAACCTTGTCATCCTCCTTGTGCACAGCACCCTTGACTCTCCACTCCAGTCCTCATCTATAGCACAAAGTAAAGAGAGTCAAATAAAGACATTACCCATGAATGTATGCAGGTTGCCTCTGTTGTTGGTCCACCATTTGTATACAGTAAGAACATACTTAGCAGATGGTCTGTTGAAGTCGGAAAGACTTGCAGCTACCAAGAACCAATACCCACTGGGAGCAGTCCTTGATGCATTGGGAGGAGGCCTGCCTCTTTCTCTAAGTATGGCTATGTCTCTTGACATCAATGTGGTATTTTGGTCTTCACTGAAATTTTTACGGTATTAGGAGAAACACTCACTCCAAAGTATCCACTTACCATGCACTGAAAACTTAATTCAGCAGGTAACTTGCTTATATAGCACCAAAGAATATTCCAGCAATGTACCATTCATGCTCTTCACACAAGTAATGCTAATTGCAAATTATCACCACAAGTAAGTCATGCATGAAGAGGATCTGAGCATGATGCCATGTACTAACTCAGATATATATGTACATGCACAGCGACATAGCCAACGGTCCTCAGGTGGGAGGGGCCTTCAACATGTCAGGCAGCCACTTCACGAGGTCCCCATAGCATAGTCTCACCAGGAGCAAAATATTTTGGTCTACCCCGTACGACTAACTCAGGCATTTGAGTGCATGCAGGTGTGACATAGTCAACAGTCCTCATGTGGGAGGAGCCATAGACATATGTCATAGACTGTATACCTTGTATTAGGTTCCTGTAACATAGCCTCACCAGGAACATCTTTCTTTGGTCTGCCCCACACGACTCACTCAGGCACACGAGTGCATGTCCTCAGGTGGGAGGGGCCATTGACATGTGTCATGGACAGTGAAATCAGGCAGACCTTGTATGAGGTCCCCATAACATTGCCTCACCAGGAACATGCTTTTCATAGGAGCAAGCAGTAATGTGCATATATAATATTTAATTGAATCGTGAATGATTTTATTGCATTCATCGGCGTTAGTGCACGCAGACTTGGTTTGGAGCTGTTGATTTTGCTGGCTGTTTTGACATCACTGGCCTCGAGTTCATCTTCGGACAATACACGCTCGTTCCCATTCCTAAGCCCAGTGCCCAGATATATGTACTGTATGTGCATTGCATATAAGAGAGTGTGCATGTGAGCTGGAGAATCCGTGTGTCTCACGCCTAATGCATGAGACTTGGCAGCTCTATTGTTGTCCATGTGTGTACCCCACCATTGAATCTTTCCCACCAGTGGGTGTGGTCTACCATGATGTTAGTGTGTTTAAATTCCTTCACACTTCTGTGAATACTAATGATCTATTCCATAGCACTTTCCCCACTACATGTGTATTAACTACAGTGGTGAAAATTTATCTGCTCAGCAATACTCAAAATGGCATATTAACAACACCTCTGTCACTTCACTGAACTTCTTCTCTGGTGGCCTAGAAGGCATCAGAAGATTCCTCAGCACCCCGTGCGTCTTTGGTCAAATTACATCAGAGAAATACAGTTCGACACGCTTGAAATAAGCAGTGACCAGGTCCATATTGAATCCCTGAAGATGAACGAATTCACCATCCCACTCTCGTCATGAGCATAATGTAGTACATTCAAGAGCACTTGACATCTACAGCACAGGCAAAAGGAACTGAATTCTAGAATCACACTGCACATGCACGAAGGCACTAAATAGATTCGAATGTACATAACTATACTAAAACAACCAATGGCAGCCACGATGATATGAATCAACGAAGTTCAAAGCTTGAGCCTTGCTATCACATTCCTAATCTTACACAAAAAGTGTCTAAGATCTGCTGGATGTTCCATTGCAGGTGATAATTGAAGTTCATCTGATGTTATTAAGCAATACAAACAGCAGTGATGACCTGAAAAAGAAGTGTGAAACTAGCTACAATCATCCACTTTATCCCCAAAGCACTTGCACTGCACAGACCACAAAAAGAAATTCACGATCCCCACATATATTTTCGTTCCTCTATAAAACATAAACAATAATATTGTTTTAAATAAACCGTGTCATCTACTTGCAAAATGCATGATACCAAATGGAAGACACCATCACACTCATCCACTTAACTTTGAGTTTTCATCCCCGACCACAACCTACTACTTCCACAATGCTTCTTTGGTCATCCTTTTGTTTTACCCATTGTCCAAACACGCTTCCTGCTTTTCAAGCACCAAGAACAGTTTGCTTTCACATGATTACTATTTTGTAGACCTGGAGCCATATTTTCACGCAGTAAATAACAGGAAGCAAGACTGATTTATATTTCTGTAAATCAACCATAAATTGGCCGTAAATGTTCATTATCTGGATGGGCTCGATTCCTGCAAAAAGAAATGAAAATGGAAATTGATATCATAATATCTTTACTGCCAAAATAGTTTTGCAACCTTGAATTTTAACTTTACAAGTTACCTTAGGTGGAAGTAAGGTTTGTTTGATGCAGGAACTTTGCGAGAACTAAACCTGCCGCATTTGTAGATTAATGAGGGCAGCACATCTAATGTAGGATTTAGAGGCTTACAAGCAAGTGTAATTATATCGCGTTCAGCAGCAAGATCGATTCATATACTATGATCACTAGTTAATGATTAATAGATTGTCTCTACATTACGCCCTGTCTTTGAACACCAGGTTCTCATCAAAAAAGGTCTTCATCTGGTATGTCTCCATAATGCACAATAGGCCTTTTCACTCTGGTTGAGCATCTATTTGGTGCTGGGTCAACAACAGGCAATCTATCCTCTGGCCCAGCTGGTAGGACTGGAAGTTGGATGTCTTCATTGTGGTTACCTGCTGCCAGATAAAGAGGGGTATCTTCTAAGACATTTTTTCTCTTGGTCCATCTGAAAGAGCATTCACAGGATCCACAGTATCTGCTTGCTGTCCCCGTGTGTGTGTGCTAGGAGAACTTCGGTCATTAGAGGGGAAGTGGCAAAGGGAGGGGCAATACATGCGCGACGGGTAAGAATATGCTACAAGGCAGGGCAGGAAGAGGTAGGCTAAGTGGTGACAGAATGAGAGGTGGAGGAAGGAGATATGGTAAGAGAGGGGAGGTGATGGTGCCAATTGGAAGAGATCAGATAAGACGAGGTGAGTGAGGGTCAAGGTAGTGCACACATAATCAGAGGAGAGAAGTACATGTATGTTGGGATAGATGTCACAGAGTTGGAGGTGGCTGACAAATGGATGGGCTCACTGCATCCTCTGTTGGGATTGATTTATGTTTCCACACCAGGCACAGTTTCAGTGGTGGTGATATGCTTGTGGTGGTGGTTAGTGGGAAGAGGTGTCCAGGTGGAGTTCTGAAAGGAACATCAAACTGTAATGATGGTGGCCAGGTGATGGTGGTGGTGGTAGTAGTAGTTGTCCAGCCCAGTCATTGAGATCTACTTTTGTAGTGTCCAGTCAATGAAGTTAGCAGGATGCTGATGCTTTAAAGATCCTTTGTACAGGAAATCACCCAAGGATAGAAATCATGCAATAGCTTTTAGAAATACTGATTATTAATCACATGATTGCTGCATTCCCAAATGAAGTACACACATGTAAGATGGTACATCTGTATGAGTCCTAGGCCAAACATCCACTTGTAACCATTTTCACTCCCCTTTCACAAGTTTCAGAGGAAGGTACTGTATTAGGGAAGAAAGGGAGTCATTGCATCATTGATAACAATTCCTTGTGATGGACATTTCACTGCCTCAGCTGCATGGGTGCTATCAGCGAGATGTAAGTATCATGTGATGTCCTAAAATATTGCCCTAGAGTGGAAAGATCAGTTTTCCAGTAATCTCCTCGATATTTAGAAGCCTCACCATACCCAATGTGATGAGGATACAGAATCTCCAAGTGGTTTTCCATGTGGTGTGTACTTCTATGGGCCGGGCCCTCTGCTGTTTAGCATATCTGCTACTCTGTCATCCAAAAGAGCATTGGTATGCAGATACCTATATGAGAAGATACCCTACTGATAACATGTAAGGATGGGATTCCAGACACCATCTCAACTGCCTCAGGTATTTCAGGTGTGGAGGAAGATGACTGGACTTCGGGTGTGTCTGTGTGTATCCTCAACACCTCCACAAGGACTGTATGTACCAATCCAATTAAGTAATGACCCGAACTTTGTTGAGTCAATGAACCTTCTTGTTAAAACAATAATGATTATGCATACAAACTCAGTGTCTAGTAAACTTTTAAGTACATGTATGCCATGTCAAATATTTTAATGATCTGACATTGTTGCTATCTGACATAGTTACCAGGAACTGGGGTGGGGCAATGCATTGATCAACATTCAATACCACCCATGCTGGAAGTGCGTAAAAATTAATTTTTATAACTATTATATTACTTATCAAGTGATCTAACTTATATGTGATTTTTGTGGGGAAACCCCTGCTGAAGTCAAGCTATTGCAAATTGTCACCGTGAATCTATGCAAAGAAGCATCCAATAATCGTGCCAATGAACAGCTTACCATCTTGCATGGTGACTAATGAAGCCAAACGTTTAAAACGGAGTTGATTAGTTTCTGTTAATTGACATTGTTAAAAGCTAACTTTGAATTATCAGACCTGTAGAGGAATTAAGCCATACTGTAACTGTGTAACTAACTTTTATATTGATTCGTCCATTGGAAACAAAGTTACAAACTGTCCAAGTTTGGCAACGCTTACGCATGCGCGGAATTATTGAACAAAAGTGGAAGATAATGTGTTAGGTCTGCGTACGAGAGGTCTCACGTGAACACAATTGAATATTATCACATTCACATGATACATTTGCCGCTATGCACAGCCCCACCCTCCTAAACTATGCTTCTCTTCAACATCATTGCACACACTTTTCATTCCCCTGCGCAAATGTGACCCATCAGATGCTTGGGCAAATCCAGTGTTATCAACAATCCCCAAGCTGTGGCTAATGAGCCTGCAGTGCTTCGCTGAGTTGTTCATTGATCTAGATGTACTTAGAAGGTGGGGCAGTGGCATGAGGTAGTGAGAGGGTGGGGTGATGACATATGAGGTAGTTAGAGGGTGGGGTGGTGGCATATGAGGTAGTTAGAGGGTGGGGTGGTGGCATATGAGGTAGTTGCAGGGTGGGGTGGAGGCTAGTTAGAAGGTGGGGTGGTGGCATGAGGTAGTTAGAGGGTGGGGTGGTGGCATGAGGTAGTTAGAGGGTGGGGTGGTGGCAAGAGGTAATTAGAGGGTGGTGTGGTGGCATGAGGTTGTCGGAGGTGGGGTGAGGTAATAAGAGGAATGGCTTTGAAAAAAGAAAAACCCTCCTTCCTAACTACATTACTCCACCACCACTACCTGCCCCCCCCCCCCCCCCCCAATTAATACTACTAACTACCCCCCAACTAACTACCTCCCCCAACTAAAACTTAATACTACTACCCCCCCCCCAACTAATACTACTACCAGCCCCCCAACTAATACTTTTAACTACCCACAACTAATACTACTACCTCCCCCAAATAAAATTTATTACTACTACCCCCCAACTAACTAATACCCCCAACTAACTAATACTACTACCCCCCAACTAACTGCTACTACTACTACTCCCCCCCCCCCCCCCAACTAACTACTACTACCCCCAACTCACTACTACTACTACTACCCCCAACTAACTAACACTACTACCCCCAACTAACTAATACTACTACCCCCCAGCTAACTAATGCCCCCAACTAACTAATGCCCCCAACTGACTAATACCCCCCAACTGACTAATACTACCCCCAACCGACTAATACTACTCTAAAACTGACTAATAAACTATGCTTCTCTTCAACATCATTGCGCACACTTTCCAGTGGTGTTAGTCGGTTTGGGGGGCGGGGGTTATTAGTCAGTTTGGGCAGGGGGGGGGGGGGGGGTGGTAGTGGTATTAGTCGGTTTGGGGGGCGGGGGTTATTAGTCAGTTTGGGCAGGGGGGGGGGGGTGGTAGTGGTATTAGTCGGTTTGGGGGTTATTAGTCAGTTTAGAGGGGGGTGGTTATCGGCCAGTTTGGCGGGGGGGGGGGGAGGGGGGGGTAATGGTATCAGTCGGTTTGGGGGGTGGGGGTAGTGGTATTAGTCGGTTTGGGGGTGGGGGTGGGGGTTATTACTCTATTGTGCCAAGCTACTGGAATGTGGTTGTTCATTTCGAGTCAAATCTGCATGTACAGGGTGATCCAAAAGTCGCGCAAAATCGGCATAACTCCAGAACTGAACATAGTAAAATTATGCTGTTTAAATCATGCCAATGATTAGCTTAAGTTATTAATCTGTAGTTATTAAGTACATGCTAGGTATGAAATATTGGGGGTGTGGTAGTCATGGGACATCACTGAGCTGTATGACTCATATGTTACATGTTAGGTCAGAGTGGAATGTCCCAGGGGTGGAGCAATTTGTGTGTGTTAAGGTGATGGGGCCAGTGTTTGTGTGGTGTGATTAGGTGGGAGAAAATGGTATTTTGCCAAGGGGGTGGCTTGAGGCAGACATGGTACATCAGATGAAAGCCAGTGGAGCTTCCAAGGAGATGACTGAAGCTGAGGTGAAAATTCTGAAGGAACTAAAGGCAAAGCTAGGTGTGGCTGAACCTTGCATGGAATAAAAGGCGGACTTGTTATGTAGCATTGATATGACATTCCGGGTGTCCGCGAAAGAACGCAACACTTTTAAATAAGTATAATTTCTTAATGGATTATCATCATAAAGTGACTAAGGTAGGCAAATACGAACCAATTATTAAAATTACATTTTCTTTAATAATTGCAATTAACTAATGTAGCACAATAATGTACGACAACCTTTTATTAAGTGTGAGATTTATAAACTGCAGATAAACTTTGATGGAAATTTGAAAAAGTATAAAATTTCATTGGCGTTTTAATATTCAAAACAAATAACCAAACTTGAAAATGCTAAAAGACCACTACAATTTTGAGTTTTAATAACTCACCACTACATAATATAATACGGTGTATCCTATATCTTTTCAATAATTAGTGGTGATGATTAAAATTAGTTAAATCTTAGCAGTATCAACCTTTTAATAACTGATAAGCGTCTTGAATGATCATAACTCACTATTGAACTCAGTAACTTGAAATCAATGCTGTTCCACTGCATATTTAGAATCTTCTGTGGTTACTAAAGTCTATTATTTCTAACCGTAATTTTGAATAATTTTGATAATCGAATATTTTGATAATCAAGGGTTTTGATATGATTACTTAACCGCTTATAATATTTTTAATCTAATTGAATTCATAGTATTTGCCTAAGTACTGTAACATACGTTCAAAAAATCAAATGGTGGTAAACTTTAATCCTGAGTTATAGTGATGTAAAAGTGTTGCATTCATGTGTGGGTGGACACCCAGAATAAATTGGTCTGGATGATGAATTTGTGGTCAATGATATATTATGGAAATCATTGCAATGATGAATTTAAGTAGTACATATAGTAATTTCATTAATATAAAATGCAGGTCTGTAATTCATCATTATCATCCATGATTGGTACATTGTTTGCTTCAAATATACTGCTTTAAATTTGTAAAATAAAAAACCTCTGTAATTGTAGGCAATGGTTACATTTATACTCCCTTCTAAACATCCAATAACTAAAGATCGTCTGGGTGGCGGACCAATTATGTGGTCCTAAGCGTACAATATCCTATCTTAGGTTATTATTGCATGCATTTCTTAATAAAAGTGACATTTAATATTGCATGCATTGGTCATGACAGTGTATGAATGGAAAACACACTAAAACATTCACAACTTAAAGGAATGAGAAGAAATTCCATTGAGTATCATTATTTACAAAGTGCCTCATTTTTTATGCATGGTGTCTTATCTTTAGTTCTCAAGGCTTTCAACTATGTGCTTCCTCATTACTCAGTACTCTTCCTATGTGGTGTAATATTTCTAACACGAAAGCTGATAGGCGAAATACCCATAGTCTCTATTTCAATTTACAAAATACTCGAGTACTGGTCACAAATCTATATGATCTGTGCATATAGCATCTGCAAAAGTAGTGTGATACAGTGAATTGTCAGTTTGCATTTATTGCTCCACCCTGAATGTGCAGGAGCTTAAAATTACTTGCTACACAAAGGTTGTCTCTGAATGAAGCTGGAATGCTCATTGGCAGCATTCGGATGAACAGAAAAGGGCTCAGGCTTTTGTGGGTCTTCATCAATCCTCTGCCAATGAATTTGCTTCATTTACAATGCTTTCCGACATTTCCATGGTGGATGGATGTGCAGCAGTAGGCCTACTATTATTGACAATCAATTGCAAATTGGTAGAAATGTTCCATCTACAGCACTTTCCAACATTTCACCAGCACTTGGGGTTGGAGCAGTGTGTCCTGTATCAATTAATATTTGTCCACTCAACTTTTTCCATGCGCAGAGACAAACAAAGGTATGTGGAAGGAAAGACAAATCTCTAAGTATTAGAGTGACAATTGGACTGTAGCAATCCAAGTGTTTAATCAAATAAGATCGTACAGCACGTCATTAAATACCCTCAGGTGTAAACACTGCGCATGTCCATAATAAGAGCAGCTATAGCGCATGCGCTACACTATCCCCCCTCCTAGTGAATCTGTCTCTAGTCAAAAATGTTCGTTCCAAATCTGTCTGGCCGACTCCTTAATCTTTTCGACTGTCGGAGAAGTGGCAATGGCTCCACTGGCGGCTGTTCCTGCTGATCCTCCTGAGGCTCCACTTCATGTTGCTCCTCCTGGCGCTCTGGCTCGAGATTATCCTCTTGAGGAACAATCTCCAAGTTGTCATCTTCAGATTCCTCAGCATCGGATACATCTGATTCCTCAGCCTCAGAAAAAACAGCTGCATCACGTGGTGCGGTTGTCCCTTGTTCGTATGTACCTCCCCGTGCACACGGCTTCAACCTGTCAAAATGAACAACAACTTTCTTGCGAGTGGAGTCCCTGTGTTGGATCAAGTATAACACATTACTGAACACTTTCACAACTTTATATGGACCCTGCCAATAAGAGTGTAATTTAGCCGACTTTCCCCTGGGCACAGCAGGACAATACAACCAAACCCATTCACCAATCCCATACGTCCTTCCCGTCCGTCTGCGGTCATACACCATCTTCTGACGGCGCTGCCGCCATCCTAACCGTTCTCGCACCCTCTCATACGCAGTATCCAGTCGAGCTCTCAAATCTTTGCTATATTGGTGTACCGGCTGAGGTGGAACATTTGGAGGCAACCCAAACATGACATCCACCGGCAGCCTGGCCTCACGTCCGAAGAGGAGGAAATATGGCGTACACCCAGTGGACTCCTGCACACTTGTACGATAGGCTAGCATCACTGCTGGAATACAGAGGTCCCAATTCCGTTCATCCTCCCTCGATGCAATGCTAAGGAGATCAAGCAAAGTACGATTAAAGCGTTCGACCAGCCCATCAGATTGCGGGTGATAAGGCGTAGTTCTTGTCTTATGAACTCCCAACAGCAAACACACTTCCTTAAACAGGGCGGACTCAAAGTTCCTCCCCTGATCGGTGTGCAGAACATCAGGGGCTCCAAACCTGCTGACAAAATGACTAACAAACACGTTAGCAATAGTTTTTGCTTCCATGTTAGGTATTGGATAAGACTCCACCCATTTCGTAAAATAATCCCCTAACACTAGAATGTACTTGTTCCCTCTCTCCGTGAGCGGCAGAGGACCCAGGATGTCCATGGCCACACGCTGGAATGGGCCACCAGCCAACACCTGCTGCATTGGGGCACGATTGCGCCGTGGAGGTGACTTCCGTGCCGCACACAATTCACAAGCTCGACACCAGTCTTCGATGTCATGGCGCTGACCCGGCCAGTAAAAACGGGAACGGACTTTCTCCAAAGTCTTGAACATTCCAAGATGACCACCACTGGGAGAGCTATGAAGTTGCTGCAGGACAGAGCCTATCCAACTCCGAGGTACTACCAACTGAAGATGTTTATTGCAACCCTTTCCCGGAACATCTTCCCACTGTCTAAACAGAACCCCATCCCGAACTACCAGGTGTTTATACTGTGCCCACAATGTCTGCAGAGTGTAACTGCCCTCACTTGGCAAAGCAGCTGGTGGAGACGAGTTTTCTATACAGGAAATTACCCTTCGAAGATCAGCATCAGACCCCTGCATCTCCTTAGGGTTCTCCAGTGGCAAAACGGAGAGGCCTGCCTCAGAATGTACATTCGATCCAGACCACAAATTACCACCGTTACCATTAACGGCCCCAAACGCATTGTGGAACAAACACGGCGTGGCAATGCCATTGTGCATACCACACTGCTTACACTGGATCCTTGAAAGGGCGTCTGCATTGCCATGACGAAGACCTGGACGATGAATAACATCAAAATCAAATTCAGCGAGAATCTCTAGCCACCTCGCCACCTGGCCCTGGGGGTCTTTAAAACTACGTAACCAACGAAGCGCGCTGTGGTCGGTGCGAACAACAAACCTTCGTCCCCATAGATAAGCCCGAAACTGACGAACTGACCATACCAATGCCAACAACTCACGTCTCGTTGCACAATATTGGCATTCCGCCTTTGTAAGCACCCTGCTAGCATATGCGATCACCCTTCCATTGTCCAAGTGTGATAGTACTGCTCCAACACCCTCCTGACTGGCGTCAGCATCAACCACAAATGTTCTGTCGAACTGTGGGAAGGATAAAATAGGGGGCGAAGCTAACTTACCCTTTAAAGCCACAAATGCTTTATCACACAGTTCAGTCCAGTGCCAGGGTTTGGATTTTTCTGTTAGTGCATGAAGAGGAGCAGCGGTGTCTGCAAAATTGCGAATGAATTTCCTATAATAGGAAGCAAACCCCAAGAACTGTCGCAGGCTTTCATGGTCAGTGGGCGTAGGCCAGTTTTCGACACACTTGATCTTGTCAGCATCCGCAGCTATACCCTTCTCTGAAACCACGTAGCCCAGATACCGCACACTCTTGCAAAGCAGATGGCATTTGCTAGGCTTGATCTTCAGCCCCGCCTCCTTAAGCCTCTGTAGCACCTCTGTAAGCCGCTGCAAGTGCTCTTCCACAGTTCGACTAAAAATGATGATATCATCAAGGTATACCAAGCATGTTACCCAACTGAGTCCTGCCAGGACCATACTCATTAACCGCTGAAACGTGCTTGGAGCGTTCGTTAGTCCGAACGGCATTACTCGGAACTGATGTAGACCAAACGGAGTGATGAACGCAGTTTTCTCCTTGTCCGCAGGATCCATTTCTACCTGCCAGTAGCCACTTGCCAAATCTAAGGTTGAAAACCACTTGGAGCCGGATAAAGTGTCCAGAGCATCATCAATCCTGGGAAGAGGGTGCATGTCTTTTTTTGTTACGCTATTCAGGCGACGAAAATCTACACAAAACCTGTATGACCCGTCCTTTTTCCTAACCAGAACAATAGGCGAGGCCCATGCTCCTCCGGACGGCTCTATTATCCCCTGTTGGAGCATTCCCTGGATCATTTTCTGTACCACGTCACGTTGATGAAACGGAAGCCTCTGCGCCGGCTGATGAACAGGGGAAGTGTCACCTGAGTTGATGGTATGACGTAAGACATTGGTACGCCCTAAATCACCGTCACCTACAGAAATTACATCTGAGAAATGATGTAAAATTGTTTTCAACTTAGCACACTCCTCCCTTGACAACCCCGATGTGTCACCCATTAATTCCCCAACTGCTTTACCGATTGCCTCTGTTGATCGGGCTGGAAGCCGTGTGCCCAATGCAGGCTCAACCATATTCGCTCCCTCTCTTCCATCCCATGGGGATACCTGACCAACCTTCTCCTTGCAATGCAGTGTTACAGGAACTGCAGAGGGGTTCACCAGCTGAACTACTGCTTTGCCATCATGGACAGGAGATACAGAACAGGCAAACAGAAGTCCGCGTTGAGTAGACATTTCCACCTTTGGCTGGAACAGACCCACATAGTCCCCGTCCGTTTTCGCACCTTCCAACTGAACCTGCAATCGCATCTCGTGATAGGGTGGCACGACAGCTGTCTCCTGTACAAACACATGACATGTAGAAATACACGACCCGTACAAGGTGTCTAGAGGTATTGTTTCGCCTAACATGATCATTGTTCTTCTCCCCAGGTCAACAACACACCCGTATTGTTCTAGAAAGTCTGTTCCCAATAAACACTCCTGCGTCATCTCACGCACAACAAGGACAGTATGAGTTCTCACATGCTTTCCCACCATAAGATCAAGGTCAATCTGTCCACATAGACTTAACGAGTCTCCATTAACTGCCATCACAGGACATTGGGGTGTCAAGAGTTTCCTGTCTTGAGAAATGTCATTCCACACTTTTTCATGCACAAGGGTAACGGATGATCCTGTATCCACTAGCATACGTGTGGGACGACCCCCAACCATACCCTGCAGTATCAACGTGCATGCCACAGCCGATGTATACTTCACTGACCTGTCCTTCCCAATCTCCTTCGGAGATACACTCCGTTCCTTCCGCTGAGGACAATTGCGCCGTATATGCCCTTTTTGCTTGCAGTTCCAACAGACAGGGACCCTTTTCGAAGCGCTCCTTTTCTCACCGACTTCCCGACTTGACAACTTACTAATCTCCTGTGACAGCTGTTGGACTTGTAACGCCAACTCTTCCACCGTATTAGCTCGCAATGCACCTTGTGCCAGGTCTCGTTCACCTGACACGGCAAGACTCGCACCCTGTTTCTCTCCGCGTAGGCTTTGTTGAGCCAGCTCCACTGATTCCCACTGGCTAGCCAAAGCAAGTGCAGCCTCCAAAGACTCTGGTTGCTTCCTCAAAAGCCTCATCTGCACAGAATAAGAGATAACACCGTGAATAAATTGCTCACGCGCCATTTCAAGTCGTCTTTCCGCCGACCACGAAGGGTAAGCTTTGTCCGCCAGCATCCGCAACCGCCCTGAAAATTCTAACAGGGTCTCGGGTCTCCCCTGGTGGGCTGAGTGCAGCTTGCGCTGCCATTCCAGTTCGACTCCTTTTGGCGCATACTGCTCCTGCAGACATTTCTTCACCTCTTCATACTCCACCCCGTCACCACTAACAAAACCCGACTGACTCACTACCCGAAAGGCGTCGTCTTCCAACAGCGCTACCAACTCCTCTCCTCGCTTGTTATGTCCATAATAAGAGCAGCTATAGCGCATGCGCTACAGGACAACAAATGCTTTGGAAAAGTTGGAAAGTGAAGATGACCAACTACCAATGGTAAGAAAAACCTGTAATTGTTTTGTCAGATACTGTAACATGATTAAAACAAATGTGAGCCAATAAACCTTCCTGCAAAACAATTAATTCAAATGGCATAACGCCAGTAGATTATTGCACATAAGTGCGATTTGCAAACAATACCCATCCAGAAACCTGTCCCATTATTTTGCTTATCACTGACAAGATTTAGTAGAGACCTCTGAATGGTCTGATTATACTGCTCAACCAAACCATTGTATTGAAGGTGATAAGCTAAAGCTATCTCGTGTTGGGTTCCAATGACTTTTCCATACACTATTAGGAAATCCCTACCGGTAGGGAATGTAAGAAAGGTATCTGGTTCAAAAATAAATTATAATCCACCTTTGGGCATTAGTGAACTTTTCATTCTATTGTTCTGTTTGCATGCTTACATTGAATACACTGTAGGTTTGGAGCTCCTCTATTCAGTGGGATCAGTGCAATACTCATTGACCTTGGTGAACTTAAAACAATTGTTTTCTGGGATTTAAACATTTGTTCACAGAAGTGTGTTCTGTTCATCCATGGAGAGAACTGATTATAATCCTGTACACCAACGTTAGATAGTATCGTATATACTGCCAAAACTTTTTCATACAGAATGTTGACTTGTTTTAAATTATACTTCAGGAAAAATTGATTTCTCTTATTAGTAATTTGCTATTAGAAACCTAGTGGACATTAAAATGTACAAATGGGTAGATATGTGTGCAATGATGTTTACACTTCTGAATGTAACTCAGCAATAGCTGTTTAGTTTTAAGGGCAAGAATGACTCCAGTAATGTATAATTCATTTTTGATCCTCCATTTAGATGATGGCAGCTACAGCTTTCAATGGTGACTTTTGGCCAGATTATGGATAGATATGAAAAGTTATGAAGTATAGCTGTGGTTATCACCATCGGTACTGTACAGTACTGTAGTTTCAGCTTTTCAATCCTATTTGACTCAAATCTGCAATGTTATTCAAGTATTAGCTTTAATTGCAAGTATAGAGATAGTGAAGACTACATGTATATCTGAATAATAAGCAAATTCTCTGTGCTACCGGTAATGGCAAATACTGAAGTGCCTTCGAGTGTATAAATGTAATCACCTTACTACTTGCATTTTGTCTGATGTTTCATGTTTATTCATTCATATACCGAGTCCTGACTTTTCTTTCGCTGGAGCAGTATATGTACAAGAGAAAACACATGGGCCATAAAATAAAAAGATCCACAAATCCATTTAGCATGTCACTAATCTAGTTATTACTCAAAAATATTTTAATCTCAGACCCAAACTTGGAACATTAATTTTCCATTGCAAATAACAGTGACAATTCCAAAATGCCCTCTTTAATTAATTCATGCTGTTACTTCAAAAAAATACATTATAAAAAATATGTACAATCACTAAGACTTGAGTTAGTGGTGCTTAATATTTGCCCTCGCAAAGGCTCATAACTCATGCACATTATTGAATGTAAACTGTAACAGTATTTGAAGTGGTAGAAACTGTGGCCTTTTTAGAAAAGTCGTTGCAAGGAACAACGGCCTTTTTTGTGGTACTAGACATGCTTAGGTCACCACGCCATTCGTCCATTTGTATGCTTGTATTAGCATGGTTGTTGTCCATTACAAGATGCTCTTTCCTTGTATCAGTTGCTTTATTCTTGCTCTTGTAGCTTCACCATTTGAATTACAGAAGGAGGAAAGTGAAAGTGGTAGTGAATGGAACTTTGTTGAACTTACCGGCTCATGAGAAAACCAGGCAAACATATGGCAACTAATAAAAGTATTGCAGCAGCTGCACCTCCACCAATGACAATTCTTGCAACTTGTCCATTCAGCCAGGATATGCTTGCCTGTTGGAAACACATTAGGTAATTCAATTCTGTGTAAGATTGTTGACCCATACAGTGTCTGTTGTAGATCCAAAACGTATGATTGTCACCGGAATTAGTGTTGAAGAGAGCAGCAGTTAAATCAGACAGTAAGAGAATACACCCCTGACTTGTACAGTAAAAAAAAGCCCAGGCATCATTTTGCACAGCATGACTCAAAACAGTAACAAGAAATTCAAACCCCATAATGCAATTAAGCTTTGCATCACATGCATGATATCGATGTGCATACATGCTGGCTACACTTGTACAAATGTTGAGCCCTGCAGCCCACCAGAACAATGCTCGTTAATGTATTTGTTAAAATATACATCTACAATGAAAGGCAGTGACAGTGAGATGACAACTAAAATTAGCATCAAGAAACTCACCATATTAATTATTTCATCTTTAGCTATGTTACATCATTGACAATAGCTTAATGATGAAAAAATTAATTAAAACTGGTAAAGAATTACCTATTTAATTTCTAAATCAATAGGCACAAATAAGTACAGAATTGATCTTGTTTAGGCAGTTTGAAACTTAACATTAATTACATACCACCTAGGAATATGATATTAACATGTGTGCACACTACTATAAAATTTCACAGTATGGCTTCTTTCACACTGACTGTATTATCAGAATCTTAATGTTTTATCAAACAAGCATCGTAATTGTGTAATTGTGTTTTCCAACCATTTTTGGTTACAACTACATGATTCATTCAGTTAATAATTGTGATTGCCTCATAAATTATGTCATCTTTTATCCTGCCCCATTGTAATGCTTTTTATCCTTTACATGTTCTAATTTTTGTGCAGCGGCACCCTTCTCTTTCTGGCATGATTTAGTGTATGGATAACCCCATACTATATATTAATGTTTTTTTAATCCATGATGTCTACCCACCTGTACAGGGTGTTTCTCAATCAAGGAAAATTTTTAATAAAATAACCACAAACAGTAAATTTGCTAAATACTCTAATAACGCAGCTTAAATATTGATGTAAGCAAACTAAATATAAATAACTAACTCAAATCAAAGAAATTAAAATTTACAAAAACGGAGTAATAATCCCCAATAACACCTAATTAAAAACATACAATTTTAGAGGCATCCAAAACCTCCAACATTTCCTTGAATTTTAATAATATCAGCATGGTCGACTTTATCAATGAATTCAAACCATTATATCAAGATATGATGGCCCCTAACCTAAATCAAGCACGTTGCGAAAATGAAAAATTCAATTTTGAATAACATCTAAATGGAAGTAGTTAATTAAACACAGTTTGCAACTTTTAACTAACCAGTCACTGCATGTACTAACCTTACTAATAGTGAATAGGAGTAGTGAGATATCAATATTAATTAACCATTATCGATTATAGTAATTTTATTTCACCAGCATGTCTTCTTTTGCTGTTAAAACTTTGAACTGTTTATAAACAATTTTCCTTGATTGAGAAACACCCTGTATAGTTGCTTACCATTGCATGAATTGTTATCAGCACCCAATGTATACCCAGCCATACAAGAGCATACAAAACTTCCAATGGTGTTAGTACAAATCTGTGAGCACCCTCCATTTGTTGTGAAACACTCATTGATATCTAGACCAGAAGAGAGATATAAAATTCTTATTTGATCTATTAAATATATGATTGCTTACCACTGCATGTATTGTTATCAGCACTCAATGTATACCCAATCATACATGTACATACATAGCTTCCATTGGTGACAGTACATATCTGTGAGCAGCCTCCATTATTTTTTGAACATTGATTGATGACTAACACAGACCAAATTTATACAATAAGATAACATATCAAAGACTTAGGCTTGTTTACCATTGCAGGTTTCGTTGTTAGCACCCAATGTATACCCACTCATACACAAACATGTAAAGCTTCCATTAGTGTTTACACAGATATGTGAACACCGTTTATTTGTTGTTAAACACTCATTGATGTCTGGAACATAAGGAAAAAAATCATCATCTGACCTACACGTAACTGAACATGGTTGCTTACCATTGCATGATCTGCTATCAACGTCCAATGTATACCCAATCATGCATGAACATATAAAGCTTCCATTGGTGTTGATACATGTCTGTGAACACCCTCCATCATTTTTTAAACATTCATTGATGTCTGTGAAACACTAATTAGTATTATAACTGAATTGATTGACTCCTACAACTTACCATTGCATGTTTTGTTATCAGCATTCATTGTGTACCCAATCCTACATGAACATACAAAACTTCCATTGGTGTTAGTACAAATCTGAGAACACCCTCCATTTGTTGTTAAACACTCATTGATATCTAGAACATGAGATTTAATATCTTTATCTGATCTTCATGTAACTTGGATATGATTGCTTACCACTGCATGTTTTGTTATCAGCACCCAATGTGTACCCAATCATACATGAGCACGAAAAGCTTCCATTGGCGTTGATGCATGTCTGTGAACATCCTCCATTGTTATTTAAACATTCATTGATGACTTGTGCATGAAAAATGTATCATAATTGCGCATCTCGTTCACATGTAATTCCTTACTGCATGTTTTGCTATCGTCAGCCAACATATACATGTACCCAATTGTACACGAGCAAACAAAACTTCCATTGGTATTATTACACATTTGAGAACACCCTCCATTGCTCATTGCACATTCATTGATGTCTATCACATAAAAATGTATAAATTACAAATTAATTGGATATTCATTCACTTACCATTGCATGTTATGTTATCAGCACCAAACGTATACCCAATCATACATGAGCATACATAGCTTCCATTGGTGTTGGTGCATGTCTGTGAACATCCTCCATTGTTTATTGAACACTCGTTGATGTCTAATATGAGACTATGTCAAATGAATTAGATTCACGTATCCATGCTTACCATTGCATGTTAAGTTATCAGCACTCAATGTATACCCAATCATACATGAGCATACAAAGCTTCCATTGGTGTTACTGCATGTCTGTGAACACTCTCCATTGTTTGCTGAACATTCATTAATATCTAATACAGGAAAACAATAATTATTATTATACATAATAATGCTGAATAAGATTTAAATGTTCAATTGCTTACCACTGCATGTTTCATTATCAGAACCCAATGCATATCCAGTCATGCATGAGCAAAAATAGCTTCCATTGGTGTTAGTGCATATATGTGAACACCCTCCATTGTTTGGTAAACATTCATCAATGTCTAGCATACCAGCATGATGCAATTGAGAAATTCTGAATGAGATTATTATATTGCTTACCATTGCATGTTTCATTATTAGCACCCAATGTGTACCCAATCATACATGAGCAAACAAAACTTCCGATGGTGTTGGTACATATCTGTGAACATTCTCCATGGTTTATTGCACATTCATTGATATCTAACAGGATACATATAAATTAATGCTGAATTAAGCTCACATAAAATAGCTTACCGTTGCATATCCTGTTATCGGCGCCCAATATGTATCCAATCATACATGAGCATACAAAACTTCCTACAATACTGGTGCATGTCTGTGAGCATCCACCATTGTTTGAATCACATGGATTGGTAATTGTGCCACCTAGGTACAGGTGCAGTATACATGTATGTTTGATTGTTATGTGGCCCAGCCATATGCCAAACGTACCTGACAGCTTAGATAAGAGACAGTGACAGGAAGTGCCAAAGCACATGGTACATATATAGGAGGGTATGGTGATGGAATGCAAAAAGAATGAATTGAAGGTGCAATTGAAAAAGAAAAAAGAAAACACCAAAATGATATAAATATACAAGTACAGTTGGATCAAGTTTATGGATGACACATTGAACATGCATGGTATGTACATGTACCTGGTTGTATGATGGGCATATAAGAGAGCCTTCATATATAGAATCATTCACAGTTGCACTAACATTGATCTGCAAAGGTGCAGATAAAATAGCAGTTTAATGTACATGTGACCATACCTGTTCTCCAGCAGCAAGGCAAGGATAGTTTGTTCCTAGAACTTCAATTGCAAGTGAATTGTTGATGTATGAATACTATTTTTAGTATAAAGAAGAATAAAATCTGTTTACATGTTCAAAGAAATTATTGGGTATTTTGGTGTTCTGTGTTTTAACATTTTGGGACAATTTACAATAAAATCAGCCTTTGCATAAATGTTATTTGTTAAAGTATTCTGCAGTACATTTAAGGTAAATACTGCATTTTTCGAGTGGACCAATGCACAGTGGTGGATCTAGCATAGCCTTGGCAGGAGCTAATTATAATAAATGCTGGCCCCATTATGCTTCCCCCTTGTTAAAAATAAATATTTATCCATATCATCAAATGTGTGCAACTATAAGAAGTGCTGACGTGTAGCTCTACCAGCACAGAAGAAAATGCCAATATTATACAGCTGTATGTAGCCAACTGCCTCCTCAGATAAGCGTCTTGTAAACCTTGCCAAAGAATAGAGAGCGTCATCCTGCCTCTCAGCACTTCCCTATCAGATATGCTATGTACTACATCCCTTAGTGGCAAAACTTCTCAGTTCTATCAATCATGCAATAGTGTGTCATATGGTCGGATTTCATACTATATGCCACAGTGAGACATCACTGCCTCAGGTGTGCTACAATGTTGCACTTGAGCCACGCTTACAACCACTCACAGGGAAGTCTGAACTTTGCTTTTGCACAATTAATTGACATCCATGCAAAAGGTTCCTGGAATGTCTGCCAGGATGCCTATTGACATACATGTAAGGGTGTTTCACCCAATTATTCCTAGCTGCGCTATGTACGGAAGTCATGCGGATGACATGAAACGATCCTTTCGTCAACATGTGCATGATATTACACATGGCGTATTTACCCCATTTGTTCTATCAACTTCTGGGGGCATGGTAAGGGAAGAACAAAATTGTATGGGCTGCCTTGCTTTCTCACAGGAGAAAATGCCTACAACTCACTCATGGGCTGGCTAAGCACAAAGCTTTCCTTTGCTATCCTGAATGTGCCTTAGATCATTGCAGCTTCCAAATGCCTTTTCAAAAAATTTAACTGTGTGCTTTGTATTGCTGGATAAGTAGCTCAGTGCTTATGGAACGATGTAAAAACACCGCTTGTATGGTATTTGACCAAGGGGTTAAATTTTTATCTGGATAAAATCAAGGCTTTTGTAATCAGTAGAACTGAAGTATGCATAGTACACATCACATACATATACATGCTGCCATATACACATTCATTACATGTAGACATGTACCTGATAGCATCCAGCACCAGATAAATAAGGTGTATATGTAACACCAGAAATGTTCACAGACCATCCCACGGAGCCATGCAGAACACAAGCGGAGCCTTGACCATAGGTCTCACCAAGGATGTTTATACTAGATGGATTATTAGTGGCATTTGAGCAGACTGTTTCTCTGACATCATTAGTATAGACGAAGATCTGTAGAGTAGAAAGTGCATTTAAAACAGCAACCAGCCCCTTTGGCTAAAAACCTAATGAGATGAATCAGTTAACCCCATAATGTTTAACCTTAATTAGCCTACAACCACAATAAACTCACTTGTTCATACGGACAGTAGTCTGCTAGCTCATCACCACCTCCAGAGTTATTACCAAGGAATGAGAAATACTGAAGAAAAACATTATTTTCGATTCATTTTTGCCATGCTTGTTTCACCTGATAGTCTATAGGCAATGCTGAGCTATACTGTACCAAATTGCAATATGACACAGCCCCTCTGTCAACTGTACAACCCAGCAGGTCAATATAAGGTGAGTAATGGTTGCAAAATGGATCAATAGAACTGCCTCTAATGGTTAAAGAAAGACAATACATCCATTAATGGTTACAGGGTCCTCCTTACAAAGCCAGCTGGCTTGCTATATAGCCTTCACAACTGCCGGCTGCAAACAGGCAGCCAGCATTCTGTCCCCACACAAGAGGCTGAGCCATACTGTAGTTGACCTGGTACCACCTATAGTGGAATGACAGAATAGAATGACAGAAGATTAAATCAAAGGGATTTGAGGAGTGATGACAATGAGGGTACAAATTACTGACCCTGTGTCCTGCAGAGCTGCAAGTGTCAGAATAGAGAACTGAAGGTTAAATGTCAGGTCACCAGTCATGAGCTCATCCTAATTGGAATAGAAGGAATTATTAAGCATTTATGAACCAAACCAACCCCAAGGATTCTCTTTTCCCAGTGACTGCCAGCAGTGCCTGAAGTGCCTTGGTTTTCTAACTCTACACCTATAAGGCTAGAGCAGTTGAAATAGATCTGAGCTGCAGCCTTGAAGGATAGAAGGAGAGCATGGTGACACTGATATTTATTACTTAGAACCAATGCAACTGAATACATGCTCATACATATATATGTTCCCTTTCCATTTACATACCACTACATTTGGAGTGACAAGGAGGTTCACTGGATGGCTAATTGTCCCAGTGCTCACTACCCAGTTGGTATATTGTAGTGCCATCACAGTGGTGTTGCTAGATTGATATGCACTAAAAGAGGAATGGAGGGGGGGGGGATGCACCTGGCACTGACACCCCTGCATGATAAATGCACACACTGCACGTGCATGTACAAGGTGAAACTTACCCATTCACAATTGGAGGTAGGTTTGTTGCCAGATTTCGAGGTGTTCTTGGGTTACCATTCTGGTCCCTCCAGAAAGGAAACAGTGCTTTGGAGAATCCCTGTACATGTAGATGCACAATTACAAACATTTGTCTCTGTGTACAAAAGACATTTTCAAATTAATTATCAGCAAGGCCACCATCATCAAAATGAATAAAAGCATTCATAGATGGGTGTGGTATAGGCCTCTAATTAGCTTCCTCATCCCAAAAGTGAAGTCATTCTTCTTCTATACCTTCCCCACAATGCCCCCTCTCCCATTTATGTTTCCCCTCCTCATCCAATATTAATCTGTACGTCTGCCATGTAGCCCTATACTTCTGCATGCAGTCTGGATTCCAGCATCAAGAAGGCACAGGGTCAAACACTACAGCATGTAAGTTGTAGTTACATGAACCAGTTTTTACACATGGCTACTGCCACTCCCTTTTGGATGTCCAACAAATGTTTGCTTTGAAATTAAACAGATAACATAGAATGCCAAAAATGTAGTGCGCATTGACATGATCACAAGTAGATAGCTGAACACACTAGTATAATACATACAATAATATGCAACATTCTAATTAGATCTCACCAGTGCATGTAGTGCTTCGTGCTTGATCACTCCGAAAATATTATCATCATTTAAGCTACTAAATACTGAAGAACAGAAGTTGATGTTTCCAGCTATGGGCCTGGGAAGGTTATGAATAGGGATTAGATTTAACAAAGGCTCATTAGGGCATGCATGTGGCTTCCTTTTTAAACAGTAGTTAAAATGAATAATACAATGAACCATTAATAATTTAATAACTGATCAACTTCTATACACCTGTACTGAAGCAAACTCCATTTGCCAATTTCACAACATGGCAGTATGCTGTTTAAATGGTCTCGTACTTTGAGTTAAGACTAAGTGGCTATAGAAAGGATTCGTCCATTCCAAATGTTTTTATTATTTTTATTTTTTAACTAGAAATAACACTTATGGTTTATCAAGCCTTCAGAAAAAAGCAGTGCACAGAAAACTCTCTTATTTCTAGCCATGTGGTTCAGTTCTTATCCTTGCACATCTGTTCTTTAATTGTTGTGCTTTGCAGGGAAAAAAAGTTGTGAGCAAAAGACTCACTGTTCATGGTTGCAAATTCTACAGTCAATGGAAAATCTCATCCCGAATTGCAAACCTACCATTCCTATTTCAAGATAAAGCAAGCATAATAATAATCTTCCAGATCGAAAAATGTTCTCTAAACTTGGATACATTTAACTTGATATCGAATCTTTAACAAGATATCACTACTCTTGATTATTGAACAACTATGATTCCAATGCATTCAATATGCTTATAGTGTTGCATGCCTCAACCACCCCTACCCCCCCCCCCCCCCCCAAAGAATTTTTTTAATACAACAAGCATTACCTATCAAGGGATGACTCAGTCTGGCAATATGTGGCAAAGGCTATCGCAGTTGTGCTATCACTTGCTGTTCCACAAGGAGGTGTATTGACAGCAGACACATAGAAGATGTAATCAGTGCTGCTCACTCCTGTCCCATTGGTGCTATTTTGGACACAGAGGCCTCCATTGCATTGTCTACAAACCTGCATCATCGGTATTGCAAGAACATATAACTACACAATCTCTATTTAACTTCAACACATAAACATATACACTGCACACGCAGAGAAACACATACAACATAGATGGCAGATTTAGGTGGGTCCACCTGTAGAGGTTCTCACTATAGTAAGACTAGCAAATGTATCCTAATAGATGCATTAATAGACTGACATTGGATCAGCCAATGCAAACACTGATACACACAATATGTGTATCCAAGTACAACACCACACTGTAGTGTGCTGTAGCTAGCTGCCATTCACCTGAAGGTGGCTAGCTGGTACCACAGCTTGTCCACACATTGTGGTAGCAGCACAGGTTGCAGTACAATAACGGAGTCCATTTATGATCACAAATGATGAGGTGGTACATCGTCTATGGTCACAGGGAGAATAGGAGTGGCCAATAACACAAGGCCAAATGCAGGCCTGATATAATATGTGACCAATTCAGTATAAATTAATTGTGCAGTACTTACTGATCTAGCAGGATGGGCACTCCAACTGGTTTCACTTGCAATGTCTGACTGAGGAATGTTGTCAGTTTTGACATGGTAGCCTAAAGTGTGATACCCAGGCAGTAATCTGGTCAATACACGTCAGTCATGTACACACACACATGGGCAACATGTAGCATATTGTATAAGCTAATCCAGGCAATCATCATCCATATCATAGATAGTTAAGAAATGGATTACGGGAAGCACTGTTAATTATCACCTCCACTCTGATATCTGCTCCCCAATAAAAAGAGCTTGTGTATAAACTATTGTAACTTTTGTGTGTGCATAACTCAATCTCAGATTTCAAGTGCAAGGTGGTATGTGTTCTGGTTATTCATATACGCTGAAAAGCATCGAGCTGATCATGCACGAATGCAATGCATCAGTTAGGTTAGGGGCATGCTGCTCCTAAACGTGGTATATTCACTGACCAAAGGTTTTAGTGGTTGTCTGGCAGCTTCTTGTCGCATGTTTCCTCAAAGGAGCAAATACGTATACTATACTGTATAGATACCACACATATGTATACCTTAATCTAGCTAGGGTCCCCCTAATTCTCCAGAAATTTGGGGATGGGGGGATCCACCAATTTTCCCGTACAGGGTCCCCAGATTTCTGGAAAATTGTGGGATGGGATCCCCAATTTTATGGGATCTTACGGGACACTGTGCATGCTCGAGCTCTGCTGCACTGTGCGTTCGTGCGCTATTTACGTCCATTTGAACACAAAAGATGCGCATATAACATACATGTACAAACACACATGCACACACACGTACGCACACACTCACACACACGCACACACTCACACACACACTCACACACACACTCACACACAACACAACTTGCATAGTCATAGATGCATGCGCACAACACACTCTTATAGATACGTATAGTAGTCGGTACAACACACACTTTATCGGTGTATTGTTAAAATTAATAATACACTCATGTAGTGATGTATTAATACATTCATGGATAGATCGCTAGCGATTGACCATCATGAATAAAATTATGTCCCTTATATGATATTGTGAATTACAGCCGTGGGGATGAATTTGATAGGGTACATGGCCCTGGCCAATGGGGGGTTATTTCTTACTCAGACCCTTTCTTTCCTTTTATATACAAAGAGAAATCACCAACCTGCACCCTGTTTTGTACAGCAATTGTAAGCCTGCGAGGAGAAAAACTTAGCAGTATAACTTAGCATATGTATAAACTTAGCATATATACACTGTAGAGTGTAGGTCGTATATTAAATGCATCATAGCAATCACTGTACATCGCGGGGTAAACAAAACAAAGTTTTGCATTCCGTCGTTTCAGCATTCTAGTGAAGCTAGACGGTTTTGCCGAATACCTTTCTCTGCTCTTACAGCAACTCATCACAGCGGACGTACGTTATTAATCACCGCGTACAGCTGTGAGGAGTTGCTGTAAGAGCAGGGAATCGTGTAAAGCTTCGGCCCAAACAGATAAGGACTTATACAACGTGCAAAATAGTCTGAATCGGCGCCCCCCCCCCCCCTCCCGCAGGACATAGCATAAACACATAAACATACTGGTTAGAAATGGAAGAGTCATAAAACACACTGAACCGTGCGGGTTGGTTTGCCACTCTCTTGGCTACGTGTTCGTGTGGCTCCAATTGGACTCCGTGCACAGCCTGAAATACAAAAGCCGCTAAGCTACCATCATGAACACATACATATAGTTTAGCTAGCTAGCTGGTTTTCAAACGAGAGACTAAACTACTAAATTTTATTTTAGCATTATAGAGCGTACATGTTCGACGTTTTCTTTGTGCTGGCAGATTACAGCTCTGCGTGCCGTGGAGATGGTCACCAAGGAAAGTAGTAAATACATCCTTGGCATTACCATAGTGGTGACTGGTCGCATGATGACTACAGACAGAGACTGAGTTGCCGCAATATTATAATTATTATAATTTATATTATAATATATAATATAAATTATTATAATAATTATAATATCTTGCTGCTCTGTGGGGGACATTGTTTAGGCGCAACCATAGCTACATGTAGATACAATACTGTATGAATCTTCATTATCGCAGTCTCGTACCCATACCATTTAGCCGCCTTATTTCAAATCTGCCTGCATCTAATATAGGTCTGCAACTGATATTTATAAATTAATGTATGTATAATAAACGTGATCCCTTGTTTCCTTACTTATACCCAATTGCTGTCTACAAATCATACATGTAATTTTATTTTACTAGAATAAAACTTTATCTTCATCTGTGTTTGTAAAATTTCAACTTTTAGTATAGAAATTAGAATACATGTTATCCCATGTTTATCAATTCTCTCCATATTTTCAGAGGGGTAAAGAAACAAAATCATTCCTCCCTCCCTTCCCTCCTCCCCCCCCCCCCCCCCCCCCAAGTGTGTGGTCATAGTTGAACACTATTACTATGATTATTTGTTTTCGTGTCGAGAGAATTTTCTCTCAATCACTGTTCTGTGCACACATGTCCCTCTTCTAGGGCTTCCATTTTAGAACATTCTATCAGTATTGTGTCTTCCAGAATTTTTGGACCAAGAATAAAGCAGGGTTTCTGGCGTCCACACCAACCCCTTTTCTTCTGTAATTTAGTAATAAAGTACTAAACTGATACCTTGCAAAGAACTTCAGCAATCCAAAACACGGTCACAATTTCCGACATAATTTAAGTTTCCGCGCCGCGCCTACGCAATTTATTAAAGTACCTATCTGATGCAAGCGCTACATTGCATTTGTTCTGCCGCAATCTTTAAATTTGTTCTGACAAAATTGCTAAATTGGTTCTTTGTTCTGCTGCAATCGTTGATTTTGTTCTGCAAAATTTTGTTCTGCAGCAATCGCGAAAAGTACGCTGTTCCTACGCAGGACCTACAGGGCGTTCCGTCGATGACTCGATGTTGATGTGTGATTACATGTACAGGTAGTTATTTTATGATTTCCAAATCACATAAGATTGTTAAATCACAAGTAAATCGTTATATGTATGATTTTCAGTGCAGCCGATTTAGCACTTGATATTATTATGTGCCAACTCTGCAACAAAAGCACTCGGACAGGTCCGTGTAGGTCCGTGTAGGTCCGTGTACTTTTCCACATTTTATTTTCTCGTATTTCTATTTATACACGGAGGCTCGATTGTCAATGTTGCACGTGATGGAATTCAATTTGTGGCCTAAATTCAGCGCGTCGCAAAGTATTGAAAAATGAAAAATGAAGTATCGTCGTCTTTATCAATATAATGAAAAATGCTCCATCTGCAACGGAATAATGGTCTGGAAGCAGTACCGACCTGACTCCAATGACCGGAATCGGCCCCCTCTGCACAGAATACGTACGCCCAAGGCGTAGGCGTGTGTACCTATTAATTTATGCGTTCTGTATCGTGGTGTGTACCCGATACTACAAACAGTATACTATTTTCGAATGTGTGCGTGCGTGTGTTGGTGAAGATTAATAATGTGTTTCTAGTCTTAACCTACCAATACAATGCCCCTACCCCTGCACAACAGCAAAGGGAGAAGTATGGCACTTTTGTACTACTGAACAGAAGCATTTCAAGATAGCAAAGGAGGTGGTAATTAAGAAGTTTGTTAGAATCACACTTCACACTGATAAATGACCGGATTAGGGTATTCTTCAGAGGTATGCATGGTTTCTGGAATACCATAATACCTCACCGCATGTGAATGCTGATGCATGAGACGATTCTGATTACATGTGCATAGTTGTCGGTTGGCCATTTACCTGCCTATTAAAAGTGAGGATTGTCAAGACTTGAAAACTACTCCATCCCACTTGAATGTGATGTGTTACTTAGTTATCCCACATGAAACTTCCAACTGTGGCTGCTGGTTCTTAATTAACTGTTTCAACAAGATATAGCATTTTTAAATGTTCCTCACATCTCTACCGATCTTTAGACAAGCTGGTTCGATCTTTTTAGTATACGGAAACCGACATTCATAGCTTCCGGATACCCAAAGATCGAATGAATCATTCCGGATTCTCCTGTATCCGGAATAATTCGTTCTATCTTTTGTACCGTTATTCATGAACAGCGAAAGTCGAACGAAATATTCCGGACACTCGAGTATCCTGAATAATGCGTTCGATCTTTCCAGTATACGGAAACCGTCATTCATAACGTCCGAATACCTAAAGATCGAACGAATTATTCCGGATTCTCGAGTATTCGGAACAATCCATTCGATCTTTGACTCAAGTATCTCGTTCGATCTCCCATGCAGTATATCGGAACGAAATTTCCAGGAATTGGAATGGGTTTTACGTTAGGAAATTGTTGAGAGCTACAAGTAGAGGAGCATGGAGCCGGTTTGATACATGGCCAGTTCCGTCGCTGGATTGTGTTGTACAAGTCGACTTTATCAGTGCCATTTGACGGGCTATTGACTCAGTCACTGTGTAAAAAGGGTTGTTATACACTAGTGTATAACATCAATTAGTGGTGTATAACACTGTGTATTGAGACGTTATACACACGTAGACGCAATAACGTCTATATACACACTGTTATACAGTAGTGTATAACAATACCTTTTTCATAGTGAGTGGCAGCCGGTCATGAACGATGTACATGTACGGCATATATTTGTGAAACAATCGATTCAACGCACCGGGCCAGAAACAATTATAAAGGAACCACATGCAGGAACAGCGAGGTTTACCATAGCTTCTATAGAGGTGTAGTTCTGTCGACTTAACTTTAGCCTTAATTCAGCGCCTTGGAAGCGTTTATATTGGAAAAGAACATAGCTCTATAACCTATAACGGACTTTAAGACTTTATAAGCAGTACTATACTGTCACTGAATGCCGCAGTCATGAGTTATCATACACCTGCAGCCTACGTAGCATCTATCTGTTTCTCTGGGTTAAGGTGCTAGAACAATCGTCACCTCTGTTCGAGAATACCAGATTTTTAAAGATTCAAAGTTCTGTTCCGTCCCATGAGGCACTGCAGAACGAGACTTTTTCTCTTTGCTCCTAAAGACTACCAAAAAAACTTTCACGATTATTGGACACCCACATGTTCAATTTGCTTTATTAAAGTTCATCAACTGCTGATAGGGCATGCTTGCTCCCTGTTTCCTAGGCTAATGTATCCTCTTGGCTTTCAGTGATTTCATCACAAGGATTGCATCTACACCTGGAACCACCAGTTTTTTACGTTGCCATAAAGTGGTCGCTTGGACTTGACATATCTCAGGGGTCCAATTATGGCTTTAACCAGAAACTGAATATCCTTCTCCCTCTTGGACATCATGCCGCCACCTGTAAACATGGAGGTGATCTATAGTAACCCAGCACAACATCTTACGTGATGTGCCGGCCAAAACATGCCAACAGTGCATACAGATTGAAGCTAGCAATTACCTCACCAATGACCATAGCCATACCAGGCCTGCTGATCTAGTAATGACGAATTGGGCTTCTCTGCTTAATACCCTTGCCTTGATGGGGATGTCTGCAGGCTATGCTGCCCTAGCTGCTGAAGAGTGGAAGCATGTGACCAATGATGCCAAATGCCGTGAACTGGGCTGGCAGTGTGTTCCTCTTGTTACTGTGTTGTATGATGCTTGGGTCAGAGAAGCTGTAGAAGCTTTCTCCCAGTTGGCCTCCTGACTCACCACCCTAACATGCAGGCCCATGTCCACAGCACTTAATGACTTTTACAGTGAGAGCCAATGCCACAGCCATCCTCACCAGGTGAAATGAGTATTAACTGTTTGTTCTGTTGTATCATGTGTATATGTACATATTACATGACATTGAATGAAACATACAAAATGTCATTTTAATGAAGGCATACATATACATCATATCACTATAACATGAGTATAATTATTATAATTATATATATATGTAACTGTTTACATGTCCGAGGCAAAGCATCTAGACAGCATAGCAGTGGCATTTGCTTTAACTAGATTGAGATTTAGCTTGCCATACAGGCTATTTAGGACAGCAGCCCTTGCCTTGTTGGAACTGGTTGCTAGGCGAAAGGCCAGACAACAATGACTCCATGGCTTCAGCACCCTAAGCACCATAAGCTTCAACAACCATGGGAACACAGACCCACCCAAGCTCCCTGCACTTTCCATCATTTGCCTCATGCTTCCTCAGCTCAGTAGATCTGGCGGCTGCACCAGCTGTGAGTCCCGCTTCCATCAAAACGTTTAAATTGAGCAGTGATGTCACAGATAGGTCAAAGGCTGCTGGCTTACCCACAGACCAGTTGGGTACCAGGATGTCAGCTGGGCGGGAGTGGCTATGGTCAAGGGTGAGGTTACTTCCTGCCTCCACCTTAACACTCAAGTGGGCCCTGCGACAGGCCTCCGCTAGGGTGTCTCAGAGTTTATTGTGGTGGGAGACAACATCACCACCCTGCTTGCAGGTGAGAGCGTGATGGCCTAGGGGATCAAGCACACTCCCTGGACACAGAGCACATATAGCACCGCGCGCTAGAGGTGTCAAATTATTATTATTATTTATTTATTTATTCATTTATTTCACACTAAATAAGGTCATGGTTTAATGTTAAACATAGAAAGATACATACATACATAGAATAATGAATGGATGAATATGCGTCACCGTTCTCAAAAACAAGGCAATCTTCGCTAGCAAAGGTGCCCAGGACTGAGGCAGCATTACCTCGCTGTACAGCTACAGTGAGGCGTTGAAGTAGATATGGAAAGGACTTCACTTCTCCTGACACCTTACGAACACAACAAGCACGATCCTTTAAGAAAGAAAGAGTCTGTTTTCCAAACACACCCGATGTTTCTATGATAACTGGAGTAAACAGATACATATTGGGCTCCATATTTGAGTATTTGTTGGATTATCTTCTCTCAGCTCGGTCAGCAACTGCCCCTGCCTCCTGTGATGCAATTCTGCTATAGGAAGGTGCATAGGTGTCCACACATGCTGCACCCCATACATGTATAAGAAGTTTTCCACATTTCCATGGAACCAAGGTAACATATAGTAATATAGTATACATGTACATTATTATTATTATTATTATTATTATTATTATTATTATTTTTTTTATTTAAGAGGATAAATACATAATGGATACATACAAATACACACAGAATGAACTAACATATCAATAGTTCATTGCATCCACCTGTATGCCTGCCACCTGCAAGGATCTTGCAAGAATAGCCCTGGAGTTGCTCTCACAAGCACAATGCTCAGTCTGCCATATAGATAATAATAATACTTACTACAATACAACCACATTACATATACACATACACTAATACTACATACAACTAAACTACTAATAGCAGTTTGGAGGTTGGGAGCTCTCTTGCCAGGATGGCTCCAGCAATGGACCGAACCAGGACCACATACAACCGACCATAAATTTCAGCCACAACTACTGCCTTGGGGGAGGTCTGGTGAATGGCCAGGAAGGATGCCAGCCTGGAGATGGTATCATGGGCCTGCTTACCCCACCAATGAGATGCAGGATCAGCCCAACTCTTGGCATTTGGATTCACCCAAGATGACAGAGCAGAGTGGTGAGGTAATGGTCAGGTCTAGTGCCGCAGGTTTGCCTCTGTCCCAGCCAGCAATGAGAATGTCAGCAGGTCTGGTGGGATCAAGGTCTCTGGTAAGGCCATGACCTCTCTCCACACTCACACTTAGGTGGGCACGATCGCAGAGGTCAAATACCTCATCTCATAGACAATCATGGTGTATGACCACATCCCCCCCCCCCCCCCCCCTTCCCCCCCCCATGCCTGCTGGTCACAGCATGGTGACCCAGAGGATCAAGTGAAATATCGGGGCAGAATGGGCATATGGACTGGCATGAAGTATCTAGCCCCAGCCACCACCCAATGGCCATCTGGTATTCGTTTGACTCCAGGTGCAGGCCCAAACAACCAGGGGAAGGGACAACTAATAGCCAGGAGGAAGCATGAGGAGCAGCCACTGACAGGCGGCAAGCTCTGTTAGCTGGGGAGGAAGATTCCAACAAGATGTGGAAATGTTGGGGTTGGATCATTCCTGACAAGACCTTCTGATGAATGGGAGAATTGACTGAGATGGAATTAGTGGCTGAGACCCACTGCCACTGCCTGTTGTAGGTGGATGTTATCAACTTTGCAAAAGCCAGCTGCAGCAGCATGGTGATAGAGGGAGCGAAGACCCAGACCACCAAATTTAGTCCTAGCTGTGCCTGGCTCCAGGCATCATAAGTAACATTGATAGCTGAGCACATTGCAAACCGTCTCACTAGACCAGCTGACATTTTGGTTCCCAACTGGCACTGCAGCAGACCAGCAGCTCTAGACCTCACTGTGATTTCACCGCTTAACTCAAATGTCATTGCCGAAGTGGGATTCACAGGGGGGTCAGCAGCTGCATCTGCTGAAGTCCGAAAGCACATTGAAAATGATCCAAAGTGTGAAGAACTTGGATGGATCTGTGTGCCCTTAGCAGTGGAAGCCGATGGTGCATGGGGCATAGAAGCACAACGTACCATCTCACGTTTGGCCCGCAGACTCTGCATCAAAACTAACCAAACGATGTTCAGAGTGATTTCGAATCTATATGGTCGTCTGAACATGTCCCTAATTAAGGCCAACTCATGTTATTATATACTTAGCTATAGCATTTTGTGTTTATATGTTAATTGGGACATAGTACATATACATAGGTACAATAATATACACACATACGTAAAATACACAACTAACTACACCATACATCTAAATCTACAATGCACTTCTACTCAACATCACTCTCACTTAAAAACCCATTAAAATTTTTATTAATTTTTATAGCTCACAATACATGTAGTAACAACGTAGTATTATAACCTTGCTATATGTTCACACACCAAGACCCCTAACTAGGATGGCTCGAGAAATGGACCTTGTCAAGGTGAGGTTCATCTTACATAAGTACAAAATTTACATGTACACAAATACACTGATATACATGTATAAACATATACAACTAGACTACACACCAAAATTACTATATCTACCTTTATTATTATAATAATATATACCTACCACCTAGACTACACAAAATTAGAAAGAGAAAAACACACACACACACACACACACATACACACACACACACACACACACACACACACACACAACATTTTCAGCCCTCTCCCACTGAATGCTGAAACCTAGCACGGGATAGCAAGGCTCTGGCATTGCAGTGAACTAGGGTGAGGTTCAGTCTCTGGTAGATGCTTGTAATGGCCTTTGACTTGCTGCACTGCAACTGCAAAGCCAGACGTGCAGCCAGCCGAGAAATGGAACCCTGAGCTTCTACACTCCAACAGCAAAAGGTCTCTGCTGCCAAAGGTATTATTATTATTTATTGAAATACAATAATAACGGATCTACACAAGTACACTATTATACATGTATAAAGACTACACACAATATACACAAAATGCTATAGCTAACTATACCTACCCAACATCACTTTGACAGTTGCTATGGGAAAGGATGGCAATGGCATTAGCTCGAACCAGGTGAAGGTTCAGTTGCCCATAGAATTAGGTAAGAACCACTGACTTAGCCTTGGATGAGCAAGTGGCTAGTCGAGAAGCAAGCTGGAAAGTAGACTCCAAAGCCTCCTTTCCCCAGGCTCCATATGACTCCACTACTATTGGTACACAATCCAGTTCCTTACATTTGGTGTCATTAGAAGAGTGCTTTCTCAGCTCAGTGGTCTGTGAAGCTACTCCTGTTGTCACACTCGCTTCCAAAAGAGTTGTAGGATTAAGTGGGAATGTTGCAGACAAGTCAGAAGCTGCTGGCTTGCCCAAGACTCAGTTTGGTACCGAAAGGTCAGCTGGAGAGGTGTGGCTGTGATTGGTGCGATTGTTACCCATTTCCACCTGGACACCCAGATGAGCTCGCTGGCAGGACTCTGCAAATCACACAGTTTGTTGTGGCAGGAAACCACATCACCACCCCTTTTGCAGGTAACAGCATGATGGCCAAGTGGGTCAAGGGCAATCTCAGGGCACAGTGGGCAGCAAGAACCATTAGAAAGGTCCAGGCCAAGCCACCACTTAATCACAACCTGAAATTGGGAAAGGTCAAGATGGAGACCAAGACCCTCAGAAGGAGTAACAGACAGCCATGATCCTGCATGAAGGGAGGAAACCTACAGTAAGCAAGCCTTGTCAGCGATGGAGGACATGTCAAGTAGAACCTTGAAGAGGTGGTCATACAGTTTGGAGGAGATGCTCTTTTGCATGACTGGAGCCAACAGAAGTGCCTCTGAGTTAATTGCCTCTGATGGTGGTACAAAAGAATTGAGCATCTGTTTTTTTTTAAATTTATAATAAATAATAATAATAATAACAGTAAAAGAGGAAACATAAACAACAAAACGACAGAACAAAAGAATGAAATAAAAGTTTTAATCCAATTTTGGCAATTCTGCCGGTAGCCCAGCACCATCATCCATTCCAACACCACTTTTCCACTTGGTGCAAGAACCACGCAAGCAGAGATTTGCTGCTTGAAGTATTGCAAAACTCAGCTTTGCATGCAGCCATCCTGTAGTTTGCCCCAGTGGTTTCTCCCATTTAATGCTAATGCTTTGGGCTAACCTTTTTAGTAAGAAATTCGCCTCTCTAACCAGCATTCCATCAGTAGATACAACAAAAGGGGTAAAAGATGCTCGACGTGCTTCAGCTGCACTGTTGTACTTCTGTTTTTTCTCTTCTTCTGCTGAGGAAAGTACTGCAACTGTGTTCCAATGTATGTGCGATGGTGCATTGGTGTCTACTACTCGCACATCTAGCAAGGCTACTGCCTGAGGTTCCCAAAGACCTCTAATACTGATGTCCGCAATCAAGGCAGGGGTACCATCTCTGATGTTAGCCTCCTTCACAACTGGCTCCTTTATCACATTCCTGAATGCTATTGAGGCCAGATCCCCAAGTGCATCTCTGATTCAATTATGGTGTTGGATGACCAGTCCCCCCTTTCTGCAGTCTAGGGCATGCTCAAGATTGAATGCTGCACCACATCCATCACAGGTGGCTGGCATCCTAAGCAAAGGACGCTGGTATCTCATTGCCAGTGCATCTCTGAATTCTGTTGCAGACAAATTGAAGTAGTTGTACACAGTGGCAATACTTCTAGCCATGCAGAAGTTTTACCATCAATTGAACGCCGAAATGCTCTACAATTACACTTGTTCCTGTTCTTGACGTTTTGTAGGCATTGTTAGCTATTTCAATAGGATTTCGTATTCCCATACCACCCATTCGGGTAGGAAGTGTGAATAAACGTTTTTCAGTTTCGGAAATAGATCCTTCAAACACTGCTGGCCAGAAAAAAGTGTTCGGGGCATCCCAAACAGGAGCAAAGGCGGCACTGCAATCAGACACTACCCTCTGCAAATATGTCCATTCAAACTGTAGTGATTTAGACAATGCTGAAAAAGCAGCCTGGGGGTACTTTTCTGCAGCTTTGCTGAGTTCCATAATACATGAAATCCATTCTGTGACCTTAGACTGAACAAATTGTCTTGTACTATCAGAGTCACCAATAAATCTTCCCAGGAAACGATGACCACTGACCACACTTATACCGAAGGGTTGAAAGATAACATTGGCTTCATCCTTGAAAGTGGGATCAACTATGAGAATGGTCTTCTTGGGTTCTGGGTAGTACCCGTACTTGGGTCCCAATTCACATTACCTTTGAAACCATTTGAGCAAATGAGGCAGTTTTGCTGTGCAAGAGGAATCATCTGCATACCAATTCTGGACCAAGGTGGATGGGTTGTAGAGGGATTTGATACGTGGCAGTGTAGATGATGCATACATAAGCATGGACAAAGGATCCCCCTGCATTACACCTTCTTTACTCAAGAGGGCATCAGTCTTTGACATACCTTGAAGTACTAAAGCTGTGTACCCTTGATTGGTGTTGAAAAGGAACCTGGAGCACCGAGGACACTGAACACGGCAGTTCCAAATGGCAGCAGATCTGTTAAGGGAGTTAAATGCATTTTTTGCATCTACCAATAATATACCCCAGGCAGACTTTTGATTTTCTTCATACAATTCCTGCATGGCATGTACTGCTCCTTCAATGCCTCCTTTTATGCCAGAGCACAATTGGTCGATGCCGCACAAGTCAGTGACATCCATACTAGTTGCCAATGCCACAGCTTTACAAAGTATACGCCGAGGTATTTCCCCTATAGCAATAGGGCGAACACCTGGGGGCTTATCCAAGGCAACTAGGTGAGTGCTCATCAAGCTTAAGGCTTGTATGTCTGACCAGTCAATGATGGAATTGGATAAACGTCTGGCAAGTTCAGCCATGGCATCTCGCAAGTTTGCACTATGTACACCAAAGTGAAGTAAAAGAGCTTGCCAGAGTGAAGCGGTGGACCCTCCAGGACCAGCTCCTCCTTGAATTTTCTTAGCAGCGATTTCAATATGAGAGCTTGTAATGTCCACATCAGCTAGTGGCGGTAGGTCCACACACTTAAGATATGCATCCTCTGGTGGTATGGAAGGTTCAGGATGTTTTTCTTTTAATACATCAAAGACAGTTTTAGGCCCATCATCAACAAGGCAGGATATGTCCAGCACACCTCCTTTATTTGTCCTTTCTGTTAGCCATCAAACTGCTGATCTCACTTGACCCTTTGCATAATATGTGAAAACACCTTTAAGGTATGTTCGTCAGTGTGGGATGAGGTACTGCTGGTTCGGTGCTGTTTGGAGCATCTTTCAAATTCATAGAATAGTTCATCAAATCGTTCATTCTTCCACATGTCCATGTGATGTTTAATGAGTCTACATATATCAGAGCCTTTCTTCACCATA